>CM073765.1:16252080-16329513 GCA_037127475.1 Arma custos | reverse complement strand
AACATTAACTAGGTATTCAGAAGGCAGTGAAAGTGACAATAATGGGAAAAATAAGAAGATTTCAATTCACAAGTTTAATGGAAACTCATTCTGGTAGTACAAAAAAAAATTAATCCATTAATTTGATAAGTTCGCAGTAAGGAAAAATGTTGAATCAAAAACTTCAATTAAAAATAACTCGAAAGCTTTGGAACTGAACCTTTGGATAAAGATCAAATGGCCTCCATATTGGTCTTGAATAAGCCTTCCATTTGATTAAAGATATCTTTGAAATTTTGATCAAGGTAATGTTCCATTCTTGGAAACGACTGCTCTTTCTCCTCGCAATTCAGTTCAGTACTGTAGATAATTCCTATCTCAAGGAAATTGAATACCGTAAAGGCCTTTCCAATTACATTAGGTTTTATTTTATGTATTTACTTATCTTCCGAAATAAATATTGGCTTATTAATCTTTTTTTTGTTTAGTAAATGCAATAGAGAATAGAGAAATACAGGAAAATGAGCTACATAACAAGCATTAAGAAAATTAATACCACCAAAAAAAAAAAAAAAAATACAAGATTTAAGCCTATAAAATTATAGAAACTATTAAATAGTCAACGTTTAGCCAAGTCAGGCTTCATTAGGAATCGCATCAAAATAATTTCAACTCAAAGAAAAAAAAAAGCAACACATCTCTTAGCAACTGTCCAAACTCAATCTGAGATGGCAAACTCACTCCAAGACTTTCAATTAAATACTCAATTTGATTTTTTGGTTTTAAGTATTTTAGAGACTTCAGGTTTATTTCTTGAAGGGGGGGTTTCTAATTAAAAAACCTGTATTACTAAAACCCGTGAACGGGTCTGGGGTTCATTACATGATAGAGACTGTACTGTTTCATGTACAACGGTTCTGAACGGAGGTGAAGTCCTAGGTCAGTCCTTCTTGAGAAATATATAAATTTTTCTTCTATTTCATAATTTAACTACCATAATATACGATAAAATAGATTACTGTAATTGTCGAATTTAATTCTAATTATTAAAAGTTATTAATTTAAAAAATAATGATTTAATTATTTATTTTTCAATATACTATAATGTTAATAACATTATAAATTTCCAATATTATATATTTAAATCATTTTATTTTTGTAAATTATTTAACTTTGTTTTATGCTACATTCATGATTCATGAAACAGTACAGGTAAATAAAAGCTTGGTTCGAAGAAACAGGTTTTTCCTTTTAAAGAAAATATAAATGTACATGCACCATACATCATCATTTCAGCGGAAACTTCAGGAACTAATCCTATACGATTCTCGAAGGCCGTTTTATTTGTTAGTTTTGTAATGAATCTGTCTCGGATTCGAATACATTCAAAGAATATATGATAATTCACAAAGGTGAAAAGAGAAGGGTAAAATCATATCAGGATTTTTTCCGAGAATAAAAATATTAAATAATATAAAAAAATAAAATGTCTCGAGGAGATATAATTTGTTTGTACCACCATCAAGAATAAACCTTAGCCTAAATCAGAGCCTAAAAAACAGGCTGTTGCAATGTTAGAGAGTGTTTTGGAGTAAAAGACACGCGTGATTTGTCTAAGGAACAATTTCGTAATCTATACCGTTTATTTTTAATAAGTTTAACAGCTAAGTTGTTCACAAGAAAATAATTGAAGCCTTTTCAAGATGTTTTGTGTGAAAATAAACAAGAGCACACGCAATGATTTTCAGAGACATAAGAAAATTATGAGCAGTTATTGAACGATTTAAATTGTCTTGGTCATGCAACGGAACACGCGATGCTTTGAGTTTATTTTCTTAAACTGCCTAGTACTTTTACATTTATCTAAAAAAATGAAAATAGAATTTAGTTATTATTTGACTCTTCCTCTATATTTATATATGGTAGAATTTGAAGAAAAACTACACGGATACGCAAAACTATTGTCAGAGAAAAAGGCTACGACTCTCATGCTTGAGGAAACAAGGAGGGTATTAAAAAGAACGTGGATGAGGGATCAGTTATTATAAGAATATTAACTCAAGCAACGGGAGGGGTACCGCAGGGTAGCCGAAAAAATTAGAAAAGATTTGCCTTCGATTTGAAATCACTCTATCACTCGGATAGAGTA
The DNA here is from genome assembly GCA_037127475.1 of Arma custos. Classification (NCBI taxonomy): domain Eukaryota; kingdom Metazoa; phylum Arthropoda; class Insecta; order Hemiptera; family Pentatomidae; genus Arma; species Arma custos. Next base: position 16,327,385 of record CM073765.1, on the reverse strand, counting down.
ATAGTCATTACAGCAAATGATCTATTTAAATGAATAAAGGCACAATTAAAAAGTGTACAGAAAACCTTGACCTTCACTCAGAAAAAACAAAATTAGAACACTAAGCAGTCCTGTCAGACTCATGAAGAATTGCTCGAAAATTCGTAATCTTCTGTATTCCCTTGAATTTTGAAGCCCGGGATGTATGATTAGCTTCAGTGGAATTCAATAGAAAGTATAATAATGATTATAGTAAAGGGGGTGCTACGGAATGAGATCGTGTAAAGAAATATACGAAGGAATATAGAACTTGAAAACAACTATGAGGAAAAAATGACTGAGTTTCTAAGAGCACACGGTCAGGATGCAGGCGCGTCAGCGTTTTTTTGTATAGGTGTCTCAGAAGTGGTGCACCAAGTCTTATGATGGACTTGTAGATTTGTAATTTCAGTGAGAGATGTGGCGACAAGAGCAGATGGTATAGCCTGTGGGATTTCTGCTGTGCCAACTTCAATCTTGCCTGAACGTGGTTTGAGAAGGTGAGATGTCTATCAAAGGTGACGCCAAGGTAGAGGTAAGTAGATAAGAAGTAGATAATCTTCTATCCTAGAAGTCCACGGTAAAAGTCTTCGGAAGAGGTTTCCTACTCACATTCTGAAATGACATCACGATGGCATCCGTCTAAGATGGATTCACACTGATGCTAATTAGTTTCAGCTCGTTCACTATGGTTTCAGTCGCCTTTTGTGATTTGTTAAGGGCATGTGGGGTGCTGATGCTGGTGGCGTAAATACCAATATCATCCGCATATACTGCTACCAATGCTCCTGGGTGCTTCATTACGACCACGGGTGCTGTGAAAATCACAAACATCAGTGGCCCCAATACAGAGCCTTGAGGTACTCCATAGGTGGTGGTGCTAGAAGCCGAGTAACTGTTACCAACTCGTACGACGAACGATCTTCCGCTGAGATAGCTTTGGATCAGACGACATGGAGTGGCGGGGAAGCTAAACTCCAAGTGCCGAAGTAACAACTCATGAGACAGTCAAAGGCCTAGATGCAGTCCAGTGAAATGAAGGCCGTAGCTCTGTTCATCTGCATGTGTGCGTCTATATCTTAGCCAGGTGGTGGTCACAGCCGACTCCTCTCAGGAAACCATGTGATGTTGATGATGTTCTCTCTGCAGTGCTTCGACAGGTGATGGTGGACCAGTCTCTCAAAGATTTTGCTCATGTGAGGGAGTAAGCTGATTGGCCGATATTGCTCAGGTAGTCCCCCACTCTTCCCAGGCTTTAGTAGTGGCACTACAATGGCTTGTTTCCACGCATCAGGAAAATATGATATGTTCAATAGAAAGGCCTTACCCTTCCTAGGAAGTATCTTCAACTTCACATAGGGGATATCATCCTGTCCTGATGCTGATACCTTTCGTGCGTCGTATTACTGACTCGAGCTGACCGAAGATGGAGAATATGGGCTTCTCATTGGGGCACGGTAGTGGTCATTCCGGGATTGGTGGAGAATCTAACAGCCGAGCAGCTTCCCTCTCCTCATAAGCCTTCACCATATGTTCAGTCTGTTCCCCAGGCGGCAGAAGGTTGCCTCCAGATGAAAGAAACACTCCGCTCCTTTTGGTTACGTTGGTTTTGACGAGCCGCTAGAACTGACGGGGGTCATCGTAAGTTCGACGAAACTGCTCATGCCAGAGGGATGTTTTCCAGTCTCGCATATAGTCGTCCAGGCCGCCTATCCGTCGGGTAATCGCATTGATGGTTGGTTTTGAGAAGTGAACTATGTTACTTGATTTGTTTTGTTCAGCGAAAATAAGTAGATTTTGCGAATAAGAAACACGTGAGCAAGCATACAAACTTTGCCCCCCTTTTTTACCCCATTAGGTGTAGAATTTCGGAAAATCCTTTCTTATCGGATTCCTATGTCATACAAAGAACACACCCTCCAAGTTTCAGATCTCTACAATCAGCGGTTTAGGCTGTGCGCTGCTCCCTCAGTCATTCAGGAATAAGCATTTCATTTGTCTTGATTACTACAAATTACAATTATAAGCTGTAGAGAGAAGGAGTGTTGTTTTTTATTCCGTTGAAAAGAAAAGGACGTTTAAAAAAAATAGTAGAATCGAGCGAAATTGAATAACTCTTTGTATCCCGTTCAAAGGAAGCCACTGAACAATTTACTCTCGTTTTATTTTCTCAGAAAAGGGTGGAGAGGAGAAACTTTGTAGAGATTTGCCGATAAGTTGAGAAGGGTTTGAGTTGATGTTGGGGGGGGGGACTGTGGGGTGGGGGGAAGTATATAAGGAATTAAGCGAGGCCTCTTTTGCCTTCGAGTTAGTTGCAAATCATTATAGCTGATTGAAGGCTGTCTGCTCGTTGGAGCGAAGCAATGGGTTCCGAAACTCAGTGGGGGAGCACGGAGCTTCTCAAGATAGGTCCATCACCATTCACTCCCACTTATTCACCCAGATAGGTAACTCCCTTTCTTCGAGGCCAATCAGGTTACCTTTGATGGAAGGATTAAGTTGTAAGCACTTAAGTATATTTAATCAAGTCTTTTTAGGGGTCTTCTCTAGGAAGCATTCAGGAGGCTGGATATTATTTAAAATATAAAAACATACATATATTATACGTATAAAACCCTTATAAGGCTGGTTCTGATCTAGGCCTCTCACAATTGGAATATGACACAAATGATGAACTGAATCTCCTTCTATTTGACAGGAAGATCCTAAGAAGAATATTTGGAAGGATGTAATCGGGAGCTCTAATTCTACGAGCTATTGAGCTCTAAGGGACTGAGCTGGACAGAACAAGTCTAGAGGATGAGCGAAATAGAAATGTCTTCAATATTTCATGAGAGGAGAATCAAGGAATGGCCTTCTTTTTCACCCAGATCTGAACACCATCCAGAACTTTTGGAAATGTATCTTTTATGATTTTTAACCCAAAAGGAATCCGAAACCCCGATGCAGATCTGAGCAATCCTTTGCACGAACAACATCATTCCCCACTTGTGTTTATTTCAATCATACAAATTTTTATTGAAATAAATACATACATACATAAATTAGTTCTACCTTTCTCTATTTGTTAGTAGTATTGTTATATTATATTATATTTATTCTCACTGATTATTTTAGTACCACTTTAATATATATGAAGGGTGAAGTTGTAATCTCAATAATACCTTCTTCCTCCCACCATACATACACAAGTAATATTGTAAAGCTGTGATCAGGTATTCATCGATCATAATGACTGAGGGATCAACTCACAGATCATAGAGACCTGAACCTTTGAGGGTGTGTACTTTGTATGAATGAAGGCATCCGATAAGAAAGGATTTCCCGAAATTCTACCCCTAAGGGGGTGAAAAAAAAAGGCAAAGTTTGTATGCTTCCTCACGTGTTTCTTATTCGCAAAATCTACATATTTTCTCTGAACAAAACAAATCAAGCAACATAGTTCATTTCTCGCTGCTGCCGTACAAGTGAAACCGTTATACCAAGTAATCCTTTTCAATAAATTCAATAACATTTCATATCAATCCTTTACTGACACGAACAACAGTAAACGAAAGTAACTTCTATCCGTCCCGATTGTTACTCAGTGTCAATGTATGTTTCACGGCTATGCTGATCCGTTTTTGATGGAATTTGATATGGATAATCTCAAGTCTGGAGAAGGATATAGGCTACTTTTTTTGACCACACTACACAGGCAAAGTTTATATACAACTGTAACCTTATTGAATACACACCCAGTGGTCAACGCACAGCAGAAACCACTGATTTTAACATATTTAAATTCGCAGATAAGTTCTTTGTATAGCTTAAATGAGCAATAAGCAAGGAATTTGGACAATTCCACCTTCAACGGTTTCCCCCTTAATACAAAAGGGGTTCAAATATTGTATGGAATCCGTCAGTTTTGAAGTTAGACGTCTGAAATTTCGGATTTACGAGTAACTTATAGTTAAAAATGTTAAATTATTTATTTAAAATGATCCGTCATGAAACTTTATGTGGCAGACAATATTCCACGCGAGCGAAGCCGAGGGCAGAAGCTAGTGTTAATATAAAATAGAGAGAAGGTGATAACAGGTTATAAATATACAGTGTACTTAAACTTGAACTGTATTTCTTGTGTTGAATTATTGTTCTTAAAACATTTATTGTGATGATAGAATAAATACTTTATTCAAATTATATGTGTAATATATTGTTTATTCAAACACTACATGTATTATATAGTATTATCTATATGTAAGTATTTTAATTTATGATTGATTTGTTCATTGAACAGATAATGGGGTTGTAATAACTGACATGATACTAATCTTCCAGTAACAACCCATTAAGTATACTCTTTTACAGTTTTATATATGTAAGTATCCTTTCTGTTTAATCCTGCTGATCTTTAATATGGTTCGAAACTATAGTTTCTATTAATTTTTTTATCACTATTTAACGAATTATTTATTTTACCTCCACTCATACCTTGTGTTCCTTAAATTTAATTATTATAAACATGTAAACGGTTAATCTTGAGATACAGGAGGAACAAGGAAGCCCTCACTCAGGCTATCTAGTGTACATATCTAATACATATGCTAATCTTCCCTTCGTAACTTTGGGTTAACAGCGTAAAATCGATGTTGAACGGAATCGCATTATTTCTCCCCATTAGGATGCTGGTTGGCAAACTATTATTAAGCTGTAATATTCATTTAGTAGAAGATGATCAGTATAATATAGTGGCAATAAAATTTTTCATTTCAGGATTAACGATATTATATAACTAATCAAAGTTGAGGGGAGAATATTTAGAGTAGTGATGATTCGTTTATATAGAAGGTTGGTTGTTTCGAACGTAAAAGCTAATAGTCATCAACACGTAAGTTTATGTCGATTTAAATATGTTTATTATTTATATATTTTTTCAATAACGATTTTTATAATACGGGAATACTAGAAAGCAGAATATATAGGAAATAAGTATATATATATATATATATATATATATATATATATATATATATATATATATATATATTTATATATAAAGAAAAAAAAGGAGGAGATAACTGTATTGTTTATCTTTAATTATCCTTCTGTTGATACAATGGCGATCAACTTACTAATGTACATTTTCCACATTTCCCAAAAAGTTTGATACATTGGCATTATTCTGTTTTTTTAATATAGGCTCTAACAAAAACGGAAAAATTTCACCATGGGTCAATAAGTTATTTTTGTGAGGAAAAAAAATAGTTAAGATCTAAGTTTTGAATTCCAATCAGCAGTAAAAATTTCCAGAGCTACTTTTATTGGAATAATAACCGTTTTTACTGTAAGAAAAAATGGTTGGTGTCACTTAGGTTAGTGATTTATTATTATCGTTGAAAAATTAGACCGATGTACCACTGTCCAAGGGATCTGAAGGATTTGGGTTTAGGTAGTAGTATGTGTGGACTGAGGTCTGAAAGCAGAGAATGGTAGTATCGGCATCGAACTTTCGGGTACGCTAAGCCTTTTATACATTTATTTATAAATAAGACTAGAGATGATAGTACCTCATTTTATTAAGAATCAAGCACGAAAATGGACTAATATTGTATTTATCTCCAAAATTAAAAATAAATTTAACAAAAAGAGGACCAGAAAGTCATAATCATAAAACTTAGTGTGAAAAAATTGGGCACCATTATAATGCATGGATGGTTCTAGGGTTCACCAATTGGTATGGATGATATTATTTCTAATTGAACATTATTTATAATTTAGCCGAAATCATACTTCTTAAAATCAGAGTTTTTGCAGTAATTAAAAGCGCCCATATTACAGGTAGTCAAGGAGGTCATCTTACTTGTTAGCAGAATAAATATTTATCTACCAGATCTCAAATTTGGAGCCAACATCAACCGAAGCTTTGTAAAAATATGAGGCATTATTAGTAATATGAGTATAATTGTAGTAATATGAGGCTTTGGAATAATAGCTCAAATTATTAGAAAGTAACAATCACAAATTCATTTAAATAAGTATGTTTCATTTCTTAATACTAAATTCTTATATTGATCTTAATTTAGTAAAATGATACTATAAGTATTATGATTATTTTTTTTTCTTCATAACCGCTGATTTATAAAACAATTCGTTGTCTATTATTTTGAAATAACTGGGAAATAACAATGTCGAATCAAGAAAATCATTCTTAGGTGTTTTATGAGTTAGGAAGAAGTTTGAAAAATAAATAATGAAAACCCATAAAACCCGTAAAATAAAAGTTGTACCAGTCATTTTAAACTAAACTTTACATTAAACATATCCATACAAAATTTTAAAAAGTCATATTGAAGAACAAACTTAAATCAGTGGAAAATATAGAATACCTTAGCCAGTATAGATAAAATAAGCTCTCAATAGTAACATATCTCAATCTTCGGCCACTTTAAATAGAATCCAATACCTCATGTCATCAACCCAATAAATGTAATGAAGTTATATTGCCTTAACACTTGACCGCATTAAAACGAAGCACTCTTCCAATGAAGTAGGAGATTCCAGCAATTTTTATAAATCCTAGAAATGTCAATACAAGAGACACTTGGAGTTGTTTACCGCTCCAAGGAACAAACAAGTCCGTAATATCTACTCTTTCCATATGTCAACTTTATTAACATTCTTATTTTTTAGCTCTTCAACAAAATGACAGAAGTATTTTTAGTTGTTTATTATATACTTTAACGATTTTTAAAGGTAAACAGTTATAGTCAACAATAATATAACGTAATTCTAGTTTGGCGACGTGCACTTACATTAAAAATAAGGGTCTATTAACCTCACGGTAAATAAATGTTGGACTTAAACAGTACATTCTAATTAAATAAAAAAATTACATTATTTATATTTTGAACATTTTTAAAAACAATGTACTGACTAAAATAGTGAATATCATGAATATTATAACAAATATAAAAATTTCGATTAAAAAAAAAACGCGTGCACATTATCTAAAATCATCTTGTTACCATTTAAGGAAATCTTTAAATTATGAATTATAAAAATATATTTTTAGTTGTATATTTAACTGTCTATGTTTATTAAATTCATCAATGTTTTTAGAAATTTAAATTATTATATACAAAGCTTCTTACTACTTCATTCTAAAATATAAATTAATAAGTTAGTTCACCTGCGATTCATACAGTATACAAAAAATTTATTCTACATTGGTGGAAATATCATTATGATTGTTTTTATCTTGAATTGCAATTGAATATGATAATATTATATTACATATTTAGTTATATATGTATACAGTTATAGATAACTGGTTGTACAAGTGTAAATGTTTCCTTTTTCAAACAAATGAAATAATCATATTTCATATAATTTCATTCAATCTATTCATTATTAAAAAAAAATAAATTATAACTAAAACGATACTAAGTTGGTACTAATATTTTAATAAGCTCACTATTGAGGTACATAATAAGAAATAAACCGAACTTAAAGTTATAGAATAATATCCGTTAGTCTATAATAATTTATTCTGCATTGTATGAATCGATCTATTAATATAAAAATCCATGACATGTAATAAAGTTACTGAAGGATGGTGCATGTTCTAATTATATTATATCTTGGAGTTACCAAGGAGGGAAAAAAGAAAAAATATATATTTATAAACTGAAACGAAAAGAGTCACAAAGCGGAATCAGTACCTCATATGACTTTGCCAAGATTTATTCCAACCTTCAAAAAGGAACAGAAAAATTTATTTATTTCCTTGAAAAAGTGAGAAAAGCAGAAAGGAGGCTGGGAACAACTGTCGTTAAAGTAAGAGAAGTAATCCTCTTTCGGGACACAGCCGTTTTTTGTTTTCTTTTTCTGTTTTACGAAGTTATATTACTCCAGGTGAGAAGACACCCATGAAGGAAGAGTGTGGTGTCATCCTCTCATTCTCTCTTCTTCTGTTTCGTCGCCTCGATAGTTTTTTAACTTGGGTTCGTTCACTTTGTCAACATTTTTGTGTCTCATGTTTCTATACAGATCCCAATATCTTAAATGGAAACCTCCTCAGGTCTAATTTAAGTTATTAACCGTTTTCTATGGCGCTTAATTATATAGGAAAATAGATGTATCACACCTGTGATTTCGTAGCAGATTAATTAGTTAATAATTATATACGAATTCTTAGTTATTGTTCCTATTCCCGCATTATATTCCTGGGGGAAAATACTCAGAAATGCAGAAAAAATGTGCAAATTAATAAAAAAAAAAGGCATAGAACGACATTACTGGCATTTTTTAGTTATTCCTTTAGTACCAGTTACATTGATTGAAGCTTTATAATTCAGGAACGATACATCTCATAGGATGCAGGACTCTATATGGGCTCACCCAGCCTCTATAAAATATTATAAAAATAGGGTACCCAAAATAATGGGGAAAATCTGGTGGTTGAGCGTGACCGAGGACGTCATCTCCATGCAGAACCGTTGTCCATGAAATACTAGTCTCCACCATGAACTGAACCTGGGAATAACTTGTTATAGTTTTTATGGGATAATAACATAATTATTTTAAATAAAAAAGTGTCAAGCCTTTTATTATACTGTTAATAAAATAATTTAAACACAAAAATTATAATAGAAATTCTTCGCTTTACTAATACCCAAAGTTCTATTTTTTTAACCCGCACAGAACTTTCAAATGTCTCTATTGGAAAATTATCATTTGTGAGTTATGACGTTCTTTTGAACGAGCGATATATATAATAAAAATTAACTATAAATATAATATTCAAACTGAAACCTGTACCACTACAACCCATGTAAGATCTAGGACTTAGTACAAAGTTGAGTAAGTACTGTTTCTACGACAACGGTTGTGCGAGGAGGTGATTTTTCTGCACAACCGCTAGGATTTCCCTTAATTAATTGTACCCAATTTATAAAAATAGGGTACACCAGGAGAGTCTTCAAATTTCACAGGATCCATCCGTGGCCTTTTAACATATTAAATCTTTATCTCCCATAGTCGATTTTGAACCAGAGACCTTCGACACAGACACTCAGCGCTCTGCGTACTTAGCTACCGATGTTTAAACTGAAATCTTGACAATTTCTAAATCTCGGGAAAAAAATAATTAAATATTATATATATAATAAATATATTTTCTCGGTTATATTTTTATTTTTATTTTTTGAAAGCAGTAAATTATTATAATAAGAAAAATATCATAATCCGTTTATGACAGTATAGAAACATTCTATCAAGCTGGTATGTCAGAACAAAAAAAAAAGGAAGGAATGGCAAAAAATACATATATCCTCAACATTTTCTTTACAAGCCGTTTCAATTATATAAATGGATGTGAATTTGTTTTATTTCTTTTCTTATCCATCTATGTCACATCGGTAGAAATACCATTAAGAAATTGTTTTTATCTCGAACTGCAATCAAATATGATAATATTTTATTACATATAAAATTGATAGTAAATGTATAAAGGTCACTTCTTTTAAACAAATGAAAAAAAAAAACTATATTGTAAAAGTAATTATAAATTACTTATTTTGCATATTAAAAACAACCTATCCATTAACACTTAATGGGTACTCAAATTTTAATAGGCTATCTAGGTTGTTAAAAATAAGTAAACTGAACTCAAATTTCTAGAATAATATCGGGCTACTTACTAAATTCTTTTTTTTTTTACTTATTTGTTGTAATCGATCATAACTGATTTTAATATTTTTAGAAATTGTAAAATCACAAATCCAATGTTCCTGACTTCTTTAAGCCTTACACAAAATATTGATTTGTTTTTTAATATAAATGGAGTACATCGCATTAAAATATAAAACAAGCTTCATCTTATTCCAATGTTTCTATTTTTTAGAAACAGAATATTTTAGACTTGTACGTTATACAAAATGTTTTTCTGTAAAACAAACCTAAAATAAAAAAAATAAAAAAAATGTATTGCTATTTTTCACAGGTAAATACTCAATATTTGAAAACTATAAGTAATAAATAGAAAATCTAGGATAAATGAACAGATTTATAATTTGTAATGCGGGTCACTCGAACCAGCACAAGGCCGCTGACACAATCCCTGTTTTGTATTGTATAACGTGTGCGGTATTGAGCCGGTTCGAGTAAAAACCGCCTTCAGCGGATTCAGCGCATTGTAACGCCTTAAAATACCGAAAGTTAACAGAAGGCTTTTGTTTATATAGAACATTTGCATGTATTTATTGTAAAGTTGTATTATATTGTAAATAAAATTTTAGAGGATGTGAAAAAAAATGAGGGTAGGTCCGCCCTTTAGGTGGACAGGCGTATACTCCATAGTAATAATATTGATTTTTTAAGGTTAGTTATAATATTTTATGTTCTAATGAGGCTGGAACCAACATTTCAATAATATGTTAATAGAAAAGATAGGATTTCTAATTCTGATATTATCATTTACCGGTCGGAGATGGATCTTAGAGACCCAAAATAAGGGGGGGGGGGGGAATCGGGGTGTTGAACGTGATATAGAACAAATCACCTTCCTACACAACTGTTGTTTAAGAAACAGAACAGTCTCTACAATGTACTGAACCTCGGCCCATACCACGTGGTGTGTAGTGGTACAGTGTTGTTTTATTTTTATTATTATTTGTTTTTTTTTAAATTATGATCTTTAATTCTGAAAGCAAAGTTTTGAACAAATGTTTATAATTTGAGGTAGGCAATATTTAAAATTAATAAAACTAAAATTGTATGACTGTAATAAATTCAAGAGTTCACCGCTTCGAGGCCTATAATAATTTCGAGTTTAAATTGTTTTCCTTATGAATTAATTAATTACTTGGCGGTTTATTTTAGTTTGTAATTAGTGAGTTCGCTCCTCGTTAATACTCAAGTTGATTGAATTTTTTTTCCTGCAAGGGCCGTTGTAGAAGCAGCTGGGGCCAAGTAATGCGCCTGAAAACTTTTAATTAATATATTTTAGATTAAATTATGATGATTCAGGTATTTCATAGTCTAAAGAGGCGTCTAATATCCAATTTTCTACACAATACTTTTTTACTTCAGACACTTTTAATTATCAAATTAAAATCTGTCATTAATGGTAGAAAGGTCTAAATTAAACCTTCATTACTCTCCGTTGGTTTTAAAGGAGTTTAAACTCATTTAGTTTGAAGTAAAAATAAATTTATATCTATTTAAATAACCTTAAAATACCCTAGGGAAATGATGGTGTCGTATATAGATATATATATATATATATATATATATATATATATATATATATATATATATATACACTATATATATATATATATATATATATATATATATATATATATATATACTCTATTATATATACAACAAAGAAAAGAAACATTAAAATAAACAAATAACTTATATCCTTAGCTTTAAATTATATATCTCTGTGTGATTGAAGAAATCAGACATGCAGCCGGTAATGCAATTTAAAATAAGGTGACTTTATAAGTTTTCTATTAATTTATGAAAGACTCTTGGGATCAGATAACCAATGAAAGATCTTGGGATGACTACAAGAAAGAGACTTTGCTTTTTCTAGGCCAACCTTAAGAATTCTGGCTTTCCAGTGAGACTACTTCAATAAAATTCGCATCTTCCATTATTAGTAGGTATATTAGAGTTAGATAAACCTACCATTATTCAAAAACTGAAGTATTCATTATAAATAACTCATAGATAAACACAAATCAGTCCCCCATCAATCCATGAACGGTCTTGTATTTGTCTATTGTATAAGAAAGTGATTTGTCTAAGAACACGCTTAACCACAAGGTTTTCCCCATCTAAGGGTACTCACTTCAATTTATAGAGCAACCTCTCCCAGCGGTATATCCTCAACCATGAGTGACTGTAAATCCCACAGTATCGATTCATGGCTGTAAACAGATTAAATAACTTATCTGCCGCTACTGGTTTTGAACTCGGATCTTTCAGCATTTTAAGCTGTACAACAACAAACTGTGAAGAGTCTGGGGTTCAGTAAATGGTCGAGACTGCAATATTTCTTGGACTACGGTAGTTCAGGGAGGTGATATGTCCTAGGTTAAGTACAACAGCCAGATTCCCCTCATTTTGAGTACCCACTTAATCTCTATACTCAGGAGGGTCCTAGATCCCATAGGATCCATCTCCAGTTACAAGATTACATAAAAGTCTGCCAGCGAGCGGGGCTTGAACCCAGGACCTTCGGCTTTGCAACTAAGTGCTCTACCACTGCGCCACTCCGCTCTCTGGATCATATCAGCATAGCATCTCAAAATTCCATATTTCAATAAAATGCAAATGAATAAATGAAATGAAAAGTTAAGACCAGCTTGTTTAATTAATAAAAATTGCATACATATATTTTATGTTACTTAACCATCATTATAAATTATTGAAGATTTTGATTGCAAGAAGACTGTGCTGAGGTAGAATGTCCTAACGAATGTATAGCTGACGAGACTGGGGATCCATTACACCATTCACGTCAATAGATGTGGTCTTCTCTTGATTAGAACCAGCTTCAACAACCTTCCTCCTCCTTCACGAACACTCCCAACCGGCCATCGTGAGGATTTGTATGTAGAGGAGATACAAAATGCTTAATAATTACAGAATATATGAGGCCATCGGGATCAAAAGCGGATAACTCCTAAATTTTAAAAATTGACTTATTCAGATATTTAGCTAGTTTAGACGAGAAATTTTATGCTTTCTAAACTCCAGGTTCAAAACCGGACTAGATCCATGATAAATGAGGTGGCAAAGTGTAGAAATTATTGCTTGACTAAATTTGCGTGAAATGAGAAAAAGGCAATTTTTAAAATTTCGAATTTATCCGGCTTTATTGGCTTCATATGTACTTTTTAATAATAAATCTGGTTTTTTTTTATATTTTCGGGAGGCTTTGGCGACTTAAAGGAAACCACCGAAATCAAATAAAAATATAATGTAAAATTCTATGGTATGTATATATATATATATATATATATATATATATATATATATATATATATATATATATATATGTATATAATCAAAAAAATAATTACTGCAATAACCTTTTTTAAATACTAAATATGCAAGAAACAGAAGTAAAAGATCAATCGGCACCACCGAGAATTCGAAACGTTAAGATTTTAAACAGTGCACACAGGGAGGCTCATAAGATTTTCTAAATATAGGTGAAACATTTAGAATAATAACTTAACAGGTTCATAGGCTAGTAAAGGTCAAATGGATTTTTTAATCAAAAACTTGTGCTTTTTAATACTAAACCTCCGTTCATTTTATTTTTTTATATTTTAGTCTTACTTTTTGGTTAAGGGTCTCCTGACATCGGTAACACATGCCAAAAAAAATTGTTTTCTGAAAACATTTTAACTGAATCTAAATCTGGCCTTAGTTTTTTTTTTGTAGCACAGATAGCTTGTTGCTCTCTCTTCCTATATATGCTGGTTCCAACAGCCAACAAGTTCTTTTCATTTAGTCTAGAGCCAAGCAATTCAGATTTTTCTTTCGTTAAGCCATCATCACCAAGTCGTTAAGCTCGATTTGAGTAAACAGTTTAGGCTCTACATTTTCTGTGAAACATTGGAATTCTTCATCGTATTGTTCATCTAACTCCGATTGTACATCAGAAAATACTTCCGTTGGAATATAATTTAAATCATCTGATGGTTCAAGGACCAGTAAATCTACACCGTGTCCTATCGGTTGGATGGCGGACGAAAGCTTATATTTCCTTCTTGTATTTTGAGTTATGAGCAGTAATATAGAATTCTTGGCTCCCTCCATATCATAGCAACAGCAAATTTAAAGGTTGTTTACCCTTTTTTCGACCATTTTGCTAGATCTTGGACACATAATTAACATACCCTATGCGGGGCCCAAGATTTATCCTGATCACCAAGTTTTGTTCCAAAGTATGATAGATAAACCTTTTTAATAAAGTCTGTAATGTTTCTTTGGTGTTTTTTAATCACAAACATAACAAAAACTATCAGCAGACTTTTTACAACCGCGATTAGACATTATATTTAGCACATGTACAGGAAACGTGAAAGTGATGTTAGGTTGACAGTAAACAAAACATCAGCTGTTAACAGAAAAAAGAATCAACCTTTTTTGGCCAACAAATGTATTTCAGCAGTGCTACCAACTTCATCCACTCCAATAGACCTAGTTTTTCAGTTATTTATTTTAAATATTAAAGCTGTTCTATTCTTTAAAAATCGCTTATTTTATTAAATTTAACTATAAAATGTGAATAAATTGTGGGTGATACAGCTTTTTTAATATCATATTTGCATTCAGCACTCTAAAAACATATGAATAAGGTATTTTCAGTGCAAAATTTTTTTCATCGTTGTCATTACCTGTGTAACTAATATTAAAAAAAACGAAGAAAATTTGATTTCCTTGTCTTTATAACATTTGGTATTGTTTCTTAAAAATGTATAGTTATCTAAGAATAATGTAAATCATGTGAAGGGATGGGTTTTTAATTTTAGTTGAGAGCGAAATGTAAAAAATTCCAAGTAAATTAGATCTCGATAGCCGTCTTCTAGACCCCTACCTTAAAAAATTAAAAATGCGAAATATTTTTCATTGAGTGATGGACAACAACAATTACTTTAATCGTAAAAAGTATTCGAATGCTTGAAGATGGATTGCTTGTTGTTAATTGTTGTAACTATTTTACTGATTGGTATTGTTAAAAAAAGACTAAACACTACGAATATATCTTAAAAAGCATACATCTTCTACATTTATAGTTTTGTTCTCTATTAAAGCTGTTAGTTTTTGTTACAAAATATACAGAACTGCCCAGTTGATCCTGCTAGTAGTAATAATTACATGTATGTCTCAATTCTTAAACCATTTATGCCTTAGTACTTGGAACTAGGCACTATCGTGGCCTTGGGATATGAAAAATCGTTAATCCTGAAGATCTTAGTCAAGCTAATGTGCCATACTTATTACATTATTGTATTTCCATCGGACCTAGGAAAGTATCCACAATTTAAATGTTTATACATGTTTAATTTTAATGTTTTATATGTTTTGAAGTGGTCGATTAATCCTGATCAATGATTCTGTTATATACAGTCGAAGCTAATGAAAGTGTTAAAAATGGTGACATTGTATTCAATTAACACCTATGTACCTATATTAATTTAAATACATTCATATATGAAGGTGTGCGAGGAGAATATATTAGATATAAATGATGATGCAGATAGAGAAAGAGGCCCTTATCCCTACAAACAGAGCTAGAAGATATAGGAGCTGAGGATAGGGCCAGTGAGCCGTGGGGCCCAGAGGGGCAGAACCTAAAGTTGCCTTTCCTCGGGGGGGTGCTGAGCCCAACCATTACCTTAATACCCTCCCCAACTAATCTCTTTTTCCCGCCCTAACTTCTGATCCCAACATCTAGTACTAACATGGAAAAAGTATTTCACAGTAGATGTTCCGTACAAACTAAGCTAACGTGAAACGTTAATAAATACATGCCTTTATAAGTATCGGAACAATATTTAAAACATGGAGTCTACCAACACAAATATTTTTTTACTTTGATAATAAAAATCCCTAATAAATCGGATCTAACAACTATCACTACACAATTCAGAAAAAAACAAAATGTACATTTAAATTTGAAAAACCATAGAAAAATAATACATCAAGAAACAATATGTTTTTCTTATAATTTATTCATTGAAATTTACAATATGTTAATACAATGTTTAAATATATTCAACTTTGAAGTTTACGAGGCCATCTTCTTTTCAGACGGTTAGAAGGGTTATCGGGAATTGAAGAGGTTGCTAGATTTGAAACTAGTAGGTTTGAGTGGAAATTCCACTACGCTCTCTTTAGAGAATAGAGATGTCATCCACACATGTAAGGCTGAAGAGCGAATAAAATATTTAGGATGCACATTCTCGGGAGAGCTTGTATTTGATGAGGAGGCGGTGACTAAATTAAGTGATAATTTAGACAAATTAGTGAGCTCTTGTCTACTCAAGCCGGAACAAAAGATCAACGTTGTCAATCAGTACCTGTTCCCGGGACTGACCTATCCTCCCCAAACCGCGCCCCTAACAAAGATACGCCCTGCGGTGTTAGAAGGCATTGATGTAAATATCCGCAGAAGTGTCAAGGCCATTATCGGGCTACCTGCGAACACCTCTACGGCCATGATGTACGCACCAAGGAGGTATCGAGGCCTGGGACTGATCGCTGTCAATGGGAGGCTTCACTTCAGCATTGGTCAATTGCCCAGCGACTGTCTAATGTCCCGGATGCCCTGTTCCAGTCTACATTTAATTATGAAACGGAAGCAGCTCAATGCCTAGAAAGGCTGGGAGTTGATCAGGGCTTCCGAAGCGTGAGAGCTCTACGACAGTCGCTGCGTGAGAATTCTTTCGAAGAATGGGCTAATTGTAGATGGCAGGGCGTTGGAGTCCGTCATTTCAAGGAGACACCGAAAGCCAATAGGTTCATATGCGAGAAACAGGTACTTTCGGGGTCGGAGTGGACCAACGCCCTAAAACTGAACATCAATTATGCGCCTCTGCGTGGAGTCACAGGAGCCGGCGGACAGGCGAGAGAAGTTGGATCCCTCTGTCGCAAATGCGGCAGGGAGTCAGAAACACCAGCCCATGTGCTGGGAAAATGCCCCAACAACTTCCTCCTCATAACACGCCGACACCACAGGGTCAAACACGAATTAATGAGGCTCCCAAAGGAAAAAGACTTCGCCTGCTTTGACGAGGTCTATTGTATCGACACGGAGGGATCCACAAGATATGCAGATATTGTCGCATTTCCGAAGATCGGAAAGGTAGCCTGGGTGTTGGATCCGACGGTGAGATTTGAAAACAATGACCTTGACCAGGCGGGTGGAGTGGAAAGGGAAAAGAAGGAATTATATGACAAATGCATCCCTTTTCTGAAGGTGAAATTCCGCGAGACCTTCGTAGAGAGAGAGTTCACCGTGAGAGGCCTCTGGTTTGGGTCTCGCGGAACGATTCCGAAAAGAACATGGAGCTTCCTCGATGACCTGGGTGTCAATGGCAGGGATGTGATGGTGCTCGCCAAGAATATTATTCTTGACTCCCTGGGGATAATTCACCATAATATATATAGTAGCTGATACCACACACTGTTTTTTTTTTTGTTTTTTTTTTTGTTGTTTTTTTTAGGATTTGTTTATCTTTATAAATTGTACGTTTATCTGGTTTGTGTTTTTTTTATTTTCTTGTATATGAAAAAGAAGAAAAAAAAAGTAGAAAATAATTAAGAATTGTACTTTAGTTCTTAAGTATGCATTTTAAACAAACAAATTATAATGTATATTATGTCCGATTGGATTGATCAGTATGCTGTGTATTAAGGCAATCCAATGTAATTGGACAGCACTGCTGTAAATAAAGCATTTCTCTCTTGTCATGAAAAGATTGATATCGGATCCGGATCAAATCACCAACAAATGGGAAATTAAGCTAATTATGGGTTACTTTGTTAACCAACAAACGTAACAAAGTAAGGAGCATTGAGGATTATTCGATGATTTAGTGGAGCCCCAAAGCTCTACTCAGTAGGTAAGTCCAGGTAGGTACAATGATTGTCATTTATATGAGTCTTTTGAATTGGTGAGAAACACACGTTTGTCTAGCAAATGTTGAAATAGCCTGAAAGCAATCTGTTTCTTGTCGTTTCAGTCTAGTATGAAGATTCCAAGTTGAACCTTTGTTGAGATATAATCCTAAGTATCGGATATGTTTTAAAGGATTCAGTGGAAAAATAATCATTTTAAACGAAATATGAAATAAATGATTATTATAGAAAAGTATAAAAATCACGCTGAGAATAAAAAATCGGATGTACAAGGTATAAATTTATCTTATACAAATTTACCAAACTTTTAATAAAAAAACTAATAAATTTATAATAATAATCAAACAGTCAAATGAAAAATGGTGGTTTTAATTCACACAATATGAAATAGAACAATCCAACATTACTCAGCTACCACAACTCTTAAATAATATTTACGTATAAATGCAAGTATTGAACAGGTATTTTGCTTAAAGTGTCGATTGTTAACCCTTAAATAACCGTATTACAAGGAATACTATGTTAACACGTAGAAGAAAAAGATATTTCGCAATATTTTAATTTACTGAATGCTGTTTTCATGTTTCGCGGAACATTTTCACCGTTAGATTCAATCCCCAATCAGATTTTTTTTCTCAATTTGGGCCACCAAAACTATAATAAAATAAATTTGTGTTTTTTTGATGAATTCAAAGCAAAACAACAAACAATAGTTCACTAATTAGCTGACAGAATCCATCACAGAAATAGTGTTTATTGGTTGAAAGTGTCCTTGAATAATCATACTGCACGGAATAATATGTGGAACCGTCCAGTAAACAGACATTTTTCAATATTTTAATATCATGAATGCTATTTTCATGTTTTGAGGTATATTTTGCCATAAGAATTATTCCAAAATAGATATTTATTTTTTTATTTGGACCCCAAACTAAAATAAAAGAAATTTAAGTTTTTTGATGAATTCAAAAAAACAAAGAATAGTTCACTAATTAGCCATCACATAAATAGTGTTTAGTACAGAAAAAGATCATGCCCTTGGCCAGTTCTGAAATTGAAGTGCACAAAATACTATACTGTTTGTTTATTTAACGTCCTTTTATGCTGCTATGGCTAATCGTTTCTACAGTGGAAGCTCTAAATTTAGCCTATCCAAGTTTATTAGGATAGGGATTATTAGGAGTACCTGACATACAAAATGTTATACTCGTTGTCAAAACTATGCTATGCATAAGGGCGTATGTAATAAAAGTGTAATTTGTTTATTAAACGATGCATTTTGTCACTTTACAAACATTTTTGTGTAAAAATCTATAACTCGACATTATATAAGTTGGACTACTCGCTTTCCTGCAGTTAGCAGATATTGAGGTAATTATAACTCAATGTGTGAAAGTACTGTCTACTAATCTGGAGGTTCTGGGCTGGAGACCGGCTGGGATTGATAAATTATTTATTGTTGTCTGCCACTGACCAACTCGGTGTGACCTGGTAACCTCCTATAGCTCACACAGACTCTTATACTCTTCATTAGAGAAAAATCTTGCGGTTAAACGTGATCTCGACCAAATAACATGCTTTTTTTTCTTACCTCGCATAATTGAATTTACACAATTTGATAAAATTTTAATGAACTCTAGTACATGACGGTATACAACGTAACTCATTCAGTTAAGCCCTTCCCAATATTCTCGCGAAGGTCACAGTAATGTGTTTACACTCTAAGTACTAATACGAAACAGGTATAATGGTGAGTTCGGGTGGAGTCGTAGAGGACCCTTAATGGATTGGTTAATTCGTAATTTGCATTGTGCCGTATGAAATGGGCTGAGTGGTAACGTCGAGTGATATTAGTGGAGAGAATACTTAGTATTATTGTTCCGTTGCAAACAATGTTCTGCTCGAAAGCACCATTAAGGCAACAATTATATTGGCTGATATGTATTTACTCATTTTGAGGATGTTAAGAGAAAATTTTATAGTAACAATAAAAAAATATTATATTGAAAACCAATGAATGAATAGGTCGGCGGATCAGTGGCGGAATATTTTTTTTTTTTAAATAAATTATTTTTACATCATTTTCGACTTATTTAATTTAGTTATAAGCTAAAATTGTAATAATAAAAGAAATAAATAAGTAATTCTTCCACTCTCTAAAATAGCATACTCTGAAAATCATCTGAAACCTAGTTAGCACCGTCCGAACCCAATAAATATTTTATTTCATTCCTGATTTATCTTTGACCACTGACTGGACTATCATGTCTGCTATATAAATATATATAATCCTAATTATAAGGTGATCCAACAATAACATTATTTAGAAACAGTATGTTTAATTTTTTTTCAGAAAAAGCACCATTAGAAGAGACTAGGTTTTATCATACACCAAAAATATCACATAATAATAATTTAAAAAAAATGCTTGAAGAATAATTAAAGCTGGGCACCGATTTAGAAATTTCTTCCTTTTTACGACTAAATATAGTGATTTATTCAATGCTACTTATTTATATTATGCTTTAAGATTTTTCATCATTAAAACACTATTAGGAGCTTATAGTTATTAATATATCAGGAATTGTTATATAACAATTGGAGTTAAGACTTTATTGAAGGATAGTCAAAACAAACCATAAATTCACCTTTGATACTGAAAAGACACCATAAAATGCACTCAAATTGAATTCGAACTATAATAGCGCTATGTTTTCCAGGGAAACATTTGTATTAATTTGTTAAAGAAAAACATATCCAAACAAAAATGATTTTTGGTCCAATAATTTTTATAAAAATTTAAATCAATATGTAAAGTAACCATGTAGATTCATTCGCAGCAAAAATTATGTCATAGTTTGATTCAGAATACTGAAAAAAATCATGTACGATTTTTTTTTTTTTTAGTTTCGTTGGTATTGCGATAAAGACTAATCTTAAGGAGGTTTCAATCACTGCATGCTATCAAAAAACTTTTATAACAGTGAGTTAAACGTGGTTATAAGTTAGAAGAATGAACAACATTTTTAGGTATTCGAATATACATGCGTGTAATATTAGGGAGGTACTACTGTGGGGCAATTAAAATAAAGTAATGACATCACAAAGATTAAGATAATGTTAATAACGAATTAATTCGTGATAATTTAATAGGCGCTTATTCGTATGTTAATGAAGTGTTGACCGAGAAGTAGGTGGGCGGATCTCATTGAAAAGGACTTTAGGATTTGTGTTTGATGATAATCCATGGATAGATATTCGTATGTTTGTTTCGGGGTCAGTTTTAATATTGTTGTTTTTGAATATATAATAATTTTTAACACCGTTAATATATTGAAATTATAAATATCCAATTTTTTTTCAGAATATCAAACAAGAAGTGACTGAAGGGAAATATTGAAGAATACTTCGACGCTGAAATCAGTTTGATGAGAGAAGACGACCATCTGGTATGTAAGCTTGTAATTATCTGTTTTGAATAGTAATTACTCCGCGAAAATTATAGCCTCTTCTTCATTTAAGTTTGTTAATTGAAGTAGCAAACTCTTCTTATCATCCTGGCCCACTGTCGGAGGGGGAACGGTTTTTTATCCGAGAAAGAAAAAGTGTTCAGGAATTTTAAAAGTTTTACTCACCCACCCATTGGCCCAATTAAAAGAACTGATGAAAAAGTACCTACCGTTTTTTTTCAAGTTTCGCTTTTATTTCTTATTGTCATTATTATTGACTGTTAATACTTTCTTAATATATTTATGGGTTGTATAACATTAGAGATTATATTTAAAGTATAAAGTGCGTTTAAGTTAAAATTATTTTCGGTTTGGCTAGTAATGAACTTCTCGCTAAGATTTGTCCTTGGTACTCCGAGGCGATCCCTGGTGTCACATCACTATGATGAGTTAAAGTGGCTCTTCCCTCCCATTCGTAGACAATATTTCCTTAGTGCTTTTCTATATCAATCTATTAAATCTCAACACCCTTCATATATCTATAGTCTCCTCCAATTCAAATCCTCAGTCCAGGACCGGAGCATGTCAATTATTTGGTTAAATAAATCAGTATTGAATAATCGTTTTCGTTGCTGACGGGTTTTTGTTTATTTTTCCTAAAGAAGATATGCACTATATAAAGAATGTATTGCATGCTATCCCATTCATTTATTTTATTTAGTAACTGATGTTATTAATGTATTTATTCACTACAATTCGTTAAAATCCTGTCAAGATTCGTGATTTTTTTACATTTCTAATTTTCTTTTTCTTTTTTTTTTTTTTGTTACTTCTTAAATACTTCATGATTTGTATTATTATGTAGCCTTCTGGCCAGATATATATTAACTTTATTTTTCTGTCCATGATTGTTGTTTTAAAAGGGACTTGGTCCCAGAATAAAGTTTGTTTTTTATTATATTATATTATATTCTAGTAATAAATTGGAAATACCATACTCTATTACATTCATTACTTTCACTACATTTTTAGGAGCATCTTCAGCATCTTTCAATTATTAAATAATAATAATAATTCTAACGAAGTGAACTATTTTTCGTTTGCCATATTGCTGTTTCATGATTAGTCTGTTTTCCAGATTTCTTGTATAAAGATTTAATTCCTTTATGAGATTGAAATATATATCAAGTACTTTTAAATTAATATATCAATTTCTTATAAATAAACATTTCAAACTCCATTGCACACATTATTTCTCTGTATGTTACAGAAGTTATTCTACTATTTTTTCCTGATTATTAAATTAAAATATTTCATTAAAAACTTATATTAATAGAATAATTTTGTCAAAGCCAATATTGATTAAAACATCCGTATCAAAATAATCACCTCTTTGTATACATTATTCGAAAAGATCTTTCATAATAAATTTTGCCATTTATTATAATATGGATAGATAATCAAAAAGTACAATGTTTTTCTGTTTTACTTCGAATTTCAGTTTCTTGATCTGTCTTGAGGTTCTTGATCAACGATATTTTTTTCATTCCGATTCTCCTAAACACTTTACTTCGGAGTATGGATTTTAACAGCTTGCTGTCATTTCTCATTATAATTCCGAAGACAAATTTTTTTGTTTTATCATGTTTATCACTTCATTTTCCTACTACTTAAGTGATACACTTTGAGATGATTGAGAGAGGGAATCGTCTCTGAGAGAGTATTCAGGTTCAGTAAGTTTCTCTTCTGTAAAGCCACGTCTAATAGGCCTCCAGCCCATCTTGTATTGCTTAGAACAATGCCCAGGATATTTATTTCATGTTAGAAAGGCCGGATGTACTACTGTCTATTCTATCCGGGCATGCTAGTGGAAACTACTAAATTTTCGGACTACCTAGTTTAATACAATGTTCCAGTCCTCAGCGCTAACCAGAGATACGGTTCCAGGAAGATCATCCGGATGAGGGATACGTGGAAAACTGTGGTAGCGGAAAGCCTGACAAAGAGAAAAGGGCAGGTAGCCGCAGGCTCCAGTTACTGACCGCCCCCATTTGGGACCTCGGCCAAAAGAACGCCAACAATACCACCCTAAGGGTCCCCCACTACGAAACGGCTCGCTAAATCCGCCTACAATGTAATTTCTGTATATATCTGCTTTCCTTCTTCCAGGGATATGGCCAAAACAGGCAGCTCTCTTGTTAGCAACTTTACCATTTGTCAGGGAACAGGAAATATGGTCAGGAATATATTTTTGCCCTCTTACTGCTTTGGTATTAAAAAAAAATGCGTAACAGAAGAATTTTCTGTTGTAAATAGACCCACTGGGATATATATATATATATATATATATATATATATATATATATATATATATGGATATATAGAATAGATTAGAAAAATTACTTAATTCTGTTCTTTAAGAATAACAGAGCAGTACAAGATTAAATAAATATATATCTGGCCAAAGGGGATTTATTTTCATATTATTTAAATAATAACATCAAAATGATAATAAAGTAAAATGTATGTTCTGGTAGGGAAAAAATAGAATAAAAACTAAATTAACAAGAATTAAGCAAAGAGAGAAAAAAAAATTAATGAAATAATTGAAGCAAACTAACAATATAAAAAATTATAACATTAGGAATGAAGAATGTTTACAATAATACATGTACTATTTCTGATGGATAATAATTCTCACAGATTAGAGAGCATCTGGGAATTTAGGTGATGTAAGAAAAGCTTGGATTTGAAAGTGGATAAGGAAGAAGCAGGACTGATATGAGATGAGTTTATGTTCCAAAGTTTAGTGAAACGGGCGAGAAAATAACGCTAAAATATTTTGGTTTTATGGGAACGAGATTAGTTTCATAGAGGGTCCTATGGCTACATGGCGTAATCTTCAGTATTTAGAAATCGGATTTTTAGATACTGCTCCATTGCGGTAACTGATATTTTTCCAGATATAAAATAAAATATGTCAATGTTTTAATATTAATTTACTCAATTGAATAACCAAAAAAACAGTTTTTCAGAATAAAATTAACAAAACTAAACCTGAAAATACAACCCTATTTTCTCTTAAATACAGGATGTAATTGCATATTTACTTAAAAAACATTCGTGGACTGTTATAGATGTTGACTTTATTCTGTTCGTAGGGGCCTCTTTCGTCAATTTACTGCTACTTATTACTAACTTCAACATCATTATTAAAGAAATATCAATTGATAAAGAATAAAGAATAGAAAATATAAAAATCAAAAAGATTTGTAGTCCAGTTAAAATTAATTAATATATTAAAAATTAATGAAATATCCTTGATTTTTATAGCTTATAGCAGTTATATAATATTTTAAAGTAATAATGAAAAGTTATTTAAAATAATAACTTAATTAATTAAGTTAATTATTGATAAATGTCAACTTCACTAAGTTAACTGTTTAACTGCTGCGTGTGAAGAGCATTACGTCTATCACAGCGCTAAGTGGTCCGGCTACCTGTCTATCGGCCTGTGCTAAATCCAGGCAGTTGAACTGAGAGTTGTTTCATAAAGAGAGCAAAACAAAGAAGGAGATTGGTTACCTGGCCGGAGCAGGTAGCCACCGATACATATGGTACATGAATGTCATATGAATAAGAATGAGGCAAGGTCACATCGTTTTTATTCGGCTTTAGCAAATCAATAGAAAAGCAGTGCGACGTCAGTTAAAGGGTTAATATAGTAATAATAATAATAAATTATTTATTTATTCTGGGACAAGTCCCTTTAGAACAAACATAACTGTACATTATTGTGGACTTTAGAGCCTTAGAGAACAAGGTAAAAAACAAGCAGAAAGGTCTAATATACCGGTAAGTGGGTGTATTACTGGATTTGAAACATAAGGCTTTGCACTGTGGTTTTTTCCCCAATTGCATTATAATAAATAATAGTGTTTCTTTTTGAGCTTTTGGTTCTAGTTTATTCTTATGATAATGAAATAGAACCTAAATAAAATAAAAATAAAAATATTAAAAAAAAGAACTTATACCTTTATACGTAACACACACACACAAAAAATATACATACCCGCACATTATAATATATGGGCATTATAATATAATATATGGGCTGATAATCTAAGAAATTATTTTCATAACATAGATTTATAAGTTATGACATTGCTTCATTAGAGATAGCATTGTTCCACTTTTGTAACATCCTTTCTTTTATATAAATATAAACTGCCTCTAAAATATTGTGAGAGAACAGAGGAAAAGAAGAAAATTAAGGGAAAATTTAGAATATTTAACCAGTATTAGTTTATTATCTTTAGACATTAGTATAGGAGTTCGTAAAAGACCCTTGTAAGCTAGTTAAATCTCAGTATATTCAGGGATCTCCTGTGGGGTAGTGGTCAGCACAATAACCATCTATGCCAAGATCGTGAGTTCGTATCGTTTCAGGCTGCCTTAGGATCTTTTAAAGAGAAGAAAGCCTAGCAATTTTTCGTATAAAGGCTTGTGCAAATACTAAAACATACATTATTTAATATTTGAGTTAGGCATATGACTGCTGGCGGGTCATAGCTATCTGAACTAAAAATTATAATAAAATTTACAATAATTTCAAAATAAGAATAGATTGATAAACAAAAAAATGAACCAAAAAATGGGTGCTTGATGTTAAAAATGTACTGACAGCTATTATTGAAATTAGAGTAATTTGTAAAAATATCTTACAAACTTATTTAAAATTATTAACTAGTTTTTAGTATTGCTTCCTATTATTACTTCGTAATTTTTAAATTATTATTTATTTTTTAATAAAATAATATGGCATAGAGGGAATGCTACAAAAAAAATAAATAAATAAGTTCAGTTCAAATTAAAGAGAGATAGATAAATATTCTTGAAATAAAATAGAGGAGACGGTAATTTTAATTTACATTATTCCATTACAATTCTCATAACAAAAATTATATAGTAATAATCTAAGTGAGCCTCTATTAGAGAAAGCTCCGGACTTATAAAGGTAGAAATGAAAATAGCAAAGCTGGAGCTATTTGTTTAGTTATGCAGGCTATGCCCTTCTAATTTCATCCCCGTTCCTTCAGTCCTTTAAAAATGTAAAATTCCTTTTTTGTTTTGCAAGTATTCTCTAAAAACTCTAAAAAGAACTTCGTTTTCATTTTTTCTTTTATCTTTTTTTGTTTTAACTTTCCATTATTCCTTACTCGAATGTTCCCTCTCCATTCGTGTTATTACCACTTTTGTTGGAATTTAAAAAGGTAAGAAGTAAAAAAAAAACATATACATAAAAAAAACTGTACCACAACCACCAACGGTGGTCCACAACTAGTCCGCAATCTCACTAAGTCCGTATTTCCCTCAAACAAGGGTAAACACTTTCTAGATGCTGGGTGACTAGGAGAGTCTGGGGCTTTAGACAAAACCTACGGTCAATATTTGTTGTAATATGTAAAATTAGAGGCAATGTATGACAGGTGTTTTTCTGAGTAAAGTCGTGCATATTCCGAAATTGTCATAAGGAAGTATTGTTTGTTCAGTGTACTTAGGTTATTTTGCACAAGCTTGTTTTCTGTATAAAGTATTAATTCATGTTATCTATTTCTGTCATTAATAACAGTATTGACAGACAAGGTTCTTAGAAATTAAATAATAATGAAATGCGGGCAATAGGTCGTATCCCTTTAACAGTAAATTTTACAGGAGAGACAAAAAACAAGGCAATTTGCAGTATCCAAGATATATTTGTTATTTTTTTAGATATTGAAATAATAAAACAGAGATGTTTTTTTTTAGGGTGATGAGGGTTACGACGTTTTGTAGGGACAAAATATTGACTGTGAGAATCAAAAAGGAGCCAAAAACGCAAAAACACATTTTGTGTGGGATACGACCTATTGCGCCTAAGCCATCGAAATATGTACCACTACAACCTATGGGAAGTCTTTGGTTCAGTACTTGGCGGAGGCTGTACTGTTTTTAAGAACACCGTTGTGTCGGGAGTTGACTATAATGACTGAGATCACGCTCAAACTTCACGTATTCCCCTAAATTAATTTCTCGAAGATGAGTGAGCACCAGGAGATCTAAAGGGTCCATATACCGCTGTGAAAAGATTAAATAATTTATATGCCACAGCCAAATTCGAATCCAGGACCTCCATAATAGCAATTCAGAGCTCTACCACTAAGCTGTCCCGTTCCCCAAAACACAAAAAAAAATTAAAAAATAATTTACAGACAAATTTGGACTACCACATAATTTTTAAATATGTTTGAAATAAATATATTTTTTGTCCAAAGTAGCTCATATGCAAGATTTGCTAATTTGATGTTATTTTACCATAATAATAATGATAATGCACCTATGTTAATATTTGTCCCAGAATACAAAATGGCTAACTAAAAATAAATAAACAACATGGAGGATTTTTGATTCAGTACATGGTAGCTACTGTTTCTAAGACAACTGTTGTGTAGAAGTGATTTTCCCGAAGTGACGGTCAAGTCCAGCTTATTCCCCCTATTAATGGTTCCCACATTATTTAAATATATAAAGATTGGGCGATTGAAAAAATGGTCTGCAGATCCCAAAGGATTCGCAAAAATAGTTATTTATCAATAATTATTTGTAAACCTGTTCAACTATTTTATGCTAAATTGTCGAACCCTTATTACAATAATGATATTCTCGGAGATTAAACAACTTGTAGACTTCAATTATCAATATCGGTTATTTAACATGGCAACTTCCACAAAACAAAATAATAGTAATGCTTTGCCTAAGTAGGTTGAAATCCAATTAAATTAATTTGGTTAGTTAAATAGTTTTTTTTTTGTCAAACATGAAGAGTCGCCAATTAGAATGCAGTCATAGAATCTAAATGGACTTTAGGCCGTAAAATATGCATAACATCCAATTTTAGGATAAGTAGTAATTGTTCGGATGTTTGCATGTTCCTTTTTGTTTGCGATTGTCTTAAGTAAAAATAGAGAGTGGAATTGAATAAAATTGATATGGGACCATTTAGGTGCAAACACGCACTGTCCATGAAAATTTCACCAGTGTTGTTAACTTTAAAGTTGTTTTGCCTGCGACATGTATTCAACTATTGACTTTTATACTTTGGAGGAGCTTTTATACTTCTAAGCCAATTTAAAAATTTAATACATATTTAATTCGCAAATATCTTATTTAAAAATAATATTCGTATATAATGAGAGCACTGAATGGAATTAATCTGTGTCTTAAAATTCTATAAATAAAAATAATGAATAAAGTAAATAAAAATAATAAATACATTGAAACTTGAGGAAATTCATTGAACAGAAAATCATAATTAAAGAATGATATAATATATTCTTTAAATAGGAGAACAAAAAACCTATTTCCAGTAAAAAAAAATGTATTCCTTATTTTCGAGATACGTTTCGGCCTAGGCCATTCTCAATCTTCTATTTTAATTGTTTCATTTTTTTACTTATTATATGGTTAACAATTTGACCATAAGTCATTCATCTCAATTTAAGTTGTTTTATTCCTATTGTTTTATTTTCTTAAGTTGTTTAATAATAGTTAAATTATTTAATTAAATGACTATAGAGGACATGGTTCCCTCTGAATTTGAAAAAAAATTTAAATGGAATAAAACAACTTAAATTGAGATGAATGACTTATGGTCAAATTGTTAACCATATAATAAGTAAAAAAAAAATTAAACAATTAAAATAGAAGATTGAGAATGGCCTAGGCCGAAACGTATCTCGAAAATAAGGAATACAATTTTTTTTACTGGAAATAGGTTTTTTGTTCTCCTATTTAAAGAATATATTATAAGAAAGATATATATCATTTGACCTGTTGGCTTGTTGTATTTTTTTTGGGCGGGGATGTATGAATATCGGATAAATTATTTACAAGAAAAATAGTTTTATCATATTTTAATAAAAAAAATCACATTTGGGTTTAATTTTATGTGTATAAAGAATCCGAATTATGTTTTTCGATCGTATTTTTGAAATGTTTTTAAGTAATCTCCCCAAACATAATAAATGAAGTAACATACATGTTATTTTTTTTTATTTGAATCAGGATACATCTAAAATATTATTTTATTTTATATACAACGGAAATTAAAATTTGTTTAGAATGTAAGAATATTTTTCGAATTATTACTTTACATTTTAATGTTTATAATTTTTAGATACGAAATAAAATAAATAAAAGAATAATGTTGTTAACAAAAAGCGCTCTGATTTATTAAATGACACCATTAATTAAATTAGAAAGACAAGAGCACATAAAACATTGTAAATATTATTTATGACTCCTTAAGGACTGCCCGGCGTTGCGGCCTACAGTTCCCGCAATACAAGTAACGCAACCCTAAAGATTCATTCATTGCCCTTCGTTATCATTTATTTTTATTTATTGCTCTTTTGATGGTGATTGTTTTTAAATATTTATATTTTGAAGAGAAAATATTTGTCCTCCGGGATTCCAAAACGGGTCGTCTGCATCTCTATTGCAGTCCTCTAACCACTCAGCTACCAGTGTTCGTATCCAAGCCAGACAAATTCCTTCATTATCATTTATTCTAATACTTCCCAGGTTTTATACATAGTTTATGAAGTAAATGCTGGGCTATTAAAGAATGTTCCTAAAATTGCTTTTTAATACCTTATTTTCGGAAAAATAATTCAAGAATTTCATCATACCAAAGAAATAAGAATATATAAAATATACATAATTTACAAAAATAAAAAACTAGTTTTTTACTGCTCAGGCATGATCATGAGAATATTTTAGCTTCGAAACGGCGCCAAAAAAAAGTTTGACGAATAGACTAAATCTCAAGAACTAAAAGTAAAACATACTTAAGAATACATGAATAAAAGGGGCTTTTGACTTAGTAGCAAGTTTAGTATTAAGTATTTAACTTAGTATTTAGGGCCTTTTAAACTACTTTTATATTTTTTAATTAAATTTTGAAAATATTTTTAAAAATGAAAAAAATAAAATGTTTACAAGAATCTTTAAACTATTGTTCTTTTTTAATAACAATGAATATATCATCGATCCAAAATCAAAGAGCTTTATATTAAAATTTTACTACCATAATGTAATTTAGTACATTAACATGAAATAAAATGCACCAAAATCATAGTTTTTTGCGAAATATCCAAATCACTATATTAATCGTATTTATATAATAATAATTAAATGAAACCTCTAAAACACTACAAACAATTGGGTCTTTGGCTCTCTACATAGTAGGGACTGTGTTTCTATTCCAAATGTTTGCCAGGGTGATAATTTGGCCAACATTAGACCAGGTGTCTACTGATTCTACTGGAAAGATTAGAACCCGGTACTACAATTCATATAATACCTTTAATAAAAATAGTTCTACAAAGACTACAAAATAACTTGTCTTGTTCTTCCTAACCAACGTAATAAAAGACCAAAGAAGAACCTGACAATCCAATGAATTGCGACGTCAAAAGGAAACTTTATTAAAAGCTATTTCTTTTAAGTGAGCGCTCCTTTGTATAAATATCGGATTTAAATATTAAGGGTTGCCAGGATAAAGGAAGAAGGATATTCCCAGATCCTGTTTTGCCCCCTCTCAACCTCAACGACAAAAAGACTCTTTGGGAAATTAAACCTATACCCTTTTTATCTACCTTGTTTTAATCCATTCAACCCTGTCGTACGTTTCGTAAATATATTGCATTATATAATATTAGATTTTATTCTGTTCTTTCTTTCGAAAGGGATGATTTCTCTCCTCGAACCTGATTATGATTTTTTTTTTTTCTTGAAGAGGAAAAATATCATAATATTACAATAACAGTTATTCTAAATAAAAACAAATATGAGAACAACAATTTCTCGAAACGGTGGCAAAAACCTAGTTCTGTATTCGTTGACTGAACTATTAAAACCGGAAAAACTAATATGGTATTATTATATATTAATATGATTTAGATACATCTAAAATAATATTGCGTAACAACACACATTACTGCCCCTGCTACTAATGTTTGGCCTTTTAAAACAATCTATTTTTTTAAAGAGATAACCATTAAAATATAAATAAGGGTGAAAAATTTTGAATTTCGAAACTTTTTTGTGATATATACTTCTTAAATTATTTGAGTAGCTAAAAAAATATTTTAAAATTCCTTAACGGTTTTATAAAAGAGAACTGACTCAAGTGCTGGACAATCATGAGTTTGCGTGACCCTACCCGAGTGTTCGTGCAACGAGCTTACTTCATGAATAATACAACTTCATTCCGGTTCATTCAGAAAAGGTTAGTGAAAAAGGTTAATTTAATATTTTATCAACATCCAAGCACGATTGAAAGGGTTCTATTGTTTCACCATTTGAGAAATATAAACAAAAAAAAAGCTTCACCTCTGTTAATACAAATGTTCATATATTTTAACTCTAATTGGAGTTTTACTAACTCTTATTGTACTGTACCATAACTATTATAGATTTTATGACTATCTGATATAACTAACATCATTCAAATTCTAGCAAGTATAAAAATCAACTCTAATGATATTTTTCAAAACAATTTCAAATAACCGTGATTCTTTATTTATTGAGGGGAACATTACTTGAGGAATAGTCAAGATTATTAAGACGACAATATCAGCAATGTTAGGTTACTTATAGGAGAGCCTTTACAACGTTTTCCTTATTTCGAAGTTTAAATAAAAATGAGCGAAACAAAAGTTTTTTTTTTTTTAATTGAAATATGTGATAATAAACATAAATATATACAGATGTATAAATAGTTGAAAATATTTTTAAAATTAACAACAAGAAACTGAGGACTGTAACATATCTCTTAGCTATTTTAAAATAGTAATATTAATTATATCTTCGATTCAAAATGAAAATGGCTTAAATAAAAGATTTTCTATTGTTTAATATATATGTTTTCAATGTTATTCAGGTACTTGTTGGGCAGGTCTAATTTATTTGGTAGTATAAATATAAAATTTCAAATATATTCTTCTTCGTTTAAGAAAAGTATTCATAAAAAATTGGTTCCTTTATCCTTAAAAATTGTGTTCTTAAAAATTGTGTTCTTAATGCTCTACAATGGTATATTATTAAAAGACATTTGTTAGGCAATGATATACAAAGAGGTGAAAAATTATTCTGACAAAGGTTAAACAAAAATTTAAAAATAGTAAGTAATTATTTATCGAAGACCTAAATGAACAACATACAAAAATTATTTTAAAAGATAAAAGTATATTTTTTTAAAATATGAATTTTTTTAAAATTTCGTTTGTTTATCCATGATGAAGACCCGCAAATAGGTCGAGATATTGGTTTAAAATAAATCGGTTCTTACGATTTAAAAGTCAATTTGGACCTGCATTCAGGTCATTTTTCTATTTCATGTAGTATACATACGTGTATTACAACGTATAAGTGTGTTACAAACTTGATATTTACAAGTTCATCTTAATTAGTCAAGAAGAAAACTTCAATTTACCCTCAGTTTTATTCAAAACTACCAATCGTGCAAATACATAAATAAATACATAAAACCGTTTATGCCTAATTAAACGCGCTGATATTTTTTTCTGTATAATCTTAATGACTGAATTTGTTGATTAAGGTAACCGAAAGTCTAAAAATTAAAATTTGTGATTTCATCAATAGTTTCTTACACTGCGATCCTGTCTTTTTTCAGGCAAACACCGCTTTCTAACTAGCTATACATGTATTTTATATTTTATAGATAACTCAATAGTCTTCTTATCATAGGGCTTATACAAAATTTTGATTAATATCAGAACCATCGAATCTCATTGAAGTGTAAAAGTGGATATGTAAGTTATTCGTAGTTTGATGGTGTTGTTGATCAGACTTCACCAAAAAGTTCACCTCCAAGATTGAAAGGGAGGCGCGAGGAGGAAAATTGTATACGGAAGCAATAATGACTTTCCTCCAGGCGAGGAAGAATGGAATACGGTGGATATGAAGAAAACAAGACATCATACATATATCAAGTTCTTTCTAAGATCATTATTATGTTTATTATTTACAACAATAATACTACATACAATTCTTCATTTTTTAAATAAAAAAAGTGTCATATACATACAGTGCATGTATTCGAATAAACAATGTTTAAATAATTCTCAGCACCTTCACTTCTTGCCTTCTCTCATAATAATTCTTCAATATTCAGAAAATAAAATATATATTCCGAGCAAGTTAGTTTATTAAAAAAATATTCAGAACTTTTTTTTTTATAAAACAATGTCATTAATAATTTTCGTTGCTTTATAGGATTATGTTGTATTTTAATATGCGTAATGGAAGGTAATAGTGGACATAAATTTTTTAAAAAGGTTTTGATGATCTTTTTTATCGTAGTTGTAAATGCCTCAATACTCCTTAGTTTGTTATGAACAAAGTCACCCATAATGTTCTTAATGTCCCAATTTTTACTGATTTGGCAATCCTCAAGACAAACTTTATTTCCACTTTATTTAGCCACTAGTATCTAACCTAGCTACCGCTTCAAATGTCTGATAATCCTCCGAGGCATCTGAAAAGAATATGGCCTCTTGACCTTCTAAGGTGAACTTTTTATTTGAGTACTCCCACTGGGTAGTTTCTGTACTTGCCTTTTTCTCTGGACATGATTTATCTTTCATTACATTTACTTGGTGTATTCTGTATAGAGTTGTTATTTACTTATAACACCATGCTGAAAAAATATAGACCTTAATAAGTATTATGCCAACCAAAAAAATTTTTTTAACGGCTACTACACCCCTTATCCTGTGAAGGGAGGTTTTAAACTTAAAGTTTTAAACTTACTACTTCAAAAATTAGGAAACATAGATTAAATTTTAAAATTCCGAACTAATATTTGAATTTCTGAAAATGAAAAACTTAGTATTTATTTACTACTGCTTAATCAATGACTCACTTCTTTATATACTTTCTGAAGTTAAATACTTTTTGTTTATCTATATATTTTTAATAATTTCAATTCATTCTTCGCACAACCCGTGAATAAGATAGTAAAAAAATATTCTTAGGTATTATTAGTTTAAAATACTACCATAGTTCAAAACTTGAGTTATACAACCAAAATTCAAAATTATCTTGAGTTAGTTCGTATTTCAGCAATGGTGCCCATTTTTAATCATATCTAATGGGAACGCGAGCCATATCAAATTCATTCATTATTGTGTTGTGTTCCGTGAATTCATTATGAAAATTGAGATAAAGATAACTTATGTGTTGAGTGATGACTTGTTAAAAGTTTGAATATAAAGTTTTGTTGTTTACATATATTCACTTAATTAAAATTAATTAAATAGTAATAAAAATCTTGTAGTTTATGACTTTTTAGCTAAAAGATAAATTTGTAAAGGGGTTGAGGTACTAGTGATCGTCAAGTAGTCGATAGTAGTCCAAAAATGAAATATATGATTTGTTATTTGAAAAAAACATAGTGTAAGAATTATGATTGGTTTAAATTGCGAGAAATAAAATTAGGTACTTATGTAGTATCGTATAGCCCTGATCTCAGGCACTTCTGAAAATATATAACGTACTATAACCAAATGGGAATTAGAGCTTGCTACGAAACAAATTCTCGCAAGTTGGCAAAAATCCTGAAGTTTTACATATTGTATGGAAAAGAAAAGAATTTGAAGTCATTGAGGAATTCACTTACTTGGACACAATGAATTGCGGAAATGGGAATGTTTTCGAAAAGGATTAGAACAGCAAATAATCTATATTACCAAAGCTATAACACTACCGTAGGCAAAGTAGAAGTAGAAAAGGGTGTAAAAATCCGCAGATTCAAAGAGTTATCAAACGACTTTTAAGAGAAATATAGCTTCAATGAGATAATGAACAAATATAATGTGATATACAAGAGATACAATAGACATCCTTACAAACTAACTAGCTTATGAACTATTGACTATGTTACAACTCTTTGCCTATGGACTACTTCTTATTTAAAGACTACTCGCACCTCCTATCTCCTACCTTCTCTATCCAAACCTTAGATGTAGTATATATACATGTAAAAGAAGGAGGGGGGGGGGGCAAGGAGATAACATTACTGACAACACGGAAGCATTGATGAAACTTTCTTGTTACAAAATTATTTTTTTAAGCAATTTGCTTTTGACCAGCAAGTAAAGGTATATATCTGCCATTTCTCATATTGGAATGAGATTTGATTACTCCTAGTTTAGGGCTGTAGCTGTTTAACAGTCGCCGAATGAAATTCCTCAAGGGCGTAACTTCCAAGACAAGAATAGATAGGATCCGGAACGAGGCCATATCGAGAGAGAGAGGGAGAGAGAGAGACAGAGAGAGAGAGAGAGAGAGAGAGAGAGAGAGAGAGAGAGAGAGAGTGAGAGAGAGAGGGAGAGAGAGAGAGAGAGAGAGAGAGAGAGAGAGAGAGAGAGAGAGAGAGAGAGAGAGAGAGAGAGAGAGAGAGAGAGAGAGAGAGAGAGAGAGAGAGAGAGAGAGAGAGAGAGAGAGAGAAAGAGAGAGACTACACTTTGCCTTCCTGGAAGAAACTCTGGAGAAGCGCCAGCTCAAATGGCTTGGACATGTCCACAGGATGGGCACCGGACCTAGAAGGGGAACCTGCAATTATATTCCAATGTAAAGAGGAATGAGAATAACAGAAATGAGGATTCTGACAAAAGATAAAGGCAGATGGAGATCCTGTTGTAATGCGACACTTCGATGCTTAAAGACAATTTAAAAAAAAATCAAACGAAGTTGAAAGTAATAAGAAATGAAAAATTGTAACATCCGCCAAAAAAATATATTACTTATTTTTTTTTTTTTTTTTTTTATAGAAGGAGCTTCGAAAAGCACTGATTTATTGAAATATGAATATAAGAACTAAATTAATTAATTAGGATAGTTAAACAGTTCAATATATTGTATAGATCCTAATAATGATTTACTTTAATATTTATTTTTTCTTTAGTACATAAGGTTTCTAGAATATCGCGCGGTTATGATTGAAGTTTGAATCAACTATCGTAATTTCTTGAAGACATTAAAAATAAACATCCACTTATTATGACTTTTGCCTCATTCTGAGAACCGTATAAAAGAAAAAATATAAATGGATATAAAAGCAGTATCTCTAATATTGATTTTTTAAAATATTTATTTCGATGGTTATTCAGGGAAATATTTATTATATTATATTTATATAGTATTTCAATCATTTCATTAAATAGTTATATTAGTACTTTGGAGCCCAAAGAAACTTTAGTGTAGTTGTTTAATGTATTGCGGGTAGTGTAGACCGTAGCGCCGGGCAGTCGGTAAGGTCTCATAAATAATGCATACTAAATTTTATGCGCTATTGTGTTCCTTATTAAATTAATGGTGCAATTAAATTAATTGAAAACATATAAAAAGTAAAGTAATAATTAGGTATACATTTTTTTTTTTCAATCGAACATTTTATTTTATTATCCGTTAAACATTGAAATCTAAATATTTAACTTAGATCAAATACGGTCACCTGTGGTCTAGTGGTTAGCGTAACAAACTACTAAACCCAAGATCGCGGGTTCGTAGCCCGGCAGGTGGCCCTAGGATTTTTTAAGGGAGTAAAATATCCTAAGTTACGCCGTCCTTCGGAAGGGACGTTAAAACGGGGGTCCCGAGCCTGTACGATGTCAGGTACTCATTAAAAATCCCTATCTTAATTAAACCTGGATAGGCAATATTTAGAGCTCCCACTGTAGCATCGTCCGATTAGCCCTAGCAGCATAAAGTGACGTTAAATGAACAAACAACAACTTAAATCAAATGTTTAAATTGATTCATATTTTATGTGCTCTGTTGCCCATAATTAAATTAATGGCGCAATTAAATAAATCAGAACTTTTTTTAATATATCATTTTGCATAAATAATATTAATTTTAATATATTCTTGGTTTATTTTTTTCGAAGTTTAAAAATATATAAATTTACGTTAATGGTGCAATTAAATTAATCAAATATATTAAAAATTAAAATAATAATTTGCTATATTATTGCTCAAACAAAAATTTTATTTTATCATCTTTTGTATATTATTAAATAAATTAAATTTTTAAATTGCATCCTATTTTATGCGAGTTTCTGCTCCTAAATAAATGAATTGTGTAATTAAATAAATCTGAACTTTTTTTAATATATCATTATATATAAATAATATTAATCTATAATCGTATATATTCCAGTGAGGTTTTTCGTAATTGTGAAAAAATGTATAAAATTACAATAATGATGCAATTAAAATAAAGCTACCTTTAAAATTGCAACAAATTATACAACAAAACGGTGCATATTGACCCAAATCGGACAATCCAAAACATCTTAAATAATGTTTTGAATATCACACAAAAATAATGGATTTATTTTTCCCCAACCATTATAGTCTTGTGTTGATTGTTATCTTAGTTTAAAAAATGTATAAAAAAGCAAAATAATAATTCAGAATACTTAGCCAGTTTAAATACGCTCATTGAAGCTTTTCGTGGGTTATAGTGGTATAGTTTCATTTTATTTTTTTTTGCTACAGTTTATAGTAGCTATGAATTATAGCGAGAAAATATATATTTCCTTTCATTTTCATGAACAGCAGTATAAAATTAGCTTTATTTAACACGAATTGGCTCTTACACGCAACAGGTTTCTCATGTCGCACGCCCGGAGGCATGCCCAAGAACTTGATGGCAATAATTAAGGGAAAAATACAAATCAGATTGGGCGCAGTGTACGTTGGGACATTCTACGTCGCCTGAAACTAGCTGAAACTGTAGAAATAAGTATCTAATATTTACAATTTGAGTGAAATTAAAACTACCATAATTATATATCACGGGAATGACCGTTTCAAAGTCAATAAGCCTAATATGTATCTGCTATCTTATCTTATACTATGACAAGCAATGCTGACGTAGCTATATTTTTTTGTTATTTTATATTTATTTGTTTTTTATAAGCACATAAAAAATAAACTTTAAAATCATCATCATTATCTTTTATCCTCGACTATCGCCTAAGTAGTGTCTTGATCCAGTTGTCCACGGAAGAAATTGAGGAAAACTCGGCGTAGGTAAATTTATTTTAAAAAGGACGATTAAAGAACTGATGAACTTTGGTTTATATGCGAAGTAAACGTACATATTTATTTTATATAAATCGTCATCTATTTGCAATATTGATTTCGGTGTGATAGCTTTATACCTACAAATATTTAGTATACATCTTTCTTGTTTTATAATTTGGAATTATACTTGTATTATAATAATACAACTTGGTCCTGACTCTATAACAGGTAATGCTCAACGGGCCATGTTTGATGTCGGTTCCAAGTGAAACATTCACGGACGGCTAGAACTTGCCTCTCTCACTTCATACGTCAAATTTCCTCTGTCCTTATAGATCCTGCCAAAGTTTTCCGACCAAAGAAACTCGTGACAGTTCCACAGATTCCATAAGTTGGAGAAAAAAGCTTTTATTCCTGAATAATTCCTAGATATTTAACCTGTTGTGGGTGGAAATAAATAATACTGTGAATCTAATTTCTTCCCATTCTAAATGCCCAAACGACATAAGCGCTCCTTCAAAAGAACAACGACATAACTTTAAAGAAAGTAACTATATTGAAGCTTTTTAATTCTGAAACAAAATATCCGATATTCCATGCCCAATAATTTTCTAATGAAGTAATATTTTGAATACTATCATGTTTGAACTCAAATATTTATGGGAATAATTACATAAGTTAAAAATAATATTATGGTTAGTAAAATAATTTTATTTCTATCATTGAGCTCCATTGAAATATTAGATTTTTGATTTATGACATTTTTCTTTTGAAGGAGATTTATAATATATACGTATACATACATAATATATATATTTTTATTCCTTAGACATTATTTCTTGATACCAAAAATTAAGAATCAGTCAAAACCTCCTAAGGCTATATTTTTAAATTGCTATAAAAATTTAATGCCCAACAGTGATTCGTGTATTTTTATTCTTTCTGTATGTATTGTTTTATCAAAATTAAGACTTTTGGGTTTCACATGAAAGAGAAATAAATTTTCTTAAACGAACTTAACGTTCGTTTACGTTAATTATGTTTTTGTGCTATTTCAGATGTATAAGCGTTGTTTTATTCGATTTGATCTGAACTAATTCAACATACACATTATCTAATCCTCTTTTATAATGAGTCGGGACATTTACAAAACCAAAAGGTAAAAATTTAAAATTTCTCTTATTATTTGCAAAATTGTTCTGTAATGTGTTAAGGTTTATGTTGTAAAATTTATTGTTCTAATCTAAAACTTCCTACAGGCTAAAAATATATTGAATTGAGCTTACTTTTACAATGGAATGAGAATTTTTTTTCGCACATTTATTTTGAAAAATAATGGTAGGCTTAAAATAAAAATTGAAAATAGAGTTATTTTTAAATGGTTGTGGAATAAAAAAATTGCATTTCTTAAAATTTACGTTGAAATGAAAAATATTATAGTTGTAAATGACTGACGTTGAATAATGTTTTATTTCATGGAGAATTTTAAAATAAATTCTAAGACAACATAACTACCTCTAAAAGCCTTACAATTTAATTTTTTTCAAGATAAAAAAAAATAATGATCATCAATAATGAGATCAGACTACGAGGAAGTCTTGACTTAGTTTGGATGCTGTTGAGGATCTATTCATCTGAATTGAATTCTCGAAACCAATGCTAAGAGATCTGGTCAGCTATTCAATCGACCAATGGGAAATGTTGAAGCTCACCACTTCAGATCTCTCGGTACAAGCATTGATATTGACTACGAGATGGAACTGAAGGAGATGGTCTGTATGTTCTAATTATTGACCTTTAGAAATGTTTGGTGAAATGAAAAAAATGAAATAAAACAGACAGAGTTGAGGACTGCCAACAGAAGTGAAAATTTAATACTTAGGAATAACTGAATTTCTAAATCAATTATAGTCTGAATTATTTAAATTTCACAATTTGTAAATTGAAGTTATTAGTATTAGTTTGGTTTTCACATCTAACGGCACTCCGACCAATTACTATTTAATTTTAAAATACTTTAATTTTTAATCAAACATATTATGGGCTGCTAAATACATCATATCAATACAGCCTAATTGAAAGAAATAATGAAATTATGGAGGCAACGAAAAATTTAAGTTTTATTAGTATGAATTGCACACTTACTTCACGATTTTTTAGTTAAATATTATTATTCTTATATCAATCGAATCATAACTAAAGATTTAAACAAATGTTAAAACTCATACACAGGCCGCATACACATTTCGCGCTATACGTCATCAGTATGTCGCGCATATTGTCGACGCGCCATACATGTTTCCCCAACCAAAAATTATTCAACTTGGTTAAAGTTTTAGAAATAATGTCATATTGAGGACAAGAAACTTATTTAGTAAAGAAACTTCAA
Source organism: Arma custos (assembly GCA_037127475.1). Taxonomy (NCBI): domain Eukaryota; kingdom Metazoa; phylum Arthropoda; class Insecta; order Hemiptera; family Pentatomidae; genus Arma; species Arma custos. The sequence goes on along the minus strand of CM073765.1, from coordinate 16,286,712 downwards.
CTTAAAAAAAATGAATTTAACTTTATTAAAATTTTATCATTATTATCATATCCTGAGGATCAAGAGTGCTGGGGGGTGCATCAAACATATGAAGGGAGAAACTAAGAGACTGAAAATAACAGACCAAAACCGTTTCGATAGGTATGGCTATAGGAAAAGGCTAATTGATATTAAGGTCCTTGTGGGAGAGAGAGATGCGAGAAAAGGGATAGTGTGGACCGAGGAAAGAAGGAAAGCACAATCGGAAAGAATGAGAAAAAGGTGGATTGAAAGAAGGAAGGAGAGAAGGGGTGTGAAAATAATGATAAGAAGTAAAAATAACGATATTCGCGTGGTCTCTAAGGCCATATGATAATGAAAGCTAACGATTTAAAAACAAAACAAACATCATTAAATTAATAACCCTTTTCAAGATGGCATCAGCTAGTGTTTATGTGACAAAGATGAGAGATGTAAAATTAAATGGAATTGTTCATGATAAAACTGCAGCTAAGATTCTGTCCATGATAACCGAAATATAGACACTTAATTTTAATTAAATAAAAACATTTTTTAGATATTTTTTCATTATTTCACCTGAACCCGGTATCAATCATTTCATAATAAACTTTATACATACTCAAGCCAATAGTTTCAAACCTACCTACCTATTTAATCTGATAATCCTCCGAAGCGTCTGAAAAGAAGATGGTCTTGTGAACTTGTAAGTAGATTTTGTTATTTCAGTGCTACCAACGGGACTTAGTTTCTCTCCTTGGCTATATCTCATGTCATGACGTCTGATTCATTCTGTTTACTTATATTATTACAGAAAATTGTAAATTAAAAAAAATAAATCCAAATTTAAAAAATATATAACAATTTAATCAATTAAATTTTATTTGACTTTTATATTTAAACGTAGTAGTATTTTAAATACGGTTTAATAAAATAAAATTTTCATTTTGCAGAATAAATATAAATAAAAAAAAAAAGTTCTGTTTTTTGATTTCTTGCTATTCAACATTTTATTATTATATACTTTATAATATAATATAAGGTATAAATGTGTACATTATATATATATATATATATATATATATATATATATATATATTTTTTTTTTTTTTTTACTTTATTTTATTATCATTTTCGCATTAATTTCTTTTTTTTGTTAATATCATTGCTTTGTTATGGAATGGTTGTAAGCTACATAGCACCATTATTGCCCACTTATTGCCCACAAGTAGCAGATTGTAATGTTTCAATAAAGTGTTATAAAAAAAAAATTCTATATTATAAAATGTTTCTTACCAATAACGAATTTGAATTCGACTAAGGTTGTAATGATACTTTGCCTTGGAGTGAGAGATGTTAACAGCAACTAACCTGAAAAGAAATAAATATGCATTAATATACTAATAATACACTTATTTTAATATCTATGTATAAGTCATCTCTGAGCTCTCAATTAATGACAAAAATACTCATATGCATGACTAATTATATGAGTATTTTTTATATAAGACCTGTTAATATTAACGTAGGGCTTTGGGAATCTACTAAGCCATCAAATCATCTCGCATCCAATCCTTACGATCCAAAATCCTCTTTGAAATAAAAGCTTTGAATAAATCATCTAGAATGTCTCAAATGTCCCAATTTGTTGCTGATTTGGGCCGAAACCGGTACCAATCTTTTCATGACAAACTCTTTTCTATTTTAGGTTCAGGAACTAATAATTTAAATATGTTATAGGAGTGTTCAGAGTGCTTAGTTCTCCTATTAGTATTTATGCCACTATAACGTGAAAAATTTATTTTCAGGTTTTTACGAACGAGAATATATCGTTTATCGTGAAATAGGATTATTTTGTTTTTAAATTGAGAGTGCAATGTTCCTGTGCAAAAGGTCACGTGTTCCGATGTATCAGTGACAGATTTTATACAATATAATAACAGTCAGAGATGGATCCTTTGGGATTTGGGACACTCTTCTATAAAATGGGTACCCAAAATCGGGGGATAATCTGAGGGTTAGAGTGATATAGGACAAATCACCTTCTTTCACAACTGTAGTCCAAGAACAGTATAGTCTCTACCATTTACTGAATGGGGATCCATTCATGGGTTGTAATGTTACAGATTTTATTATATATTTTTTTAAGTTTACCTAAGAAGATAGGATACAAGTAACCGAATTATCGGCCCACATATGCACTGGAATAAGACGATTCAATCAGAGACCAGGCATAATCAGATCACTGGAAGAATATGCTCCACCCCCGGAACTGAAAAGAAATCAATACCGAAGCATTGAAGGACATTTACAGTCCAGATTAAGTCCAAACAAAAAATTTCGAAGATCTCGAGAAGAAACAAAGAATGGATTAAAAATATCCGTGGCGACTTACGGGTTTCTTTCAGTACGAATGAATCACTAATGATGTTATTAAACATTCATTTCCAATTATTATTACTCATCATTGAAAGTATTATAACTATAGTTATATAAGGACTAGGTGAATGGATCCATGTAGAAGATGATGAGAAGAAGATAGGATACAAGTAACCGAATTATCGGCTCATATATCCAGTAATAGGACGAGCCAATAATAACCTTGGGGGAGGACCCTACCTCAGGTATCCCACCCCTTTCACCTGTGATGCCATGATCGCCCAGCGGAATCCAACCCATTTCCACTCAATTACTAGGGCCGTCGTACCGGGATTTCTGGGGCCCCAAATGGGGCCATACATCAGGCCATAACACCAATAATACCCTCGGAATATCCCCACATTTCTTCAAATATACCTCCTCCCACCCTGTCTCTCTCTCACACTCACTCTCTCTCTCTCTCAAACACAGGAGCAAATATTTAATTCCCAACTCCTCTAACGGTTATGATGGGTAATAGAGGTTGGGTTTTTATTTTCTCTTAACAATTTATACAAATATGTGGATAAAAACAAGAGACATTACTATACAATCCTAACCTCTTTGATTACTAAATCCAATAAAATTTCCTTTTTTCCATACTTCTCATTTTCTTTAGTTTACATAGTTCTTTATATTTGGTTATTACACAATTTAGTCAATACAAAAGTGACAGTAGACAAAATTGAACATGACCAATTATTCTCCGGGGCTGCAGAAATAAAATTATGAGAGCTTTCAAGAATATTACTATTTTGAAAAAACAGTAATCCATACAGCTCTAGTGGTGCAGCGATGATGAGATAGGTGTGGAGAGCAAGGAAAACAAACATGCACTCACTATAGTGGAGAGCAGTGCAAAGCGAAATGGAAGCGAACCTTTCAAAAAGTTTATTTTTTTCAGTTTCTGTTATGCCCGAGCTTTGGTCTATATAAATGGATATTCGACTTTTAATCAGTAAAGTGCTGCTTGGATCTCTGCTTTGATTGTTTTTATTACTATAACGGTTTCAAGTGATAATACAAAAAAATGATCCATGATTCAAAGTTAAACTTTAATTTTCAATAAAACATTTCTCCCACAAAGTCCTTTGTTGCTCCAGGTTTATCAAATAAAACCTATACCACTACAATCCATAAAGCTAATAAAAGAACTTAAAAAAAACATAGATTGGAATTTTAGTCGTTTTTTCATACGAGTAACCGATCAATTAACAAAGTAACCACTTTTTAAATAAAACATTTCTTTTAATAAACCAAACAAAGCATTTATACACTTAAAAAAAAATCAACAGTATACAGAAATTAAAATTCGCTTAATGTATACATATGTATATGTAGGCAACACTGTTGTTAGCTCTGGTAACAATACTTACAACCTAGCGTTCATTAATTACTGGTTTGCGTTCAATTTTTACATATTGTTCCTGCCATCGCAAAGTATCGAACATGAAAAAACACAGTTTTCGTTTTCGACTTAAAGCAGTTGCTTTAGGATTAATAGTTGTTATAAAAGTCATATAGAGGCATCTATCAGTCACAAAAAAACAATGTAAAACATATGTTATTCGTTTGACTATAGGCACTAATTTTTATTGGACCTTGAAACTGCTTTTTTTTTAATTCTCCTCAAAATTACCAATTTCACATTCGATAGTTTGAAATGGCAGGGACGATATGATAGGTATTGTTTAAAATATTAAATAAAAGTACATTAAGAGACAATTTCTCTTGTTTATTTGGAATAATGGAATAAAAGGCTCGTAGTGATGATCCCGATGTAAATAATGTACAAACCCCACGTAGAATAATATCGTCGGTAAGTCCTGAGGATAAAAAAAATGGTCACAGTTCAAGTTAAACTTTTACTAACAGAGTCCATGATGGTTCTTGGGTTCAATGCATGTAAAGATTGTATTGTTTCAAGGCAACAGTTATGTAAGGTAGGGATTTTTCCGAGATTAAGCTCAATTTTCAGGGTTTTCCTCAATTAAGAGTACCCACTTTATTGTGGGTGGGTGAGCCCCAGGAGAATCTTTAGATCCCACAGGGGGGTAGATGTGAACAGAATAAATAATTTATCTGCCAAAGCCTTAAACTTGGAACCTTTAGCAAACCAGCTCAGCACTCTATACACTGAGCTAAACAGCTCATATTAATATAATGTTTATGAGGTGTAATTCCAACTGTTTTTTATAATTTCTTCTAATAGGAGTTATAAAAGAATAGTCTGTGAAGCTCACGCTATATTAATACAATACAATATTAATGCTTTAAATATATAATTGGTAGCTGATCTGTATATATTTCCTTGAATAATCCTGGTCAGGAATTGTTTTAATGTCAGAACTAAGCTAAATACGAATTTATGGTACCTTTTTGTTATCTTACTATATCCCGATTCTTCAGATATCTATATTAATAATAATATATTATAATTATCTTTAATACGACGGGAGAGAAAGATATTTGTCTTACTTTCCAACCGCCCTCCGGGAGTTATATTAGGGCAGATTTTTTTTTTCTCGTTTTAAGGAAAACTGATTGGACTGAGAGAAAATATTACAATTACTTATTTACTAAATATATCATTTACAATGAGATTATGATAAAACTACTGCTATTGCCTAGTTGTAGGGCGTGAAAGAAGAAAAAGGATATTGGGAAGAAATGCTGGTAGGAAGAAAAACGATTGTATAAAAAAGACATTTTTCTTGTTAAGTATCGGATTCTTACTAATGTCTTTGCGACTTCACACTACAATCTCAAATAGAGTTATCTCCAAACGTGAATTCTTACAAAAGTTTAGTAAAGTTAAAATCAGATGTTAATTGTATCTATTTATTTGCTGAATTTGCTTATAATTGTATAATGAATGAATGAATTAAGCCTCTATTATAAAGGGAAATATAAACAAGATAAAATGGTTTACAAAAAACTACTAATATTTTAAAAAAATATACACATAATTGCTCTTTACCTTACTCCCATTAGGGAGGCCTAACTTCCCGGAGTAACCAGCTCTATTGGGAAGTGAAGTTCCTGCCACTTAACTTTATTTCACATATATATTAATTAAATTAAATGTAACATATACATTTCTAAGTTATCAATAATTAGTTTAGGTATTGATATATCTAACATTCATATTTATAAATTATCAATAATTAATATTTAAATATAAAATTCCTCAAGATAGTAGTATCCTTGGCCCTTTACACAGTTTATACAGCTGACATCCCAACTCATCCTAATACTATCCTTACTACCTTTGCTGATAATGCATGTGTATTATCAGTCAACACCAATCCCGTTACTGCATCCCAAAGCCTCCAATCCCATATCACTGATCTTGAAGAACGGTGTCAAAACTTGAGAATTAAAATAAATTCTCAAAAATCGCATTAAATCATTTTCACCTTACGTCGTAAACCAATGACTTCCTGCCCTTCAGTAAAATAAAAATAATTGCTGTATATGAAGGGTCCAAGGGAAAAACCAACTTAGTCAGAAAAGTGTGTTTCTAAGGATATTAAAAATACATATTTGAAACCTATGTAATGTAAATGTAAACAATACTGAACCGATGTTTTTATATATTTCCATATAAGAAAGTCCACACACAGTGAAAGTCACTATGACATTTTCAAACCTTTACAATTTATTTGGGTTTTCCTCAGATCCCAACTGATTCAGTTGTTTTTTATCCTGCACAACGAACTAAAATACCTAAATAACCCGCGACTGCATTGTTTGTTCCCGTGCGTACCTCGGAACGACTTTGACGATTCAGATGGTATAGTTATCTCAATATTTAATTTTTTCGACTTTATACGCCAATTTACCACTATTGCGATCCTTTTTTATTCATACTAAAAGTCATGATTATTTTCGAGAATATTAAAAAGAAAACGAATGAAAACTTGTGACTCAACTCGAAGCAACAACCTGCGGAAACGATACCTTAATATGCTTATTTTTAAATTATATATATCTTTATATTATATGACTAATATATATTAACTATGTTCATAATAATTATTATCCTAATACAGTTGATATATAGTAATTAGATGTTGTATAAAGTTGTAAATTTTATGATAGACATAATATAGGTAAATACCATGGAAGATGGATTTATATATTACTGTATTTTTTTCCATCTTGCTAAGAGTTTGAAATGAATATCTGCTGCACTCTACGGTCAGGCATAGAAAACTATTACAGAACAAATATAATTGAAGTTACGAAGTGTTTACTCTGTAAAGTTGATCTAGCTTTGTACCCCCTAGCAGTATTGCTATTCTCTCTCTCTCTCTCTCTCTCTCTCTCTCTCTCTCTCTCTCTCTCTCTCTCTCTCTCTCTCTCTCTCCATAGCTGATGCCATTTCCAATGTTTTTTCAATTGAAGTAATAGTCCATCTTATCGAATAAGAGAGGATAAATAAAAGCTCATTACAATCTGTCAACATACACATAACTAAGAACAGAAGTCCGGCTAGAAATAATAATAACGGACTTTGTACATGAAACGACCTTAATATCTACTAATTTCTTCATTTTTTTTTTGCTGACCTCACTATTATTATTTTGGCTCTACGGTAAGAACTATAAGAACTCGAGCCTCCACTTCTACGGCCAACCAATCTCCACGATCCCGCGCTGTTTTCCTCCAGTCTTGTACGTCCTTTAAGAGCTTCTCCACATCGTTCAGCCATCTGATCAATGCTACTAGGACGTCCCCTACATCGTTTACCTTCCGGTTTCCTATACAGCATTTTTTTGTTATCCTGTGTTCTAGCATTCTTTCTACTAAAGCAATCCATCTATTTCTATTTCTCTTTATCAATACCACCATGTCAGGCTCTCCAAACAATAACATCAAAATAACAATTAATAAAAATATACTGAATTATAGTTATCTAGTAAAATGATCGAAACATTAAAGGCAGACTATACTGCTAATAAATACTTTTTATTACTCAATTCTTAGGCTTAGTCTGGATCCATTTGAGCATTATTAACTGAACTGAAATGTTTGTATTTCTGAACCTGTTCATCTGTGTACCTTTCAGCGTGTGGATAAAAGTTGGTTAATGTTTTGGTTTTTACCAATAACCACGAATTTGTTTTTTTTGCAGACTTCGCTATACTGGATAATAATTATCTTGTCGAATGATAGGAACATTAACGGACACTACCCGAGCAGTTTATAGCGAGGAACTCCCGGGGATAGGAACAGCTGCTCCTCCGCTTCGACACTGTTCGATTTACGACCGGAGCAGAAAGCTCTTGCTTAGCGCCAAGGAAATTGGCCCCTGAAATTATTAGAGCCTCTGAGACACTAAATCCATGAGTCCACTAAATCTATCCCGTCTATTATATCCGCCCAACTAAAGCGTCCTCAGCGAATAGGCACCGCCACACGAGCAGTACATCAAGTCCCAGGGGTTGCCGTTACAACATTAAGCTCAAAAATTATGCTGGAGATGTCATCCCTTTTTTTTTTGTAGAGGTTAAACTTATGAGTTCGCGTCACCGACATGCTCGTGACGTATTACGCGACGGTTTATATACAGTTAACTCTCTCCGGACAACATTCGACTTGAACAATTATTAACTGGGGCCGAACATATATATAAATAAATAAATGGATAGTAATAATAATAAAATATTTATTTTGGAATATTCCAAAACTGCCGTTCGATATATATTGCAATTGTGCTATTCATTTAGTCTGGAAATTTAGATGGGGAAATCTCCCAAGTTAGTCATTCAACGTTTCATTCCTTTTGGAATAAACATGATACGGGCAAATATTTAAAAATACAGTTATTGAATAATAAAAATAGAACAGTAGAGTAATTAGTATTTAAAATAAGTATCTTTTGTCGACAAGACGTGCCAGATAAATTTAATAATTGTATCATCTTTTAGAAATAATACACTGCTTTAATAGAAAAAAATATATCTTTTATTATATAACCTCTATAATTAAACAATAAATACATCTAAATATGTGGACAAAATCCTCTCATGTGGTCCAATTTCTATTGAAACAAGCCCTCCTTTTCATACCATTTCCTCCGTATAAATTCGCATAGATAAGACTCCAGCTTGTCCCTCTATATGTTAAAAACCTATTAGCATTTTGTACTTTAAGGAAGAAATAGTTGGGGGTGCAGTCAATCAAAACACCAAAATAAGCATAACTTATTTATTATGTGCCGACGTTTCGGCCTACAATGTAGGCCATCTTCAGGGCGAATAAAACACGTTACAGCTTGGGGAGCTCAGACACAAGTAAGTCATAAGAAACGTCGGCACATAATAAATAAGTTATGCTTATTTTGGTGTTTTGATTGACTGCACCTTCAACTATTTCTTCCTTAAATTAGAAGATACAGTCGACCAACTCTTTGGAGCATTTTGTACATTTTTCTAGATGCGAAAAATATTAGGTACAGCCCACATCAGTATGGAAAACTCAAGAAGAATCGAGGCTTAATACAGGCCTCTGAATCCAACAGATCATTACAAAAAAGAAGCATATGGTGCCTAAACGAAATAGTATATTAAAGTAATTTAAGAGTAGATAAAACAATAGAGCTCGAAGAAATGGTATATTTGCAGCAATGGTATTTATCTACATTCCTTATATCTGTGTTTAAGTTGACTACCAATTATACATATAGCACTATCATAAATGGTATGAGTGGATACTAACAGTATGATGATATTGAATATAATATTTATATAATTTTACATTTAAAAAAATCTAAAGATGGACGTATAAAAAATGGACACCTGACTTTTTTTTTACCGAATTTCTGGAGGAAGACACGTTTGGTGATAAGTCTATTTGATATTGGAGTGGGAAGTCGCAAAGACATTAGTAAGGATCTGATGCTTAAGAAGAAAAATGCCTTTTTTATACACTCGTTCTTCTTCCTTCCAGGTTTTCTTTCCAATACTCTCCACCTCCTTCACGCTCTGTAGCTAGACTATTGCTGCAGTATATCATAAACTGGCTGTAGACGATTTTTTAATAAAATAAATAAACAAAAAGTATATAAACAAACCTGTGTCATATATCCCATGTAGTATCTTGGTTTCAATATTCGGTAAAAACTGTATTGATTCTCAACGGTTATTCAGGGAGGTAATTAGGCCAAAATAGGGCTCAACCGCTAGACCATCATTGAGGGTGACCAAATAGTAGAGGCTTAGAGTGTGTCTGCAGATCCCTTTGAATCAATCTAGAGCTGACATAAGATAAATTATCAGCTACAGCCGGTTTTGAATCCAGGAACTACATCTCAGCACTCAACGTGCTACATATTTAAAAAAATATAGTTATAAAAATGCAATATAAATTATTTATTCATTCCTACTGAACATAAAAAAATAAAAAGCATATGTAACTTTAATACATTTCTATTGGGCACACAATTATGTTTATTTCTGGAAAGTTTCTTGAATTAGACGAGCTACGAGATCTTTATTTATACTGATTCTTCCCGGTTTTCATAATCACCCTTCCCGATTATTTACGTATAATGAAGCGATCAACAATTATTTTCTATATACACTTTGAGATTTTTATAATTGTTTAACTGGTACAACGTAGACACGGGGTAGAATATACAGTGCCTGCAATACCTTACGGTTGTGATGGCTTAGTATTTATAAAGGTATACTGTAGTTGACATTTGTTAACAGTGTTTACGATCATGCTAGGGAGAGAGAATCTACTGGAAGTTGACTAATGATTTAATAGGATTTAAGAAGACATATTTCACAATGCCAATCAGTTCAAGTATGACTTGATATACACAAAGCTCCATGTTCTAATCACTCAAATAAAGTTAATTTTATGACGATGAGCTTTATGCTAGCGTTTACATTTCTACAGTTTTTATTGTACAATAATTGATTTATTTATTCTTTTAGGCTTCCACGACCAATATTATTACAAAAGACATTGTTTATATAAGGTAAATAAGAATTTATTTATTGTCATTTGTAGACAAAACTAAATAATCTTAAGTTTTTTTTTTATAAGTATTAAAATAACTTTAGTTTTCTAGCAATATTAGATCGTAATTTAATTAAGAACTTTCTATTTAAAACGATTCATAGATAATTCTAATGAACCGTTAATAGTCAAACTGAGGACCACATCTCTTAAACGTTCTGAGTTTTTATTATTCTTCAAAAAATAAAATAAAATTTCATCTATAACTTGATACATCAATATAAAATTATATCAATGTGTTATTAATAAGCCTGTCACATAGTTTATATATGTTTTCAATTTAATATTATAAAATTTACGTAAAAATTAGTAATACATGAATATTTTTATATCTAAGTTGGATAGGAGAGTTAATCAATAACTTGTGTATTGAATTGAATGTGTGTGTCAGGGATAATGAATTTCTACGTTTGTGAAACATATTAATTACCAATCGCTCGATTCCTACGTATATCTTCAAAATACGACTAACGTAACGGTAGTAGAGAACATTTTGTATTCTGAGGAAGAATTTTGGTTTCATTTACTGCATGACACTGGAATTTTCATTTTGTTAGTTTACATTAATATTTTATTCTCTATCAAACAATTAATTTAGAGGTAAATTTAACTAACTAGTTATAATGCTCTTAAGGACGATCTCCGTACAAACCTCACTTGTTGCATCTTAATTAGAAATGATAAAATTATATCTAATTGAAATAAAATTAATTTGGACTTTTATTCTGTGTTACCACTACATTACAATCTAAATTATGATGCATAATTGGAAAATTAACTACAGGACCGAAACAACGGATGCATTGATATTAATTTATTAAATTCTATAATGAAATATTCAAGTAAATAGCTACGGAATTGTACTTTTGTTAGTCGTTTAAATTAAAATGAAACACCATTCCTAAATTTAATGAAATAACTAAAGATTAAATGAAATAATACATTTGTGCGACAAAACAGGCCTACATTTTCCTAACTATTGAATTAATATATTTTATGTAATTACATTATTAAGATTTACCTATATAACTAACTCTCTCACAAATATTTAAATGTATGCTGTATACTCTTGACTATTTAGATATGTATACAAGATTTTGCTTTTACGAATTAAATACAGAACCAAAACATTCGAGCGTTCCTTACCCGTTCAACAACTTTCTCCTAATATCTGTCATGCTTCTTTCCTATCGTCATCCTTCTTTCTATACAATCTAACCACTATGGACAGAATCTGTTTCAACTTTTCATTTCTTCCATATCTCTTTCATTCTATACCCGTGTTTTTGCTTTCTCTTTGCCGTCCGAACTGTGCTCGTTTTTCTCTATGGTCTTACTTGAAAATCCGGAGCATTCTGGAATTCCAGCCCAAATGAGGAACGTCCATCAATGCCATCTGGAGAAACCTCGAGCTATTAGACGTCCTTTTCACTTTCCTTAAGCCACGTGTTGGTTATTTTCAACTTCGGTATTCGACAATACCCTTTTTGGGGAGCAGAGTGATTCAGTGGTAAAGAATTGAGTTGTCATGCCGGGGATCGTGGGTTCAAATCCCGCTTGTCGGCAGACATTTATTTAATCTATAAGCGCTTGGAGATGGATCCTATGGGATTTAAGACCAATTGAGCGTGATCGCCTCCCTGCACAACCGTTGTCCAATAAACAGTACAATCTCTACATGAAATGAGCCCAATAACCTTCACGGGTTGTAGTGGTTCAGATTTTGAATACCCTTTTTTATAATTCTGCCCATAGAAATTATGCATTTCCTCTTTGCATCTGCAATTTTCTCTATCTGCGGGTAGAAATTCTAGTTGCGGTGTTGTCTAAAAATTTCGCAACTTTTAAACGGCATTTTAGTTAAATATTATTATACCAATCGAATTCTAACATTTGAACTGAATATGATTAAAACACGTTTTATAATTTATACATCGTCCACTAGGCCTAGCCTGTGTCGTGCTACGCTTTACAAGCTTGTCACTTATATTGGCGACGCGAACCCATAAGTTTACCCCTATCAAACTATACTAACAGCTAAACTTGGCGAAAGAATTTTTCACTTGAAAATAGGTAAAGGTACGATGAAATCAATCGCTCAACATCGCCACTAATCCTCAATCCACTTAGGTCTAGGTAGAAAAACATGAGGTCGTAACGGCTTGTACATTTACTCCCTGAATACCCACAGATGGAAAGAAAAGGAGAATCCTACCTTGGCGTAGGCCCCAAAAGAGGAGATTGGGAGGAGGAACTGCTAAAAATGTGCATTCATTATAGATAGCCATGTATTAGGAGGCCCCTACAGGGCTGCAACCCCCTGCTTTCTCCCACAGGAACATAAACATGGTAACAGACAAACCCGGTTCTTAAGCAATGCATAATTCAGATATGTCGCAATATGTGCTCCGACCAGGCAATCTACTCCGGAAAACTGATTCATATTTATTGCGATTTTATATACAGCGAGGGGTCCTTTGGTTGGCTACTCATTTCGTGTGAGGGAGGCTTCAATCTTTGCTCTGTAATTATTCTGAGAAATGTATTAGACACCAAGGAATTTATTTTACGCATTTATTTATTTATTCGCTTCAAGTTAACTAAACACCAAACTGAGATAACTATTTTTCTTCTTTTAGTCCTCTTCCAGAACATCATTTTGTTAAGAGGAAGGGAATAGTCGGGTAGGAGTTCAGAAAAATTTCTCTTAAATAGGAAGAACTGTTTATTTGAAAGCCGTCGCGACGTTTCGACGTTTTTCGAAGTTCTTCTTCTTCGGGGCTAAATGTACAGACAAATTAAAATGTTTCATAGAAAATAATAAAATTACATATTTCTGCCAGTTTAGGAGAATTTTTTCTGACGTCCACCCGGATCATTTTCTTTCTCTTCTATATGTAAGGTCAACCAATATCAACCAGGATTAATTATTTTTTATAATTATTGGTCATTTTTTTTATTTTTAAATCATTTTATCTTTAAAGAGAAAAGATAGGCCCTCGGTCGGGATTCGAACCCGGAACCTTTCTATCCGTGGCTCAAATGGCAGTGCACTCTCACGGAGGTACAAAGATTCCGGGTTCGAATCCCGGCCGGGGGCCTATCTTTTCTCTTTAAAAATAAAAAGATGAATTATTGTTAGTTTTGTCTTATTTTTAATATCTCGATCGCTACTCTAAATCTCTGTTACGTATGGTCTCCTGATCAATATAAATTTCTTCCAGGTTTCTTTTGACATTACCAATATAGTGTGAAGTACTTCAGTCCCTCCCAGTTTATCCTCTTTCAAGTTCGTTCCCCTTTATCTTTTTTGAAGGGAAAACTTCTTTAGCCGTGTTCAACGATTTTTGGTAGTAGAAAAATGTCTGGGTTCGCGTCACCGACATGCTCCGTGACCTGTTGATCGAGACTCACGATGACGCGTAGCGGCCTTTTTACGAGTTATACGATTTGGTTTATTCAACTTTAATTTAAATTTTACAATTCGATTGATATAAAAATAATATTTAATTAATACGTCGCTTTATAGTTTTGAAATTGATACCAATAATAACTTAAAACATCAATAACTGGTTGAACTTTTCGTTTCCTTAAAGATATTATTTGGCCTAGTTGAATGTGTAGTTTTAAGCTGATAAAAGACGCAAACATAAAATAATCTATATTTGGATATAGTATGGATAATAAAACTTAATAAAAATTATTATTTCAATTATGTTGTGTTGATATTTTGTATTATGCTTGTTCATACAATCATATTTTTGAAAATTAAATAAACTACTTGAAAAGTTATATAGTTATCGCTCAGAGTTCCAAACGAAAGGTCCTCATCACTGCCAATTTAAATTTTTTTGTTTTTTCCACATTCTTTGAGCGTGGGGGTAGACTCTACTTATTGGCTATATACTGATCTGGGAAGAGTGTCCTATGGATTTTTTGAAAAAATTACTTCATGTCCATATAGACTTTCTTAGATATTCATTTATAACTGGTGGATGGACACCACATATGCTGGGGACTCATTTTTACGGCATAAGAAGGAGTTTAAGAAATACCTGCCTGGATGCTAAACCGCAACATAGAACATGGAAGTAGTCATGCTTACTAATACACTACAAATGTCCCCTAAAGATCTCTAGTTAGTTTCAATACCTCGAACCAATAATATTAAAGAAACTATTTAAATTGTGTAAGTATGATATTCCATATATTTCATCTTCTTAATTTCCTCTAGTTTACACCTAGTCTATATGAATCCTAGTTTTTACATATAGTCTAGACTATACAGAGTCCTAATCTCTGATATCAAAGAACACCAGTTGACCATTTCTGTAACAGTCGTCCAGTTTTGAATTCCCAACATAATAGCATCGTCATTCGTACCATTACTCCATAATAAATTTTGTCTGAAGTTTTTTTTTATTGAGGCAGTACTTTTATTGAGTCTGATTGCAGCGGGATATGCATCATATGGGATCTAGGACCCTCCTGGGGCACGTCCAGCCCCTATAAAATATTATGAAAATATATTACCCCAAATAAGAGGAGAAAGTCTGGCGGTTGAGCGTCACCTAGGACAAGCCATATCCTTGCAGAACCTTTGTCCGTTACACAGTACAGTCTCTACCGTGTACTGACACGTTCACGGGTTGTAGTGGTATAGGTTTTTTTTTAGTTTTTTAATAATTATTTCTTAATTGATAGTTCGGTTAGCTACTAAAGCATCTTCTTTAATTATTATTTTCTTTTTAGAAATGTATATAGTTGCAAACCCTCCAGTTGATCTCATGGTTGATCAATAACATAAGATAAAATCAAAAAGGTTCCAAATTCAAAAAGGTAGCTTTTACAATTTTTTTAATGATTAATTAAGCCTATACTTATTACAAAAGAGATATGCATAAAATAGGACTACCTGCCAATGCATCCATAGTTTTGGAAAATGAGAAAAATAAGTTAATAAGGTAATCGCCTTTCAAATAAAAGAGGGATTTTTTCAACACACATGGAACTTTCCAATACCTCTATTGAAAAATTAGGTCTTTTAAGTTATGACATTGTTCATTTGAAGGAACGATATAGAAAGCTGACTGTAATAGAAAATAAAACACGCTTGTATGTTGTTAAGTGGGCCAGTTTTCTTTGTGTCACTACATTCAATGCAAAGCCCCGCTATCTCTGCCAGGAATAAAGGCTAATAAAGAAGAATGAGATATATAAAACAATGAGATAGCCGGAAAAGAGAGACTGGAATGAGGGCAATTATATCGTTAGCCTCAGCAAGTAGAGATAGGACCGCTCTAAAAACTACCATTGAGTTCTGGATGATAAGTCCTCTGGCTAAATTACTGCTTCCTGGTCTGTGCGGTCACAGGCTGTGCCCTCCCGAGCCTTCCCAACATAAATCCCTTCGCCCTTTCTCAGTTTCCCCTTTTCCCCCCTTTCGTTTATGCCCTTGGGATCGCCGTGTTCTCTACAATCTGATCCCTTTTAGTCAATAAACATCTCTTTTACGAGATATATGGAAATATTTTTATCTTCCTCTTTTTTTTCTGAGTGGGAATAAGTCGTATATACTGTTTTTATAGTCGCTAAAAGATTTTGTAATGGAATGAATTGCTGAAGAACAATTGTTCTGAATTGATCCCATTTTTGATGAAAAACGGAAAAAAGATTAGTATTACCATTTCAAAAATACAACTGAAAAAAAACAATTGAAATTATGTCTGAAATTTAAACTAAAAAAATGGAATATATAATGAGATTAAAAATCTATATAAAATCTTTGTCTGCGATCGAGAATTTGCAACTGAAGCATTTCTCACCACACGCCCAGGTTCTGTAAACGTTGCAGTCTCCTTTACCGGACTTTTTCAGGATTTGTATATCATCACACGGACAATATATAAGAAAGCATTAGTTGTTCAGTGTCTTGTAGCAAGGGAGCTTGTTCAGCGTCTTGTAGCAAGGGAGTAGTCCCTGATGAGTCTGTTTTGACTGTTGATGTGAGATGTACTGCGCTAGGTCTTCTTTGATTTGATTTTATAGTGTTGTCCTGATGATGCTGGATTAAGCGAAACTTCCACTGCTTGTTTCTTAAGTATATTGGAGATTCAAGCCTTAGTTTTTCAGATTTTCCTATTTCATCTTATTTATGTTCCTATTTTTCATAGATAATTTATGCAAGTATATTTCTCCGGAAGGTTTTAGATATCTTAAGATAGTATCGCAAGAATTTTATAACTTGAATACATATTTAATAATTAAAAATACATTTATCTATTAATCGTTTTATTTATTTGTATATCTATTTATATATTTATCTGATCTGCTATACTAAATTTTATATTGCCGGTGAACTATGGGTTCCCAAGCTCTTGCGGTGTCCATTCCCTTTATCTAATTAAAAACTTTTGCCCTTCTACTCAGGGATACCGTCATTCACCCCAAGTTTGGCAATTTTGTCGAGGAATCTTCCCCGGGCAGACTTTAAATTTCTTCCTGTAATCTATTTTCTTTTTAATAACAGCCTCTTTTGGACGGACAAAAAACATAAACAATATAAAACAACTATTACAGTTCCTATTTCCGATATATTGAAATTTCCGGGTTTTTTTGGGAAATTTTGAGAAATCTGATTATATATTTAAAGAATATTGCGAAATAGGAAATATATCGTGCACGTTTTTTCTTTATTTCAGCAAATGAAATGACTAAAAATATTATATTTATTTTATAAACTATATAATTTATTTATTCTTTCATTTATTTATTTATTCTATGTAGTTTATTTTCCAATCGCATTGCCATTCATGGAAAATAAGGTTTCAAGGTTTTCTCTATAATTTAATTTCCTAAAAATACTTTCGAATACTTATTAATATGATATAATAATTAATTAATATACGAATATTATAACATTCTTTGCGCTGCAACCTTAATAAAACTAGCTGCATTCATACATTTTTTACTGACGTTCAGTTGTTTAACTAGCGTGATACAATAAAATAAACATTTTTTTATAAACACGTGGTTCTTTTCTTTTTGTAAGGTGTATTTCGATTGTCCAAAACACATCCGTTAATATTAGCCCGAATAATCGTCGTTCTGCAATGTTTAAAATTTAATTATTGTATTCAGAATGCCTTAAATGTTGCGCTAATATACGTTTTAAAATTACAATAGTCAGCGTGCAGTCTGTTAAAATATTATATGATCAGGACTTTGTATCTTATATTTTGATGTAACTTTACAAATGTCATAAATTTAGCGGGTGTGTTATTTTTAGCAAGATGATAAAATGCTGATTTGTGTAGTTACATTATATGAAACATTTGTGTGTGCCTGAATACTATTGTTTCTAGATTTTAACGTTATTTTTGTTTTTCTGTTTCAGAATTCTTTTCCTGGTTAAGAAAACGAATTTCGAAAAAACAGATCTTCCAATGAAATGCACATGTAAGCAGCGTAGCGACATGGATCGACAAATAAGAAAGATAAAACTATTTGTCTATGATTTTGTAGGATAAACGTTAGAAATGGTATTGATAATTTTCGTCCTTTTCGGTGTGGCCTACGCTTGGGCGTGCCCAGAGTCCTGCATATGTAAGTGGAAAGGTGGGAAGCAGACGATAGAATGCGTCAACAAGACGCTGAGCACGATACCTTCCAATATGGACCCCGGCACGCAAGTCCTCGACTTTGCAGGAAACAATTTGAACAAATTACCGAAGATGAGATTCGAGAACATGGGCCTGATCAATCTGCAGAAGATTTACCTATCGAGGTGCAGGATCAAGGCGATCGACCGGGACGCCTTCAAAGGGCTAACGAACCTAGTCGAGCTGGACCTCAGCGATAACTACATCACATCCGTCCCGACAGAAACGTTCAACGACTTCCCCACCCTGATGAGGTTAGCCCTGAGTGGCAATCCCATTGAGGTTCTGCGGACCGCCGCCTTCCGCCGGCTTACCTACCTCACTACCCTCGAGCTCAGCCATTGCAAGATCAGATCGATCGAAGATGGCGCCTTCGAAGGCCTTTCCAGTCTGGAGTGGTTGAAACTGGACAACAACAAGATCAAGTACATCAAAGGAACCAAAATCCTCCCAAAAGATCTCCACGGCATCGACTTGCACCACAATCCCTGGCAGTGTGATTGCAACCTGATTGATATCAGAAATTGGTTGTTGAATTATAACGTCCCGCATTCTATCGAACCTACTTGCGATTTCCCTCCGAGGCTACAGAACAAAGAAGTGAAAAACCTACCGCTAGAAGACCTAGCTTGCTTACCAGACGTAACACCCACGACATTCTACTTAGAAATAGCCGAAGGCAAAAACGTATCCCTCCAATGCAAGGTTACAGCAATACCTGAAGCAAGAGTTTCATGGTGGTATCAAGGAGAAGTTCTGCAAAACGACTCAACTGTCGCTCCAGGATTGCATTTGTATTATTTTTTAGAAGAAGGGACAACGGAGAAAAAATCTGAATTGTTTATATTTAATACTAATATTGACGACAATGGCACATTTGTGTGCATTGCGGAAAATCAAGCAGGAAGGTCGCAATCGAATTACACCATAAGAATCGTGCTCACCAAAGAACCTGTTGTCGGACTGGCTGTGATTCCCCAGGCATATGTTGTTGCATTGTCTGCAGCGATTATTGTGATAGGCCTTTTAGGAGTGATATGCATTGCTTTATGTTTCATACAGTGTCGTAGGCAAAAGAGGAGGAAGAAGAAAAAAGATCGAAGTAAAGTAGCAGGCATCCAACATCAACAACAGTTGGACAAGATTCCTGCTGTGCGAGAGGAGGCGATTACCAGGGTGACTGCAAACGTGAATGTGCCAAAGCCAAACGGGCCGGTACTGAACCAAGAGATGATGGCGTTCGCCACTGGTCCCGGGGTGTTGGTAATACCGAACAATCTCAGCTACACCAGCCCTCCGGTGCCGCAAACCTTCCAAGACAAGAATCCCGATTTGATCAATGATACGGGCAGCAAGGAGTGGACGAAAGAAAGCGAAGAAGGAGAAAAAATATGGGCAGGAGGAACTCTCCCGAGACGAGACGTCTTCCCGAAGCACCTGACCGCTGATGTACACCTTTCCCCTGGCAAGTTCATCGACGTCGATGGATACCCAGTGGACTATGGTCTCCCGAAGTTACCCGGCCCGTTCCCGGTGGTGATGCCGCCTCAGGCCTTTTATAGGACACTCCCTCACAAGTCACGTCAAGGAATCACAGCAAGGTTTTCGAGAGAAGCTGAATGCATACATTACGCACCTGGAGATGTTCGCTACACCGCCGACGGATACCCGACCTTCCAAGATCCGTTCATTTCTCCTCCCGTGGGCTACCGAAGCGATGCAGCCTCCCAGTGGCCGGAGTCAGGTCTGGACTCCCTAAGGACTGTCTCAGCTCAGACTTCCGAAGTCGAACCTATCCCAGAAAGGCAGGAATTAACTGAGAGCCCGGATGAGGGGTACGTCGGAGAGGGAGGAGATACGACGGTCAACTGACAGGAGAGGAACACCGGGAAGTCCAAGGAGTCCTTCATACCTTGATGAGGAGTACGATGGACGCGATGGAGGCTCGGGCGAGTGGTGTGATGCGTGATGGCCGCCGGTACAGATATCATATGATCAGGGTATAATCTTGTGCAAAAGCGTTTATTTATTGCAAGTGCTCAATTTTTGAAAATGTACTCATATCTGGAACTGTAATTTGCACTGCATAGCATAAGAAATAGGTGTGAATATGATTTATTATTTTATAGTTTGTTCTATTTTATTTTTTTATGAAAGATGAATACTGTAAATTTGTGATTGATTCAAATTTTCCATGATGATTTTAATGATTGTAAATAGCTGTTTTAATTCAACTATCCAATGGCTAGTCGTTTTTTTTCATTTTTATTTGTACAATATTGAATTTTAAACAAAGCCACCTCTTACAACCATTTATATTCCAAAATAATTTTATTTTCTCGATCGACACTTGCTCAATTTCCCTCTCCTTCTTCCCTTATTACTTGAATTCTATGCTGTAACAATACAAATACATCCATTTTAGTTAAAAGTACAGGTAAATACCTTAATAATTACTTTTCTGCATTATAAAGTCATTCTGCATTATAAAGTCATCCTACATTATAAAGCAAGTCCTAAAGACATGCCTTTATATTTTTATTCGACATAGACTGAATTTCAGAAAAAAAATTTGGCCTACACATTTCCTATGTTTAATTTAAAATGTAATAATAGATGTTTTTTTCATAATGTTTATTCAACTTAGCATCTTCTGCCTGATTCATATAATGAGACTCTTATCTGTGTTATTTGTTATGATCTATGGTAATGGATGTCATATAAATACTATGCAATATACATTTTCATAAATGTGTTTATCTATGTAAAATAAATAATAAAAATATAATCGTGAAGAAAAAAAATCTTGAAATCGGTATGACTATATTTGATGTTTCTTAAACATGTACATTGAGTAGTTTTTAACATTAAGTGTTACCAGAGTTAATTATTTTAATTAAAAGTATAGAGACGAATGATTAATGGTGAATGTATCGCTGATGAATGTTACAAAATAACCCATAAAAACAACCTATATAACAATTATATAATAAAAAAGATTGATGTAATAATTTTAAAACATTTAATAATGACAGTCTTTCATTTATTCCAATTCCATTAACACAGCATGTATTTAGCTGTAAAAGTTTCAAACGTTTTCGTTTTCTGGAACTGTTTTTCAATAATTTGCATCACAAAGAAAATAATTAAAATGATTGATTGAATATGTGATGATGCATCGAATAGGAAATCATCTGTCATAAGTAATAAACTGGAATAAATGGATTACCGTTGTAATTATTAGCTTTTATGAATGGTTTTAAAAAGGAAAATAAAATAAAAATAATAATGTTATTTATCCAGGGTTTTCCAGATTCGGTTGACTCTTTTAGTTGGATTTTTATGTGATTTAGGGTTGAAACTTTGTGGGCCACAGTTATACTACCTGATGTTGAGTTATGTGGAGAAAATATATACCCGATATTACGAAAACCAAAATTTTGAGGTTTCTGATATGAATACCAGAAGAAGTTGCGAGAGAATTGCCAATATTGATTCCTTCTCAAGCTTATTATAGGTAATGAAAACGAAAATTAAGGGTAAACTAAAAAAAGTCGATATATTTTGGGCTTTCATTTCGTTGCAGTTGATGGGGGGAGTTGCTAAGGACAGACATGTTTGATCTGCTTCTATAAATTGTACTCTTTTGAGGTTTCTCAAAACATAGAGTACTTTCATAGAAGTTATAATCGAATATTATTTAAGAAGAGTTCATAAAATTTTCATAGAAAATTGAAAAATAAGTGCTAAGAAATGAATTGTTCTATTTGAATTCAAAATAAACTAAATGCTGCACAGATTCATCCCGAAATTTCAAAAAAATCCAAACACACTGTGTATATATATGTTTGTCTATTGATAAAATACATACTGACTAATTCTCAAAATAAAAATGTAAAAAAATACTGTAAATACATATAATATAATATCAATTTAAATAATTAATAATACATGTAGAGAGACTATGAGTGATTTATTGTTAGTGCACATGCAAACTTTGATCCTGTAAATATATTATATTCTTGTATTTTTAATGAATGAATAATTATTTGTTGTAGTGTTAGAACGACATTCACAATTTATTGTATATAGAATAAAAGTTGTTGTTTATGTTTGGTAATTAAAAAGAGGTTTTATCTCCTTTGAGTCTTGATGTTCATTTTAATTACCTATTTCTTCACGAAATAATATTTTTTAAACAAGGAGAAACCATGTGAGTTTTATGTTCAAATTAAGGATTAAGTGTTGTTAAATTTTTATATATTAAGTGTTGTTGGTAAATAAAGCCTAATCACTTGGCAATTTGGTTGATAACAGAGCTTATAAATCTGTCCAACTTAGAAAGTCAGTTGCGAAGTACAATTGTAACTGAATTCTACAGCCCGTCTTATACAACGTTTTAGTAGAAACAATAATGCAGCCCTGGTTTAAGAAGTTGTGCATTAAAAGTAATTTGTTTCAATAGAAAAGGGTCTGAATTTATTTTGTTTAAAAATAAAAAAAATAATTCATTTTATACTGAAATACTTATTTCATTATTGGAAATTAATATAAAAAATAAGTATATAGAGAATGTATTAAAATTCTATCTTCATTATACACCTGAAGTCAAAAAGAGACAGGTAACATACATAGTGATATGTTAATTACCAGAACGAAGATTTGTAGAAATAGCCATCAATTTATTAATATTTTTTTATTAAAATACTGAAAAAAATATTTTCTTTTATATTTTTTTTTTTGTCTTGTCTAGCAAATGATATTATTTTTGTTTAAATACCGCGTAGTTAAAAACCCATAAGTATTCTTCAAAGCCACCTCCACACACGAAAGTGAATAAGCGAACCTATAGTTGAACACTTGATAATACTTGCAAATTTCAATAAAGAAATTTTAAAACAACTTATAGTAATTTTATGAAATTAATGTTAAATAAGACCTTTAAAAATAATGTACTAAATATACTTTTTTATTTAAACAAAACGACATAACTTTGCATTAAGTATGATGGTTAAATGTTTCTTTTACCATAAGCTATATTTATAACAGTAAATTTTAAGGGAAATAAATAATCAATGTATTTATTTAAACGACCATTCAAATAAATATATAGACACCATTTAGATCTCTTCTTTCAGTAATTTACATATAGCTATTGAAGATTGAAAAAAATGTATAAATTAAAATATCTGTGATATCACAAAATTACGTCGTATAAGCTAAACATTCTAAAGTATTTTTTTTTTATAATTACAATTCTCACTTAACAACCTAGGATATAATTTTCTATACATAACAAGTGAATAAGTGCACCTAGTGGTTGGAACACCAAAACCCAGTAAACAATACGAGACCAGAATGAATAAATCACCAATATGGCTTATGACAGTGACGATGTATGGTCGACCCACCAATATCTGGGGGCACTGAGTCCCGTATAAATATATCTACAAATCACTTACAATAAGGACAACCATTATCAATAAACATATTATTAGAAGTAAAATAATAAATTACAAATATCCAAAAATTATTGTGAAAAAATGATGATTTTTCCAGGCGAACCCAGTCCCATATCAAAAGTAACAGAAGATATCCATAGCTCCATAAATTATTTTATTGTTAATAGAATCATTAACTTACAATAATATGGTTAAATTAAACAATATAATTCGTAATGAATTACTCTACTGTAATGCTTAATGTTAATGTAATTTTATTTAAAATCATTTCATTAATGAAATAAGATTATATTGGTCCTTAAATGGTCAGGATTCAATCAACATATGTATCATTGTTTATATAAGTCGACCAATGAACCATTAAATTATGTCTGAGTTACGCCATTTTCTAACGTATTTAAAAAGTATAGGACAAAGTAAATAACCTAAAATATGAATACACTTTTTAATAATTAATTGTTGGATATTGTTTTAAATATCAAATTATGGCTGGAATAATTTAAAAGGGATTGTAGTTTTATTATAATTCAAATTGAATTCAGTAATTTCTATTCACGGCAATTGGCTAAATTAAAATCTGAAACATTTAACATTTACAATTAATATTAAGCTTACTTTAGTGTTTACACATCTCTAATTTTCACACGCTTACAAAACCTATATGTAACTTAATTTAGGCAAAATATCTAGAACTGAATGATTATAATATGATCTTTTTTTCAGGTTCTAATAAAATTGATAGGCTAACTTTTTTTTAAACTTGAAATAACAAGTCATTTAAATTAACTAAAGTAAAACAAAGCAATAAAACAAGCCAAAATAAGAGTACAATTTTTAAAAAAATCAAACAAATAAATTGTTTTGGATGGAATATATTGGAATGCAATTGTATCCTATGAGTACTTTTTTTTGGACTGTTGACGTAAGATGTGCTGATCTTGATTGATAGAAAGATTTGGTCAAGAAACTTTGGTTTTGTTGTATTTGCTGATAGATTGGTTAATTTTTTTCTATTACCTATTTAAGGGACATTACCTATTAAAGAGAAATTCTTGGAAAAAATATATATTCAAAGCCTTCTTCAGTATGTATGAGGATATGTCTTCACTCTTTGTGCTTCTTTTTATCTAATTCATTAGGTTCCTATCATTTTTTGGGGTTTCAGTCATGGGTTTCGAATAATATGAATATTTCATTGACGTAAAATTTATTATAACAGTATTAATGTAAAAAAAAATATTGTTTTCTAATATGGATTATGAAGAAACCTATTTCTGTGGTTTGAAAAACTATTACATACATGTATGATTTAATTAATTTTTACTTTAACGATAAAATTGTTCTGATTTTAATGAGTGCGGTGAATCAAGTAAGCAGTATCCAATCAATGATTTCTTTTTCTCAATGAATTATTTTTAGCTGCCCTATTAGAGCTAATGTCCAAGAGGTAAAAGGATTATTGGTGGGGAAACGATCCCTGGTATTTGGCCAACTCTTAGTCTTGCAGCCCAATCCTAATCTCAGTGGAAAGGTCAAGATTGAGTCTGAGGAAAACTGAACTAGAGGGAGAAATCTAGGGGAACGGGATAAGTCAGAGGGTGAGTTCTGAGTTGCTGTGTCGAAAGTTCTGGGTTCGAATCCGGCTGTGGCAGATAAATTGTATAATCTGAAAACAGCTGTGAATTAGCCAAAAGTAGTATAGTTAATTTTTTTAAAATGTATAATAAATGAAGAACAAATGACAAACGATTTCGATGGATTTAGCTATCATAAATCAAGTAGACCTAATTAAATTTATGGTAACAAAAACTATTAAACAATAAAATAACAAAAGGATAATGTGAATGGGTAACTGAAAGAGTACTTTGAGGTACTGATGTAAAGTTTCGGGTTTCTAAATCAGCTGTTGAAAAGTTTCCGTGGGATCTAGATAACCTCCTGGGCTCACCCAGCCTTAATAATGCGGATACCCATCAGGGGAATTCTTAATGTAGGCTAAAGTATAGTAACTCATATATTGTATAATATATAATAGTTTCAATACAACTGTCTGTAATCCCTAACAGTTTTTCTAATTTTTTCCCATTTTTTATATGTTATTCTTCTTTATTCTAAACAGTACCCTCATTGGCGTCTGTTCTCCATCTAAAATTAATATCTTAAATAATCCCTTTATGTCATGCTATTATTCATTGTTCTTTATTAATTCTTGTTTACTTCATTACTTTATTTTTAAATTAATAGTTGTTTAAAATTGTATTTGAAAAGAAAAGATATGAGCAGGACCGGGACTCGAACCCGGGTCTCCCACCTGTCCGTGGTGGTGCTTTAACCATCTCAGCCATCCTGGTTCGCTTTTCGGTCAGTCATATCCCTTCTTTTCACTAATCCCATATCTCCGTGTTCTCGCAATTTGCGATGTATACACGGAGAGAATGTAAATTAAACATTACTTTTATTTTTGGATCTTGTTGACTTAAGTCATTAAATATTATTATAATTTATTTTATTGCTACATGATATAATTTTTTTAATATTTTAAATTTTATAAAGGAAGAGATATGACTGACCGAGAAGCAAACCAGGATGGCTGAGATGGTAAAAGCACCACCACGGATAGGTGGGACACCCGGGTTCGAGTACCGATCATTGTCATATCTTTTCTTTTCAAATAAAATATTTAAAAAATTATATCATATAACAATAAAATAAATTATAATAATACTAGTTTACTTTATTCTTATCATTTTTTTTATTCCATGCCTTTGATTGAATAATCCAATTTATCTTTATGTCGTGCTATTATTTAACTCAATTAACATTTATTTGTATTTCTTGTTATTTTTTTAATAAAATCCCTGTTAGTTATTCCGTATAAAATTGCTTATAACTATATAAAATTTATGCAAGATTCCTATATGTGTCTACAATTCCTATTCTAATTCTTATAATTTCTAATTAATTTTTAATTTCAATTTTTTTCTACTATAATTCCCTTCAAATTTTCAATTTTTCATTTGTTACTTTGTTGGATCCTACATTACTTCTTTGCTAATATATAGTAACTCATTGTCATTATATAATTCAATCCCCTCTGGTTTTTATTAAGCCCCCCGCGATTGCATAATTTGGGAGCCATCTATAGTGCCATCTCTTTTGATCTTTTCCTCCTTTTCTCAATTAGTTCTTTTGCTGCCTTTGTCTCTCCCACTTCTGCCCTTCATTGTTTAGAAGTCCTTTTAAGTGCTCTTACTCAATCCATTCAGTTTTGTCCCTACCTTCTCTAGCACTTCAATTCTGTTACTTTATTTTGCACACGCCCCCTCCCATTCAATTCACTTTGTTCTTTTTTTTTTCTCCTTATGCCTATTCAGTAGACCTTAGACGTTTAAGACATTCTTTCATTTATTTTATTTTCCAATTTCCAAGCCATAACTAGTAAGCAATTAAATAATAAAGAGAAGCTATTGTAATCCCCGAAATATATTAGTTTATATTTTTGAAAAAAAACTATCACGAGTCGCTTTTGATTATGTGGGTTCTATTGGTCAGAAAAACCAAAAATACCGAATTTGTCGTATCTTTCTTAAAAAATAATAACAAGAAGAATTTTTTAAAAAATATATAAATCGAACCAACTCCTGCGTCACCCAATTAATTAAAAAACATTTTAAAAATGTTAAATAATAAATTGATTTATCTATTTATTTACTAAGGTGCCATCATACTATTTTGAAAAAAAAATTGGTTGTTGTTTGTTTATTTAATGCCACTTTATGCTGCTATGGCTAATCGGACGATGATACCGTGGAAGATCTAAATTTTGCCTATCCAGGTTTAATTAGGATAGGGATTTTTAACGAGTACCTGACATCGTACAGGTACTACCGTGCACTGAGCCATAGATCCTTCAAGCGTTGTAGTGATACAGGCCTTTTTTATACATAACAGCTTTTAGTATTGTTTTTTCATATAATTATTATTATATTTATTTAATTATGAAGGCTGGTGATCATCTATTGAATCTATAATAGGACCTTGGTATGTTAAATTGACAACCTTAGCTTAGGCAGTAGGTACTGCAGGTGCCCTTTCTTCGAACGCTGACGAACATTTCTCATAGAGCATTACCTACTGTATAATTATCTATTTCAGCACATCCAAAATTATAATTTTTTAAATTTAATTACACTTTAGTGAAATAATTCTTTTTTTTTTAGAAATAATATTCAATTAAATCTATGATTCGAAAGTTCTTCGTTAAGTCAACAAACGGTGGACGACATGTAAGATAAATATATATTTATTGATTCATAAAACATTATAAAATGGATATACAAGAGTTACAAAAGAGACATACTTATGAAATAGCTGGTAGACTTGTACATTTCTACTCTTCTACCACCTACCTACCGGAGGAGAAGGAAGTTTACGTTTCTGACAGC
This sequence comes from Arma custos, assembly GCA_037127475.1. Lineage (NCBI taxonomy): Eukaryota > Metazoa > Arthropoda > Insecta > Hemiptera > Pentatomidae > Arma > Arma custos. Next base: position 16,258,692 of record CM073765.1, on the reverse strand, counting down.
ATGGAAGCATTGATCAAACTTACTTGTCACAAAACTGTTTTATTAAGAACAATTAACTTAAAGACATTGACTGGTAACTGTTGTATAAACCCATTTTCCCTTCTAAATAAGCAACAAACAATTGTACAAAGATCTGGAAGTGCCAGTTATGATTGAAACAAAACGTTTATATCAGTATGTATATTTTTAAAATATTTATTATTGAAATTACAAAAAAATGCATAAACATTCTCCAATGTAATCAGAGCCTCTATTTTAACTAATAAAATTAATGCAGATAAATTATTCAATAAATATACACAAAAAAAACATATAAATTAAGAATTTCAGTCCCATTTTTAAGCCAAGAGAAAAATTGTAGGAAATAAACAAACTGACCCCGGCAATTTGATATCAGTAGAATGCGAGCGTTATCTGAAATGTTGCATAAATCTTGAGAATGGTGAAAAGCTATGGTATAAGCGAGGGTGGGGGTTGGTTGGAACAAGTTTGATAAGTAGTATCAACTTGGCAGGGATGTTTTTGGCAGGGCCTGTACCACTGATAACAGGACCCGCTGATAAGACGGTCCCCTACTGGCTCTAGATTACGCTACACTAACCAACCGGTAACCTCCCCCTCAGTCAGTACCAATTGGGGTTAGTTAAGTCTTGCCTCTTGTGGCTTCGTTCTTCTTTTGTCCAACTTCGATGGAAAGGATTAGGTTTATCGCTCTTATACTTTTTTCATATTATATATATTATATTTACAATAAAATAATAATTTATCTAATAAAAACGGTATCAGTTCCGCTGGTATTCGCTTAAATTTAAGTCATAACAAGTTTAACTCTATATTGATTTCCTTTTTAATAATAGAAAAGAAAACAATTTTATTCTGGGGCCAGGTCACTGCAGAATAACAGATGTGTACAAAATTTAATAAAAATATATCTGGCCAAATGGCAACATTATTAGAATAATACAATATTAACATAAAAACATTAAAATTAAAATGTATGTTCTGGTAGAGAATAAAAAATAAATTAAGATAAATAATAATACAAATAAAAAATAGCATACAAATTTATAATTAAAAGAAATAAGCTGAGAGAAAAACCTATACATATTCTAAAACTAAGTCCTCAGTCCCGTTTGTTCGCGGTAAATCATTGAGTAGTTATTGAACTACTGCACGAATTTTCATGCTGTTTTCACCACTATCTATCCCCAATAGATAGAGTGGTTTGCCAGAAAGGTTTAGGCAGATAAATTTTGAGGTTTTGTGTAGATGGGTTGGAATATAACGATAATTATCGGAATTGTTGGAAAAAGTTTAGCGGCCTCTGCGTTTTCGATGGCGGTTTCATCGAAGACGCTGCCTAATGCCTCTGCCATATAACGAAACAATATGGCTCTTTTATAGATATCCGAAAATTCAGTGATAGCATATATCTATCCTTTAATAGGATAGCTTACTACACCCATTTTATATTCTAAAAAATTGATAACGTACAATGTGGTATTTGGGAAGCTATTTAGATGAGTACAGTATTAATCCTTATCAACTTATAGACTTTAGTTACCTTAAACATTTCATGCACATTATTAGAATATTTTATACCAAATAGATTAAAGAGTATCTTATGTGTTATTGCATACACTTATCGCGCTAGAGAAAGAAATATATTGTTTTGTTTTTATGTTTATAATATCTACATAACAAAATACATTAGACAGACAAACCATGTTGGCATAATACGCCGTACTAAAATATTTAGTGCCGTGCAAAGCCTGTACTAGTAATAAATAAATAAAAGAATCTAACAATATAAAAATAATAATCTTATTTGAAAAGAAAAGATATGACCAGGACCGGGACTCGAACCCGGGTCTTCCACCTGTCCGTGGTGGTGCATTAACCACCTCAGCCATCCTGGTTCGCTTCTCGGTCAGTCATATCCCATCATTCCACTGATCCTATACCACCCTGTTCTCGCAATATGCGAAGTATACACGGGGAGAATGTTAATTGATAATATGTTTATAACAATAAAATAAATTATAAAAATAATATAAATAGCTGTAAAGAATATTTACAGTAATTCATCAACCAAATATACTACAACATTTTTTGATTTTACTGTCCACTGATCTTCCCCCACTAAGGACAGCTACTGGGTCGTCACTCGCTCCATAGAAACGCAATAAGACAGTGGCCGGTCAGTGATGAAGGACAGTGAATGCTTGGACAGTCATTTTTTTTACTCTTGCTGGTATAGCTTCTCGCATAAAGGTATCATTGCGTTGAATTTTTGAGGCAATCAACTGCAAAAGAACATCAAATTGGCAGGGTGTCATTCTAAGTATTTTTAAAAACTTTGAAAATTCATATTCAACGTGAGTGCGCAGTTCTGTCATGATCATAGAAGTTACTCCAATATTTTTCTTCTCTAACCAACACCTTGTCCATATTTTCTTCTTTTTTCTCTTTTGGCTTTTGAGAATTTCCTTTAAATGTTCACCAAGGAGTAATGCCAATAGTCGTATATTATTTCGAATTATATCGCATTGATCAGCCATTTTGCTGGCCTCTTGAAAACGCAATGGGTCAGAAACCCAAGCCAGAACTTGTAACACAGTAGCTGTATACTGCTGTCTCCCAATGCAGACCCAGTAGTGAGAACACGTCAGGAACTGTATAGACAGCAGAATGTACAGTTGTGTACAGTTGCTGCCTACTGGGAAGTCAGTACCTGGTTCTGTGAAAACCGGGCCTTACAGTTATAAGATTTGAGCAACGAGTACTAAAATTAAATGTACAATTGCATATTTATAACAACGGGATCGGTAAGGTGTTAGGCAGAATAGGGGTACCCGCCTACTAAGTTAAGATTTTTATAATTACTCAAATATTATAAGTAATAAGATTATATAAATTCTTAGAATTTTAATGACAACCAGTTCCTAAATATTTTAAACCATAAAAGCGTGAAAAAAGTTTTAAGTACGAAGCTCACGAAGGAACTAAATACAGAAATATAATATAGGAAATATGAAACTGAATTAACAACATTTAAATATATTTTTTTTGAGAATAGAATAATTTATTGATATTTACAACTGTAATTATGTTCAAGTAAATCCGCTGTATGAACAAAGGACATGAAAAAAAAATACACTTGTGGAGAAACTATCCATTGATAGCACTCCAATAAAGTTCTATAGTAGAAGGTCTCGAGGACATCTTCTTTTCAGACGCCTCGGAAGGTTATCAGGAATATTAAGGGAAGTAAGTTGAGAGACTAGCGGATTCAAGGGTATATGGAGCTTTTCATGGAAGGATAGGTATCTAGTTTGGGCCAAATCAGCAACATATGGGATATTAAGATCGTGATGGATGAGTTTATGACATAATAAGGAGCATTGAGGATTATACGAAGGATTTTGGATTGTATATGAGATGAATTGGATGGTTTAGTAGAGCCCCAAAGCTCAACTCCGTATTTCCAAATAGGTCAGATAACTGTCATCTAAATGAGTCTTTTGTAATTAATTGGGAGCTTTGAACGTTTGTCCAGTAAATGTTGAAGTAGGCGAAAACGTCTAGCAGTTTCTTGTCTTTTCGGTCTTGTATGAGGATTGTAATAAAGTTAAAATAAAAGCGTGTCATTATTTTGTATTAAAAAAAAAAACCTTAATAAAAGTAAATGACTGAATTCCTTTTAATTTAATTGAGTCACAATTATTCAAGATTGGAAGAAGTAAACAAGTTTTAAAGTTTTATCCTTTACCTTTAAAGTTTTGTTAAAGGTAAAAAAAAAATCAAAAAACAAACTAAATTAATAACAAAATCCTTAGAGGAAAAAAGAGGAGTTAGGAATTCTCGGAAATAAAAGTTAATATACGTTACAGGGTAGCAAAGAAGGTTTAATATACGCTTTGTTATGTTCATGCACCATCGGTTGAATGCCTCTTAAACCTAATTTTATCAATACCTTTTCTGTATAGGTATCTCTTTTAAATATGAGACTAAATTGCTACTAAATAATTAAAAAAAAGTTGTGAAAAAATAAGCCTGCTATATTTCTCCCAGTAATCAAATACATTCAACATTTCTGTAGAAAGGAATTAACGCAAAAATAATCATAAACTTTGAGGGGCAGTGGTATATATGATTCCGTTATTTACTAATTTTATTTTAGTTGTACAGTTAAATAATATTTTATACATAAGATAAGGGAGATTAATGAGATTTAGGCATTTATTTAGTATCCGTATATACTTATTTAATATACTTACATTTCAATAAGTTTAAATTTAAATTTAAGAATATATTTATGAGACTGATTTATAGTTATTAAGCTTAAGAAGAAGTCCTATGCAGCCTATATCAGATATTTTTAATATAAGATTATTGTTAAAGTTCCAAAGTATATTATATACTTTATATATATATATATATAATATATATATATATATATATATATATATATATATATATATATATATATATATATATATATATATATATATATATATATATATATATATATATATATGTCAATTCTTTCCGGTTACATGTAAAGCTTCAAGTTATTTATCAAGGAATCGTTTGATAACATTAGTTCTAAGAGTTATTTATATTATTAAAACCAATAGTCTGTAAGTGGCTTATGTCCAACCCATCCAGCTTAAGTATCGTAAGAGACCTAATTAAATAGAAACATCAAAATTGAAGCATCGAACGATATTGAAGGAAACAAATAATGACCATTCAACACTAGCAGAATCAGCCTCATAAGGTTATAAGGTAATTTTTCTCTTTTACTTTTAAATTTATTATCTTAAATAGTATTTTAACCTATCTAACTGGATTGAAGATTTAAAAATAATAAAACTGTTCATTTAAAAAATGTATTTATTGTCTATGTCAGGAATCTTTCGTGTCAAACGAGAAGTAATCTTCCATGCTAATACGCTGTGGTGTTCATCAATGATTGAAATTCTGCGACTTAACTTCTCTCAATTATATGATCGGTAGACCGTAAGTTGTTAAACATAAGAAATTATTTTGTGATTAATAATTATTAAATAAATTAAACTTGTACCACTACAATCTATGAATGGTCTTGGCTATATGTGACACTATCTAGAACATTAAGAATATATATCATATATAATATGGAACATTAAGAATAGCTAGATAAATGGGGTAAGGGGCATCGAGGTACCTTTAGGTAGTCATAAGTGTCCCTTAGTTGTAGGCAAGGAGCGGACAGCGCAACATGTGACTGTTACACCTAGCAAAAATTTATTTAAAAAATAAATGAAAAATGATTTTTATTTAATAACCAACTCCTGGTCAGTCATTCATGTCAACCTTTGGAGAAGAGAGGGATATGTCTCTTATTCCTTAATGATATAGAATTAATATGTATTAAGTATAACGATCTCAGGGTGGCATCCTTTTTTATTTTTTAAATATTATTCATATCAAAGGATCTGACTTTTCCTAGCGATCATTGCTTGGGCAGTGAAGCGAATATAGCTATGTAGTGATGTGCTGTTTCTAGGACAACGATAATGCAGAGAGTTGATTTGCCCTAGCTCACACTCAACCGCTGTGTTTCCCCAATATTAAGAGCACCCACTTAATAAAGGCTTGGTGAGGCCCAGAAGGGTCTTTTGGTCCTACAGTATCCAGGGTCTGTAAACAGATTACATAAATTATCTGCTGAATTTGTACCTGAGACCTTCGGCACGGCAACTAAGTTCTTTACCACTGAGCTAACCAGCTCACAATTAATAATTATATGATTTTTTTTTTTTTAATATCTGTAAATAAATGAAAGAATACTGAAGTTTGCTATCAACATCCATTGATATTATCGTCGAGACCATGGACCACAATCCACACACTCATGTTTACTCACCAAATATATGGCGGATAATGCCAGAGATAGATGTGTTTATTCGACATTAACTCACTCCAACCGAATTATGCCCTGCGATAACAACAGTAAACAGTCACTAAGACCATATTAGTTTCCAACACTTTACCTAATTGTTCGGAGTCAACACAATATGTTTGCCGGCCTTGTTTTCGCTTTTCCCCGTTATGCAATACCCAATTTTTAATTATGTATAAGATTGGAGGTTATGATAAAGTGGTCATCTTGCAAATGAATATAGTTTATGAAACGCACATAGACGCCCAGGAGATGTTTACCAACCTAAAGTTACATGGAATTATGTTTTCCATAATTCCCTTTGGTAAAAATTCCGAAGAAAGAAGGAAGAAGGAATTCTTATCTAAGTACACACATGTTCTTGGACTGTTAAACTTTGATCTAGATCCAAGGTTGAAGGACGAACTTAGTAGGCGCACGAAGACCTACGTTTCTTATTCAAGCAGTCCGTTCCTGAATTAAACGACCGCGCAGTCCTTACATATCGTTGAGAACTAAAACGAGGTCCTTAATAGAAGTAAAAATAGTACGGCCATCACTCCCTTCGCTCGGTCCTTGCGAGTTTCCTCCTTTGAGGAAAATTTGAGCTTTGAGCTGATCCAGGACCATGAAATTCACACTACTACTTTAAATATACCAGAATTTAGATAAAGAGAGTTGTT
>CM073765.1:16004580-16249580 GCA_037127475.1 Arma custos | reverse complement strand
ATCATTTCTTTTTTATGATTTCTAATCGAAGCGTTTCTAAGTCAATCGTAACCTATTCCACCTAAATTCTAACTTTTTCTACACTCTTCCATTTTAATATTCTACACATAAATATTCTATTTTCTATTTTAGTAATCTACATAATGTACCTTCGAAATACCTCTTTGGAAATGTGGAAATGTCTACTTTCAATTTTAATATGGAAGTTCTTTTATTTTAGCGGTATTATTTTCCATGATTTTCATGTTAAATATTTCGAAAAAAATAATTATGCTGAAAGGATTCAACCTTATCCCAAGTACGGTTTCCAAGTTTTTCATTTTTTTTGTTCAAGCATAAATTTCATGATTTGGTGTTGAACCATATCTAAATTCGATAATTTCAAGTATTAAGATCTTTCATTCAATTTTAATGCTTCTTGGTTTCCATTATCAATGTTCACGATTTTCCTTAGATATTTAAACTAGTTCATTATAGATCGTTTTCGATTTTTTTTGAAGAGCATAATTTTTCAGATAAATTGATTTTAATATATATTTTTGATAATAATGTTTTGTACCTTCTTTTTTCTAAGCGATATTGCTATGTCGACGTTTCCGGCTACTATTCCTCTCGTATCCATTCCTACAATCCAAAATCCTTCGTCCTGATAAACAACTGAGGCTTCTGAAAAGAAGATGGGCCTAGTGATCTTCGAAGTTGAATTTCTTAATGGAGTACTATTTGCCTTTGTCCATTTTATTACGCATCATTCATTATATTTAATTATTGTATGTTATAATACAGATATAAATATGAATAAATAAATTGTTTTTTTCGTGAAACGATTCATAGAATTGTTGAAGTAAAAGCTGATATAAATGATGGTAGCTATAATAAATTTTATTCCGTTTACGGTAAAATAAAAACGTTTATACCATTGAAACAAGTTTACCCTGTTTTTTTTGATTTAGGTGAGAGCTCACACGGTGTAAACTGTCGGATGACACGCTAGAAAGAGAGAGAGTGTGAGAGAGTAAGAGAGTGAGTGAGAGAGGGCGAGAAAAAAAAAAAAATCCGTCATTTCAGGAAATTGGACAAGGCGGCTGAAGTGTTCAAACAAAATTCGATCAAATAAAAGGAGGAAATTAAAAGGATTGGCTTGGTAAGTGGTCTGTGAAAACGTAGCTTTAATATCCGCCTGGGTGTGGGGGTGAGGTGTGTGTGAGTGTGTGAGCGGGTATAGGTGTGTCTGAGTGTGAGTGGGAGTGATGGGGAGGGGATAGGGAGGAGGGTAGGGAGGGCGGGTTGGGGGGGTCGCATCTTTTTTTTCTGCTAAGGCGACAGTTTGTGTTAGAGTGAATATTGCTCGGGCGTGACTCGAATCAGTCCGCTCATTTACAAAGCCTTTTTCTCCTCCACTTCGGATATTGCTTAACAATCATCGTCCAATGTTAAAGTCTTATTTTCCTTTGATGACTTCACACTAAACCATTTCACTGGTGTGAATTTCCACCCTTTGAAGGGGTTTTATTACTTCATTCACACCAAATTAATACCTACCCAAGATATAAATTAAAAAGAGCATGTGCTAAAAGAGCCTTAGGTACAGTACGTGTCACAGAATGTACTATTTCAAGGATAATGGCTTACATTTATAGTTTTTGAATCACGTGACTTGTTTCATTACTATACCTTCGATTTAAATTATAACATAGCTTTGGGTATACCTCATGTTTGTTTGTTCATTTAACGTCACTTTATGCTGCTATGGCTAATCGGACGATGCTACAGTGGGAGCTCTAAATTTTGCCTATCCAGGTTTAATTAGGATAGGGATTTTTAACGAGTACCTGACATGGTACAGGCTCGGGACCCCCCGTTTAAACGTCCCTTCCGAAGGACGGCGTAACTAAGGATTTTTTACTCCCTTAAAAAAATCCTAGGGCCATTCACATCTCTTTTTTATGTTCTGGACATATCGTTTTTATTTTGATCTTATTTTCAATTTAAACGTAATTATTAACATGAAAAGTTAAATGTGCGCACAGGAAATGTAGGGTCATAAAAAAAAACAATATTCATATTTCATTAAAACATTCTTTTAATATTCATCCATCTTATGATCGTATTTTCCTTTTGATGACTTTACACTAACCTATTTCACTGGTTTGAATTTCTACCCTTTGAAGGGGTGTAATCCAACCCCTTTTTATCACGCCTAATTAATACATTCCAAGCTAAAAATAAAAAAAAAGTGTACCACTAAGACCCGTTAACAGTTTTGGGTTCAGCACGTAGTGCAAAAAGTACTGTCTCCAGGATTATAGTTGTACATGGAGCTGATTTTTTATAAGTCATTGCTCGACCGCTGGATGACCACCAGGAGGGTCATCAGATCAAAAGGATCCATCTCCGGTATTTAACAGATTAAATAAATGATCTGCCACAGCTGGATTTTAGCCCGAGCTCACTGAGTTATAATAATAAATAAAAGACATAGCAAACCCGAAGGCTCGATGCCGATACCAACAATCTCCGTTCACAAACGTCGTCCACGGAGCACCACCCAAACCCAACCCGCCAGATCACTCTTAACGCAATCCCCCCACCTACGCCTCGGCAGCGACTCAAACGCTTCCCTGTCGGCACAGCGCCTATTAACATCTTAAGAATTAGTTCGTCACTAAGCCCAGCAAGTTTACTTGCCCCTTTTAATCTTCGTGACGCTTTCACCTGAATAATATTTACCGGATGTATGCTTCGCAATTCCGCGTTATGTAATCTCCTATATTCCCCCAGTGGTCTCAGCCTTTTTTGGACCGAATATTTTACTACGAAACACCTTATTTTTGAAACCTGAAAACGTTCATCCGTCAGCGTTAGCGGCCAAGTTACGCATCAGTAGAGAAGAGATGGAAGAATGATTGTTTTATAAATTTTGAGTTTTAGATTTCGGGAAAAAAGGCGCGAGCTTAGTAATTTCGAGACGGAATAATAACAAGCATTTCTTGCCTTTAATCGTGCCTTTATTTCCTCTTGAACTTCATTTTTTCTGGTCAGTCTATTACAATCAATTTGATAAGGCTGGCCGAGAAACGTGCAAGGGTGGCCGAGATGGTTGAGGCGTCTCCACAGAGAGGTGAAATACCTGTGTCCGAGTTCCGGACCTGGCTATATCTTTTCTTTTCAAATAAAATATTTTAAAAAAATTATATCATATAACAATTAAATAAATTATAAAAATATTTTTCGTTGCGTATCACCTTTTTAATTACCTACGTACTCGAGTGTCAAATGGAATAGTTCAGGTGATAGCGAATCACCATAATATGGTGTAATGTAATATATTATAATAATAAATTCATATATAGTATTAATAGTTTTCGCATTTCTCTGATCTGTTCTGGACACAATTAGGCGTTAATTCGTTCTTATTTTCGATTCTAACGTGATAATGTATGCAAAAATTTACGAAGTATATTTATCCAGTGAAAATTTAGGTGTACATCTACTTAAAACAAATTTTTAAAAACTGAAGATATTATATTTCCTTTAAAACATTCTTTAAATAATCACCCACATTATAGTCTTATTTTTCCTTTAATAACTTCAAACTTATCTATCCTACGAGTGTTAATTTCAACCCTTTTAGGAGGGACTATATTACTTCATCAACCTTATTATTAATTAATACCTTCAAAGCTAAAAAAAAATAAAAAACATAGTCTTGGGTACAGTATAGAATGTGCTTTTTGCTTACATTTGCTTACATTGTGTTCTTCAATCATGTGACTCCTTCCATTTCTATATTTATCGACTTAAATTATAACTTTCGATTAACTTTATGTAAGTAGCCGTCGTAGAAAAAAAATTTTATTATGAAAAAAAATGCACCACTACGACTCATGAAGAGGTTCTGGGGTTCGTTAAGAGGTTCAGAATCTACTGTTTGTGGGATATCAGTTATGCAGGAGGTGATCTGTTCGAGATCAAGATCAACCGCTGGATGAGCCCAGGCAGGATAGGTTTCACATTTCTCTATTGTGCTCTTGTCATATTCTCGGCTTATATTTGTTCTTTTCAATCAGGAAGGAATTATTAATTCCGAAAAATACACCAATTACATTCATAGATGCAGAGACAATCTATTTAATTTCCATGAAAATATTCTAGAAACACCTGACAAACTTTGAAGCAATAAAAGTAATAATTATAACAATTTCGCAGAACTTGACCAAAATACTTATACTAATGAATCATTTCAGTAGAATTCAGAATTCCGACATAACAGAATAGCCATTAAACCAAAAGCACTTCATGGTGCAGAATCATAGCATTTAACAGATCCCACTTTTAAGTAAAGGATTGTCATTTTGGAGAAAATTCGCCTTCACCACGATCGATCTATAGATATGTTCAGAAAACATATTATGTTTTATATAAAATCATATTTACTTGATTTGTATTGACGATTTCGTATGTAAATAATAATCTTATTCTCTGATACTCGAACAACGTCGCAAATCAGGAAGTTTTTCGAGAAAAAAAGTTAGAAAGAATGCATCTTAATTTGTCTATTTAAATTTAAAAACATTGAAATCACTTCTGAAAATTTATCACTATTAAATAAATTATTTTCTGAGTTCAATGTTTCATCCCTTTTAGCTTCCATCCTTATCTCCGCTAGAATGGCTTTTAAAGTTTTGTCAAACTTTGAGGCCGCTAAGTGGAGATAAGAGTCCGGGGAAAAGTTCTACATGTGAATAATGAACTCCGTTTTTTGAGTGCCAAGTCTCAAGAGCTTCTACTATATCTTGAATATCTTTAACCGGAATATACCCCATCTCAATATATTATAAATACATACATAAATATATAAATATGTTAATGTTCGTAGGTATGTATGCTGTATTTATTTCATATGTTTTGAAACATTGGCTTGTTTAATTTATGTATTGAATAGAATGGATAGCTATTTGCTATTATAGACAGAATCTCAAGAACGAAAAAAAAATATTAAATAATATTTACAGGTTGAATTCAACCTGTTTTATTTACATTCTTTTTATCACTTTACTTATTTCATTGCTATATTATTCGATTTAAATTGAAGGTTAGACTAAGAATTACATATAAAAACAAAATATATTCATCACATAAACAGCCATTACATGGTTATCACAGACTTATTTAGAAAAAAAAACTGTACCCCTACAATGCATAAAGGGGAAAAAACCAATCTAAAAGAGATGAAACATAGAACTCAGAAAATAATTTATTTAATAGTGATAAATTTTCAGAAGTGATTTAAATGATGTTATTAAATTTAAACAGACAAATAAAGATATTTTCTTTCTAACTTTTTTTCTCGAAAAACTTCCTGTTTTACGACGTTGTTCGAATGTTATGGTAGAGACTATACGTTTATGATTTGTCAAAAATCCCATTCTATACAGACTGAGCTCTAGGATAGTCTGTAGAACTCACAGGGAGCTGTATTGGTATGTTTACTGAAATAAAAACTTATCTACCATAGCCGGATTAGAACTTGGAACATTCAGCATAACAACACATCAATCCACCACTGAGCCACTCCGCTCCTAAGTATATATATATATATATATATATATATATATATATATATATATATATATATATATATATATTACTAAATGAATTAACCTGTTTTATTTACACATTAATTTAAATCGTGTTACTTATTTTATCACTGTATTTTTCGATTTATATTGGGAAATAAAATAACAAAAAAATATTAAAAGATATTTCTCATATAGAAGGCCCATTATATGGTTATGGGAGACTCTTATTATGAAGTCAAAACTACTAAAAGAGAGATTGAAAAATGTATTTGCGATCACGAAAATGCTATAATTTGCGTTTTCTCTTTTCTCTTTCCTGCTGTAAAAAAATATAATATTTCCTAGTAACAATTATTTAAATTTAAGTTAAATCCTATAATCTCAGATGAAGTCTGGATTGACGAAATGTTTTATAGTTGGTTATTTTCTATTGTTTAGAGAATCAAGGTTTTATGTTTTAGACTGTTCCATTTCAATTTGCATTCTAGGACATGCTTTCCTATATACATTTTTTTTATCATACTTCATTTCCATTTTTGTTTATGATATGTATATTTTTATTTTTTTTATAGCTATTGTTAATTTCACCGTTCGTATTATCTATGTTGTTATTAATAAGTCCCTCATTTTTGTGGGTTTCACCTTCAGCTAAAGTTCTCCGCTACTACGTATTCTATATAGTGGAAAATGTAACTACAACTCAAATGAAAAAATAAAATTAGGATAAAATAAATATTATATCCCTCCGAGAAGCCCACTTCAAATTCGCTGGGCACCTAATATGCTTCCATTATTATATTCTTATCCATCCCACTATTATTATAAAAATAGGGTACCCATACTAAAGGGAGGGGGATCGGGCGGTTGAGCGTGACACAGGACGTCACCACCTTGCAGAGCTGTTGTCCATGAAATGAAAGTCTCTACCATGTACTGAACCCCAGACCCGTTCACCCATACAGTTTTTTTTTTTTTTTATCCATTCCACTCTGATTAATGTCTTAACGTTTTTATTGCTCACAAAAAAAAAATCAATAATACAAAGGGATGAAATTAATCATCTTTATTGGATTGGTTAAGTGATGGATGATCTGGTAACGTTAAATGTAAGATATTCCCATTGTCTCTACCACAAAGATATATTTTTAGAATGATTCATATCGTCTCAAGTCAGAAATGAAAAGGGCTATATTTCAACCACGAACGTCACAAGGGCTTTGCTCAATACAGGACTCTCCCTTTGAAGATGGTTTGAAATAATCTCTCGTTCTTTTACCATGTGGCATTTACTTTGAATGCATCTACCTCTCTCGTAGCGAATGCGATAGATCATACGAGATTGCAATAATAAAAAAATATACAATTACATTTTATTCTAAAAGAAATTATCATTAATTCTCTTAATCCCTTCCTATTCATGTGGCTGGTAATATGTTGCTCATCTCGTAGGTTTTAAATCATTCTTTTCACATTTCATTTGTGGTAACTTTTTGTTTTAAAATAGCAGCATGTCAAAAAGAAAACGAGTGGTTATTTCATTAAAAGGCAAGTTGGAAATAATTACGTGGCTAAAAAAGGGGGAATCGGGTCAGACATTAGCTAGGGCGTTCGGTGTTGGTAAATCAACCATAACCGAAATAAAAAATAATTCTAATCCAATCAGCAGGTACGCAAATAATTTTTACAATGAGGCGGGCAGTGACAGTTGCATAACTTTGAAAAAAGCGAAAATCGGATTGTTGGAAGATGCTGTTTACACTTGGATTTTGCAACAACAGTCTTCTGTTCAGCTTATCATATCAGGGCCCATTTTTTCTGAAAAAGCGTTGGAATTAAACACGAAGCTTGGGGGTGATCCAACATTTTTAAATTGACGACATGGGATACGGCAAATTGAAATTCACGGTGAAAAATTAAGTGCCGACGCTACAGCAGCAGTTTCTTTTTTCCCAGAATTGTTTATAAAAAATGTTAAAGTATGTTTATATATAATTATATATATATATATATATATATATATATATATATATATATATATATATATATATTATAATATAAATATACATTTTTTTTAGTGAATTTTGAATATCCGAACCACCCCTGACAACATCAGTTCGGATAATCGACGCTCCACTGTATTTATATTACTAACTGAATCAATAATAAAATAACAAAGATGCAAGTGATTTGGCAAACAGGACGATACTCAACTGCCAGGTTTCTTCCAATTAACGGAACCGCCTTGTAGGCCTGAGTCAACCCCAGGATGGTCTTCCCCATACTAGGACAGTCGATAGTAATAATGAAGTATTGTCACAGAGTCACACAGTTATCATAATGAAGAGTCAAGAACTTGGGTATGAGAGAAATAGATCTCAATGTCCTGCCACACCAAGGTTAGATAAAAACAGCTGATAAATACTCCAGAATTTGAAAAATAAACATACACCCACCAAACTTCAAAAAGCAGAACAGGAAAAAATAAATAATAGTAAACAGAAAAACCTTTTACTTTTAATTTTTTCATATGGTATTTTGACTTATGTTTTTCTGATGTTAACTATTATTTGTTTTTTCCTGTTGTGCTTTTTGAAGTTTGGTGAGTGTATGTTTATTTTTGAAATTCTAGAGTATTTATCAGCTGTTTTTATCTAACCTTATCCAGCCGGAGTCGAGTAACCTTCCTTATGATTCATTAGTTGCATTTGAGCCTTGGATGTGGTGGGATGTTTCTTGGGTGCATTATTCATTTTTTGTTTTGTTGTTATTCTCTTTCTACCTTGAGGATGCCCGAATAGGCGATATATCCGACAGATAATTTCATTTTCTGTTTTAGTTTAGAGACTTAACGGCTTTACATTGGAATTTTTCCACGGTCTTAACATCCATAATTACCTTTATGTCCTATTTGTTGCTAATTTGTTCCGAACCCGACAACAGTGGTTTCATGACGAATCCTCTAGTTTAGAATAAATTTTAAAAAATTAAGATTTGATGAAATTGTTACATTACTAAGTCATTAATGAATGTTACAATATATTTATTTTTTATCACATGATTAAGAAATATTTCGAATTTCGTTAAATTAAATGATTGATGATTTAATTAAGCCTAATAAAATTCACAATCATTAATTTAGAGAGTTCTGTTTCAACTTATTATGATGGATCGGTAGGCAAAGGTCGTTCCGATTTAAAAAATAAATAAAGGTGTTTAAACAGTTCCTGATTTATATTTTATTAAATTTTAATTAAAACATTTTTTTTAATAAATAAATGGAGGGAGGATTTCTATGATGTATGGTTTATATATTTGTTTCAACTGCATTTCCACCATTCTAGTTTCTCCCTTTAGAGCATATCAAGATGAATTCAATCTAGAGGGTCGACTTCTAAAACGAAACAGCACCAAGTAGAGGTTTATTGAAGTCAAAATGTCGGTATGTTCACTTCATTTTTTTTTTTTGTTTGCGAATGCTAAGGTTATGCGCACATCTGCAGCCGTTTGAAATTGAGTTAAAGGGTTGCGAATTCGAATGTAAATTGAGTTGGTGCCAGAGAAGTGCCCTTTTAGAGTTCTCATTTATCAACTCTCTCTCTCTCCTACCACTTTGAAGTATTAAATTCTATATTTGAGTAAAACTAGGTAGTACCTTTGCCAGTACCTTTGCCCTGGTGTTCACATTTTTAAAATTTTCTAATACTTATGTATTCAATCATACATAAAATATATTCTAATATGATTGTCTGTTTATTCATTAAACGTCAGAAGGGTAATTATTCCGCAGGTTGTCGCATCGAGTTGAGTCACAACAAGTTTTAATTGTTTATTTGTTCCCCTTTTAATATTTTCCCAAATTACAATTTATCATGAGCTTTAATATGGAAAAGAGAATGTGATTATGGAAAATGTCTATGATTCGGTAATCATTTCATCTAGATATGAACGCAAACATATGTCATCTATATTTCGAAATGTTAGTTGACATTTCTCGGTGAAATGATTACCGAAATCTACTATACTTACATTACCTAAAATTACATTCTCATTTTTGGAAAATATTAAAAATGAAACGAATGAACAGTTAAAACTTGGTATAACTCCACCCGAAGCGATAACCTGCGAAACAGGTACATAAAACAGAGTAAAACAGGTTAGCATAGGGATCGTGGGAGCTATCAAAGTTTTAAAAAAAATCATTTTTAACCATATGACTTATTTTTTTCTTTGTTTTTAATTTTCTTCAACGGAATTCAAGAGTGAACAATTTTTCCCATATATTTTACATATGTAAATACATATAATTTATTTTCCTCTTCTAAATATTAGTTAGTTAGTTCATTTAACGTCACTTTATGCTGCCATGGCTAAGTGGACGATGCTGCAGTGGGAGCTCTAAATTTTGCCTATCCAGCTTTAATTAGGATAGGGATTTTTAACGAGTACCTGACATCGTACAGGCTCGGGACCCCCGTTTAACGTTCCTTCCGAAGGACGGCGTAACAAAGGATTTTTTACTCCCTTAAAAAAATCCTAGGGCCACCTGCCGGGCTACGAAGTCGCGATCTTGGGCTTAGTAGTTTGTTACGCTAACCACTAGACCACAGGTGACCTTTTCCAACTATTAATATCCGTACCAACCACCAAGTATGCTTTTTTGTAAATATTTGTTCAAGAAATCCATTTTTCCATAAATTTAAAATATTAATAGTTAGTTCGTTACAATGCATCCTTCTGTGACATATCCACTTTTCTACCTTTCAAACATTTTTTGTTAGTAGCCTCGCATTGCTCTTTTTTTTCGCTGTTTCTAAATCCATTTTTACTCTTGTATATATAGTGTGGTTTACTTGACTTTTTTGTAAGTAATTAACCATTTTATTAGTAAGTCTTGTTTGGAGAAGCCTATTTATATGTCCATAAAATTTTAATAGTCTATTTCTTACGGCTGTTGCCAGGTTTGAGATATTTTCTGTTATTTTCTTAACTGTAGTTGGTATCGTTCTTCAGCTTATTTCGGATCTAAAATCTTTCTTACAATTTTACGTTCTTCTTTTAGCATATAGTGTATATGTATATATATATTTATAAATAAATACATACATAATAAATAATACGTTGAATGTCGTAGGTTTACTTGCCTACAAAACCGGAATCACTTATCATTCTGAAGCGAGAGAGATTTATATGTAGGATAAAATAAATCTGCCAATACACTTCAACCAGCTCCGCTACCTTCTTTCCATTCCTACCGAATGTATCTCAACTTCCTTTACAGAATTTAAAATCACGATTACATAAACTTTAGAACAGAGAGATGAAAATTGATTTTTCAAGTCGAAATAGTTCCTTGTTCATTTACTCTTACTGGTATTGATAATTAAAAACGAATGATCCTTTACAGTTGACACAATGAAAAACCTCACTGAGATCTTTCCTATTCCTATCTCTGAATTATTAAGTAAAATTTTAATGTTCATTTATTATTATTAAAATTTTAATCTCCCTGTTGGGTAGTTACTAAAACGTTTTTCGATTAGACAGTTGCTGCATACAATCTAAGATAATATACTTGTTTATTAGTTCTTTTCAGAAAAGGAAGAGTTTATTTATCATGTTACCAAATAGAAACAACTCTCACAAACAACATTTAACTCGTTAATTAAAAAGTTTGTATCCCCAAAGCAGCATTAGAACCGAAGATAAAAGTTAAAAATAAAAGGGAAAATAAAATATTTTCCTTATAAAAAATGTTTTGTTGAATAAACTTATTTTAAAATATGTTTTTTTTTGTTTTTTCTCCTTACATTTATCCACACCTGTCAAATGAAAACAATGGAAATCAGCAGATTGGCTGACAGTAAAATAATATAAAATGACATGAAAAGTCTGTAGAAGAATACCACCCAGCGGTATCTCTCCTTTGGCTTGATTCAATTTTTTATAATAATAGATCCCTCATCCACGTTCTTTTTAATCTCCTCCTAGTGTTCTCAGGCATGAGAGTAGTGGTCAATTTTTTTGTATCAATGGGTTTGGGTGTCCGTGTAGTTTTTTTTTAAAGCGCTTGTAGTACGTTCGTATGTGTTCGTCAACCGCAAACTGTTTTAAACAATTAAAAAAATGACAATACCAAGAAAAGTTCCTAAGTAATAGGAACATTTCCGACATCATATATCAGTGATCAGTGCCAAAAAAAGTTAAATAGGCAATCATGAGAACTGCCGACAAAAGTGAAAACACAAAACATTACTGTGCTATTTATTGAAGTTATAAAGCATTTATAGTTAATGAATTGAATTGAATTATTTACATTTCAAATTCGTAATTTTAAATTATAAGCATTAGTCTGGTTTTCACATATACTGAAACTTCGATCTATAATCTTATACTAAATTTCCGAATAATTTATTTATTAATCACAAATGATGGGCTGCAAAAGCTCAATAAAAAATATCAATAAATTAATTGAAATAATAATTAGTATATAAATCTATCATTTATAACTTTTATTTGTATTTACAAAGGTGTTAATAATCTTCTATTTTCATTTTTAGGATTATTATCATCGTTAAGTTCAACCATATTTAAATCATTTGTTCTTCTACCATATGGTAAAATGAGGCATTTAACTATAACAAATAAAATCTTTTAGTGAAACGAAAAGTTATTTTTTTAACTAAAAGATATTTTAATTAAATATATTTCTTATCGTTAAACTATATTTGATTAAAACAAAGTGTATAACTCATGCATAGGCCTCGCGCAATACGTCATGAGCATGTCGGTACCCTGAACCTATAAGCTTTATCCCTACAAAAAGTAGTTAAAGGCGGCTGAAGAACTATTTATTTCAAATATTGTTCTATTCACAATATTTCCTTACTATTCCTTTTTTGAAACAAATATATTATATTATAACATATAATGGAATATTGTCGTCATTAAAATAATATTTCTGTAAAGTCCGGAGAATAAGCGATCATCCTATAAAAAAAAAAATTGGTAGACCTGAAAGACTTTGAGGCCTTTTTAATTTTTTTTCCCTTCGCGCTTTTTGTACAAATGAACAGCTTTTTCATAAAGTGGTGGGGCCCTTAAATGTTCTGGCCAGTTCCCTTTGAGGGAACTACCAGAAAGCCAGCCAAAATGTAGTCTTCGCTCAGCTTATCAACTTCTTTTCTCATGAATATAACACCTTCATATATATATATATATATATATATATATATATATATATATATATATATTCAGATATTCAGTTACCTGTACCAATTCTATGTTTGGAGATGAAAACTTAATAAACGAAACCAAAAAAATGTCCACAATATTTTAGAATAGAAAAGTAACTTTAATCTGGGACTAAGTCCTTAAGAATAACAAAAATGAACAGAAAAAGAAACATGATAAATTTCTGGCTAGATGGCTATTCAAATCATGTACTTAAAAAAAAGAATTTTAAGTATAAAAGTACATATTATAAGTAATTTATTAAGAAAAGGTAAATAAAATCCAAAAAACTTAATATAAATAACGAATCATGACAAAATACAATAAATAATTGATAAATGACTAAAGACAATAAATAAATTAATTACAACCAATAAATGCATGAGCTAGGATATAATTTCTTAACATAATATAAATCTTTATACATTTTTCATGTTTGTTATTCTAAAGGGATTTGGTCCCAAAATAAAGTTACTTTTCTGATCTATTCCGTCTTATTTTAAAAAAATGACTAAACAACAAAATGAATTAATGAATATTGAATCATTTAAGCATATAAGCATCTCCTGCTTAGAGAGTATTTGTTTGGGAAGACACGAGCTGTTGGAAAAGCAAAGATTTAAATGAGAACTGTGAACAAGCGTGGTGGATGACAGGAGGGATTGAGTTCCACACTGTGGTAGAGCGGGCTAGAAAGGAACCCTCGAATTGTAATTAATTTTAAGCCAACTCTAAGGTAAAACACAGATAAAAAATCCATTTGATAGTTATTCCAACTGAGCCAGTGTGCATTTGATCTTGAGTTTTAATTACAAGTTTTCCAGTAAATATATATATATATATATATATATATATATATATATATATATATATATATAGCATTCCCACGGAACAGCTGCTATTAACGGAGCTTTCCTTATCCGATCCTACTCCCTCTGGAATTCTATACCTTTTTCCAATCGTCGTTTCAATAATCTTCAAACCTTTAAATCCCGTATATTCCATCACCTAATATTACTACAATCCCCGAAAAATTAGAAATAGTAGGATCAGTTTTGAATGAAAATTCTCTCTAATGAATGATGTGTTTCAATGTATACATATGTGTGTATATAAACCACGTGCATACGTTTGTGTGTATATATATTTATATATGTATGTATATTTTCCTCTAGTGTGGCTGTTCACTCATCTAGTTAGATATTTTTAAAAATAAGTGTAAATCATTGATGGTATTGTTGACATTTTTCGTCATTACTTTTTGTTTTTTGCTTGGCATAAAATTTGATATATGCATGTAATTATCAATTGTTTCTCTTATATAATTATTGTTATCTTATTTCTATTTTTTTCTCTTCTTCTAATCTGTTTTTTAAAATATTGTTATTGGAGGTAATTCGCATTTTTATCATTATTTTTTTAATTCTCTCTCCCTTAATAAATTATTTGTAATAATTAATTAAAGGTTAATATTTTACATTCTAAGACATAATAGCTTGCAAATTAATACATTTATTGATATGCTAAAGAAACTTTTCCCGGAATAAATAAAGACTTCATTATTACTATTATTAAATAAAACAAGAATAAATAAATAAATTTATCATTATATTAAACAGCAAGGAATTTTTAACATACATAAATCGATACAATTTTATGAAAAAAGGATTTTCGATTACTAAAAAATTCGTACATTCGCAGAATATTCAAGTTACGAGTACTTAGTCCATAACACACTTAAAAGTCCATCACTGCATAATTTCTTACGCATTGAGGTACCTTAATTTTCAATGCTTCGTAATTAAACGGCTCATCAAAAGAAAAAAAAAGTTAAAGTTGTTTTTAGAAGGATCGGAATGGTTTTTAAAAACACCATTCAAATATTTAACAATAATTTATAGCTCTTGGCAAATTATCTATTCATTTAGTTTTCTGCTTAGTTGGAAAATACCTTTAAATTCTCTCCCACGGTGTTTCTATAACATCAATTCTAATTTATTCATATATAACCTCGCTTTATTATTCATTATGCGCTGTAATGAAAGAACAACTTCCTTTAGGTTGAAGGCACCTTCGGGAAAGATATATTATTTCATTCTTTTGTGGATTTTTTTTTATTAGAAACTTTCATATTATTCAACATTTTTTTAATTTAATAGTAAATCATTTCAAAAATCGTATCATTAGTTACGTTTATACTTGTAGCCCAGTGAAAGGGTGGTATAGAGATGGAACACTATTTTATTTTAAAATATTAATATCCATATTAAAAAATAAAAATGATGGAGAATATTAAACGGATGCAGGATGTATTCGTAAACATTGTGCAGAAGTAATTAGTTAATAATAGATATTTAATTTTTTTTAAATGTATTTATTGAAATTTACAACTGTATATTTAAATGCATCAAGTAAATATAATGAAAGATAAATAATATCCCGAGATAAAGGCAATAGAGAAACTACCCAATAGTAATGCTCGAATAAATAATTCAAGTTAGAAGGTCACGAGGCCATCTTCTTTTCAGATGCCTCAGAGGATTATCAATAATTGAAGAGGTTGCGAGGTTTGAAACTTTCATTTCAATATGACACTAATGTTAATGATATCATTTTAGGTGAGGAGACCACCAACAATGTCAGCGCAATGAATTTTTACGTGTATCGTTTGATGATTCGCCAAAATGTCGATAACTATTTTCTTCGATTTCACCGATTGTTTCAGCAAGTTCTACTTCCGTCCACTCTTCGATTTCCTCCTTCTTTCCTCCATACAGGGGTGTACCACCAGGCAGTATTTTAAGCCCTATTCTCTATTCTGTTTACACCTCTGATATTCCGGAGCACCCATGCACCACCATCTATACCTTCTCTGCCGATACAGCCATTATTTCTTCTCGCAGAGACCCAAACCTAGCATCTATAGCTCTTCAAAATCATTTATTTGATTTATAAAAGTGGTAAAAACGAAATCGAGCCGTGTAAGCTTCTCTCTACGCAAAGCTTCGTGCCCAGCTGTCGAAATTGACAACGACGAAGTACCTTCCAAAAATTATGTACGTTATCTCGGACTATACTTGGACAGAAGACTTACATGGAACGTACATACAAAATTAGAAAGACAAGAACTGACAAGACGGTACAAACAACTATCACATATTCTGGACTACAGATCTTCACTTGACTTGAGTTACAAACGACTTTTCTATAATACACGTAGTATACTAAAACCTATTTGGACATATGGAACAGAAGTTTTGGGTTCAGCCAAACAAGTCCATATAAACAAGAAACAAACAACACAGTCCAAAATTCTCAGAAAAATTGTAAATGCACCATGGTATATTTCGAATCACACCATACACGACATGATCATTCCCACAATAAAATCATATATTCATAACAAATACATAACAATCCACTCATCGACACGACATCACCCAAATCCGCTTTCCTACTTCCTGTTACTTGGACTTGATGATAAAAGATTAAAAAAACATTGGCCAAGAGACCTAAATATTGATATTTTTATTCCAAAACTGGATGGTCCTGTAGAAAAATCAAAGAGAAAAACACCTGAATCAAATTTGCTGGATGCGCAATTGCGCAGGTGCAAATGAAAATCTATACATATTATAAAAAAAATAAATAAAGTAAAAAATACATTTTTGAAATTGATATGTAGTTCCTAAATTAATAAGCATCAACCAATACAATAGCTACTGAAGTCTTAACTCAAAAATGTAAATTTTCGAGTTATATCGGGGTTGTTTTGAAGGAGCGCGATATGTGTTTAGTTTAGTTATTTCTGTATTTATTAAGGAATGTCCTCTAATAAACGAGAATGTAATCTAAATACCGATCTTCTCCTGGAAGAAACGACCTGGGAGCTAACTGATCCTGAAGACCAGAGAACCCTCCTGCGGTCCGCCAATAGTCCTCCCTTCGAAGGCCTTCCGAATACTAAGTATCCCTCTCCTGCGCTATCATAATCCCTTTAACTCCACTTCAGTTCACTAGTTCTTGGTTAGTTCTATTCCACTTTGGTTTCCTGTTGTATCTTGATTCTGAGATACTTGAGATTCTACTCAGAAATCGATTGGTCGAGTTTAGTTTTGCATTCAGCAACTTAAATTAGAGAATACCAGAAATATAAGACTCGACTTCGAAATTCATCTCAAGCCACCTCTTATTAACAAGTAAACATGATAATAATTTGTTATATAATCAAATAGAACACATATTAAAATAATGTACATTTTATTTCACATTACTTATTTCCTTGTTACTAAAAGAAAGAACTAACATTGTCCTGTTGAAAAGTATTGAATCCGAAAATTATTTTTAAAAAAATCTTGTAATTCTTTGGACCATTACACAAAAATATCACTAAAATACCTGACACCATCATCCATTCAGTTATCACAACTTGGCCTATCTATCCCCTGTGAGTATATGCTGTAAGCATATATGAGATAAATATTAGCTTAAAACTGCTTTAGTTAACAGAAAGAAAGAAATCACTGCACTGCCTGTTTAGGAGTTTAGTCACTTACACACACATAGTAGAATTATTTATATAAACATACAGCAGTCCAAACAGTCCTATAGCAGGTAAAGCCTGTTCAAACATTGAGGAGGAGGAGGAATTAGTTTAAAAAATATTATTGGATAAAATTGTGAAACTAAACCATTCTTGAACACAAACAATAAATTTCATCGTAACCGATACAACCGTTTTTGGGTCTTGGGTTTAGTACGGTACTGTTTCTAGGACAAGGCTTGTGTATGATGTTGCTTTGGTCGAGATCACACTCCACCGCCAGGGATTTCCCACAATCAAGGATTCCTAGTTTTTTAGCGCTGGATGAGCCCCAGGAGGGTTTTCAGATCCCCAGTAAAAAGTAAACTCTGACATGGCATGGAAATTTTGAAAGTTAACGCACGCTCCTTCATGAAGATCCCGAAGATTGCTATATAATGTTTATTTATTTTGTATCGATTGTCTTACATATTTATTTAGCTTTTTTGTTTAAACATTAGAGAAAATAATAGACACTTTTTTTAAGTGTCTTGAATTCTGTTTTATTCTATTTTCATATTTTATCTTTTTTCTTTTTGTCTTAAGACATTATTAATTATTTTCATAATTCAGTAGTTTTCCTAATTGTATTTCAATGCAATTTCAACATTTAAAATTTATGGATATGTATTGGCAAGTGTTGTATTGATTTATGTATATGCAGAGCATACAGGCATATATTTTATAAATACTACATGATGCACATGATAGATACCCCCAACATGATTCATTGCTTATGATTATTACATCTCTAACTCTCCACTCCTCACTATCTTAATGTCTTTTCTCCCTACCAGTACTTAAGATGGGCTTTAGATTTCTCACTGGGTTTATACGCGACATTTTTGGTAGGTTAATAATACTCCGTGTTGAGCAAGTAAGGTTAACATTGTATCCATTGTGACACATTTTCAAGAATAAGACATTGGAAATCAAATATAAGTACCTATAAAATGGTTCCGACAACATTTTACTCTCTGAGAGTTGACTATGCACAAGTGGATACTAATAGATTTATTTTTTTTAATTAGGGTTTTATTGGCTCATTATAAATTATACAAGTAAATATTGTGGTGCTGCATTACAATTAATTAATTTGGTATTTATATTAGTTTGATTCAATATTAAATATAAATGTAACAGAACCGTGGCGGGACTGGCCGTAAATAAGTTTAATTAAATCATTTAGTCGAGCGATCGTGGGGCTGAGATCGTCAAGGATGCTGAGGTTGCGTCTAGACGGTGGCCAGCGTGGGAGAGGGAGATCGCGATCGCTCGGAAGGAGTCAGTCTGTCCCGTGTGCAAAGAGGTGTAACGTCGCAGTGTGAGAGGTTGGAGACAATTGGTGTTGGTTACTGCGGAACCGATCAGATGGGAGGATCGCTACACGTTATACAAGGTACATGTGAACAATTTAATTTCTGGGGATAGACTCATTGATTACCGTGGAGTATCAGGCTATAATTTTTGTTCTGAGACTTATAATATTCCCTTATTGTTTTTTTTTGATTTTCTTGTCCTAGCAAATAAGTGGGGGAACTGGTTGTACCAGTAGTGTAGTAATTACAGAATTTTTAACCATTCTAATATTTTTCAACAGTTTGGTTTTATTATTAAGTTATTAAACATTTTCTTTTATATTTGTCAATAATTTGGTTTTATTATTAAATAAAAATAAATATAGTCATTTTATTTATATTGCTTAGTTCTTAGTAAGAGTACGTTCTCCTAATTTTCTTTATTCTTCTTATGTGTTACTATTTTTTCCTTCCTTTCACAACCCCATTCCCTTCCAGATAAGCCGGGGGTGTTACAGTGGTGTCAGGTGTGGGGTGGTTGCAAAAATACCACAAACTAAATTCACGTTTTTAAAATGGCGGCTGAGAGTCAATTAAGGGCTAAATTGGATGAGGTGTTAAAACTAAACGAGGAGTTTCAAAAGCGGGAGGGGGAACTCAAGCAGCAGATTGTAGAGCTAGAGACAAATCAACCAGATGCTAAACTGGTTGTTAAACCACCTCGCAGAGATCTATCGTTACAGTCACTAGTGAAGCCATGGGGAGGGGAAGCGACTGCGCGGCCAGTGGAGGAGTTTTTGGACTACCTGGAGGAGGTAGCGGCTTGTGGGGCTTGGGATGACGGAGATAGAGTGAGGATATGTCGGTTAAAACTTCAGGGACAAGCGGCGACGTTCGTAAGGGGCGCTGAAGAGCTTAGGGGTGAGGTTACGTTCCAGCGACTTTCGGAGGTATTGAAGGAGCGGTTTGGCGATCCAAACACCTTCGAATATTACGGCAGAGTGCTGCAGGACATGAGCCAACAGTCTAAGGAGAAGATACAAGAGTTTGCCGACCGATGTATTA
Source organism: Arma custos (assembly GCA_037127475.1). Taxonomy (NCBI): domain Eukaryota; kingdom Metazoa; phylum Arthropoda; class Insecta; order Hemiptera; family Pentatomidae; genus Arma; species Arma custos. The sequence continues at coordinate 16,229,823 of CM073765.1, read as the reverse complement.
CGGTGGGTGGAAAGATGGCCAGGCCAACCTTAGCCGGAGACGAGGGAACGTGGTGGGCGAGGGAGGTAGAAAGGAAGGTGTTAGAGGCGTTCACTAGGGGTTTGACTGGGGAGGTAGGTAAGCAAGTATTGTTCGGCCGCCCACAGACCTTAAGGGAAGCCCAGAAAATGGCGTTGGAGCTGGAACAGGCCCTACAGGAGCATCAACGGGGAAAAAACATATATGTAGTAAGAGAACCACAGGTAGAGCCGATGACGGGCGCACAAGAGGTGCAACCACCCGTATGTGTTTGCGCAAACTACCGGCAGCCCGGAAGGAACGAGGGGCGGGTAAACGCTCGGCCACCACTTTCGGAGGTCCAATGTTTTAACTGTGCTAAGAGGGGGCATTTGTCGAGAAATTGCCCTAACAGAGTTGGCCAGACCCCACCGCGAACCAGGAGACGACCAGACTACCCTGGAGCTTGTTTCAGATGTGGAAGAATAGGACACTTCGCTTCCCATTGTACCACCGCCGCTCAAAATGGGAGTGACCCAAAAGCCTAAGGCCGCCCTTTTGCCCCGAAGGGAGGCCCCAGGAGAACAAAAGGGGTAAGCTTGGTTTAATTCCCTGTATATCTGGCCAGGAGAACGACGGGTTAAGTCTTGAGGTTGTGATAGCCGGGCAAAAGAAAATTCTGCTGGTGGATACGGGGGCTCAGATCTCCTTGTTAAGGGAACCGGTCCAAGGTCATAAGGTGAGATGGTCAAACCTGAAGGCCAGGGGAGTAACGGGAAGGGCCCTGCGTATAAGAGGGGAACAGGAGGTTGAATGCCAAATAAAAGGGAGAAAAGTAAGCCATCGGTTTACAGTCGCGGACATTGAAATGGCGTACGACGGGATATTGGGGCTGGACCTTATGAAGAAGGTCGATATAGAAATTCACGCTCGGTCTAACACTGTACTGGTTAGAGGGGTGACGGCTGAGGCAGTCAAGCGTCAGACAGGGAAGAAGTGTCATCGGGGGAAGCCAAGTCCTAGTGAGTCAGAACCGCTTCAGAAGCCACAGCAGGAATACACTGTACGGGCCGTTGCGAGGTCTATAATCCCAAAGTACGCTGAAGCCATAATAGCTGGGGAGCTGGCAATGATGGACGGCAAAGTGGTCATGGTAGAACCTGAAATCCAGCCGCAGAAAGGGTTGAGAACGGGGAGGGGCATTGGCAGAGTGGAAAAGGGGATGGTGAACGTCCGGGTGGTCAACTTGACCGGAGAACCGATCGTGGTTGACCGCAGACAAACCTTGGGGAGGGCGGTTGAGGCGGACGTCTGGGACGGGGAGGAGACCGTGATAGGAGTAGTGGGACTACACCAGTCTAAGGAGAAAGTGGACCAGCGGAATTGGGACGCTGAGCTTGGTCATTTATCACCGAACGATAGATCGACTATTGAAGAGGTGTTAGAGCGGTATGGGATGTTGTTCGACCCACCAGATGAGAGGGGTTGCACCCTAGGCGTCGAGCACTCCATTGAAACAGGCGGCGCGTCACCAGTAGCAAAACGACCGTATCCAGTACCCTTCCATCAGAGACCTATTGTTAAACAACACATCCAGGAAATGCTGGATAATGGGATCATCCAGCCATCATCGAGTCCCTGGTCGGCCCCCATTGTATTGGTTAGAAAGAAGTCGTACCATGGGGAAACCAAGTTTCGGTTCTGTACTGATTTTCGTGGTCTCAATGCGGTTACAAAAGTGGATGTTTATCCACTGCCATTGATAAATGAAACGTTGGAGCAATTGGGGAGAAGCCGGTACTTTACGACGCTAGACCTGGCAAGCGGTTACCATCAAATACCCGTCGCGGAAAAAGATCGGGAAAAGACGGCGTTCACCACAGAAGGTGGCCACTACGAGTACCGTAGGATGGCTTTCGGGTTGGCTGGGGCTCCTGCAACATTCCAAAAATTGATGGATTGCCTATTAAGTAGGCTGAAAGGGGTAGAATGCTACGTGTACCTGGATGACGTCATTGTTTACAGTGCGACTATTGAGGAGCAAGCACGTAGATTAGGGAATGTATTCAGTAAGTTGCAAGAGGCTAACCTCAAGGTCAACAGGGAGAAGTGCCGCTTTGTACGGAAGGAAGTTGCCTATCTTGGACATGTGGTAAGTGAGCATGGGGTAAGAACAGATCCCACAAAGATAGAGGCTGTGAGAGCCTACCCTCGGCCAAGGAGCGTGAGAGAAGTAAGGTCCTTCCTGGGGTTAGCAGGGTATTATCGCCGGTTTGTAGCGGGATTCGCGGGAATCGCTCAACCACTGACTGAGCTCACGAAAAAGAATGCCACTTTTAGATGGACGTCGGAGGCAGAGGATGCTTTCAATGAGCTAAAAAAGCATTTGGTGTCTGACCGGGTTCTAGTTTATCCCGATTTCCATGACCCGTTCATCTTAGCAACCGACGCCTCCTCGATGGCATTAGGAGCAGTGTTGTCTCAGGTGCGCGATGGGGAAGAAAGACCCATATGCTACGCCAGCCGGCAATTACGAGGCCCAGAAAAAAATTACTCGGCCACCGAATTGGAACTGCTAGCGGTCATCTGGGCAACCCGCCAGTTTAGGTGCTACTTACTTGGGAGGGAATTCAAGCTTGTTACTGATCATTCGGCTTTAAGATGGATGCTAAGCTTAAAGGAGCCTTCTTCTCGGTTAATGAGGTGGACACTAAAGCTCCAGGAGTTCAATTATGAAGTAGAGCACAAGGTGGGAAGGAGGCATACGAATGCTGATGCCTTGAGCAGGGCGGTGCGGGGAGTACAAGTGAAGACACCGGGGTTTAATGAGAGCGAGCTACGGATAGCCCAGCGGGATGATTCGTGGTGCCAAGATCTAGCACAACAATCAGGATCAGGAGGAAAGGATGCACGGGGCGTATTGTATTGGAAAAACGGTAGTGACAGCATGGGGGACTGGAAGTTGGCAGTACCAACAGTTTTAAGAGGGGCCATTTTACAGCAGTGCCATGAAGCCAAATGGGCTGGACACCCGGGTATAGAACGTACGACGTCGGTAGTACAGCAGGGGTATTACTGGCCCACACTGGGTCCAGACGTAAGGGAATACGTCGCGAGGTGTGATAGCTGTCAGAGAAGGAAATCCCCACCAGGTTTGAAGGCCCCTTTGGAAGCCCCTTTCTTCCCGACCAGACCGTTTGAGCAAATTTCAATGGACATCGTCGGTCCGCTTCCCAGGAGCGGGCGAGGTTATAAGTACCTGCTCACCATGATCGACAATTTCACGAGGTACGCCGAAGCAATACCCTTGAAGGAAATCACAGCGGACGAGACGGCAAGGGCCTTAGTAGAGGCAATAGTAACCCGGCACGGAGCCCCCGATCGATTGCTGACTGACCAGGGGAGAAATTTCGTTTCCTCCCTATTGAAAAATACATGTCGGCTGCTGGGGACACAGAAAATTCAGACAACCCCCTACCATCCAGAGGGCAATGGAATGGTGGAAAGATTACACCGAACTCTGGCTGAGTCGGTGGCTCATTATGTACGACGGGACGGTCGTGACTGGGATCAATGGGTACCCTATGCCCTGATGGCTTATAGGGCCATCCCGCACTCGTCCACGGGATACTCGCCAAACTACCTTCTGTATGGACGAGAAGTGCAGATGCCTGTGGGCTTCAATATCATGCCACTGGACGGTGAAACGCCAGCAGAAGAGTTCGTGGAACGGCTGCAGGAGAGATTAAGTCAGGCTTATGAGGAGGCATCAAAGAGGATGGAATTGGCATGGACCCGTCGGACGAGGCAATGGAACAAGGGGCGAAAACACAGAGAACTCGAAGTGGGGGAGTGTGTGTTCCTGCATGTCCCCATTACAAAGCTGGGACATTGCAAGAAATTTCATCGTCCTTGGACGGGACCGTATGAGGTAATCAGGAAGATCTCCCCAGTCACGTATGAGTTACAGTTGGGATCGGGCCGAAAAGTAGTGGTACACATCAATCGGTTGAAACCAGCTATAGGTGATAGGCCTACTGAGTTAGGAAGGGAGGAGGAGGAGAGTGGAGACGAGAGTGACTGGGAGGAACATGAACATCGGGACGAAAATGAGAGTGAGGAGGAATGTCCCCCACACTGGAACGAGGACAGCGAGGATGAAATGGAAGAAGTCAAGGACGACAACCAAGAGGAGAGTCAAGCCGACGGAGCTTACTTAACTGTCCGCAGGGGGTCCCCGGTAACGGAGCGAAGGACGCCAGAAAAATTGTCAACCCCCCGGGGCATAGTCGATCACGTTACTCCTCATTGGATGAGGAATGACCCGAGTTCACCAGAGGATACCCAAGAAACAACCTGGGCCCGCACAGAAGATGACCCAGGTACACCTGAGGACCCACGTGACACCTCGTGGGCCCCGGAGGAGGATGATTCCCTTGTCACCCCCCAATCCCCCATACTGCTGAGGCCAAGAAAGTAATCTAATGTTAAACGACAGTGTTCACAGGATGGCTGGTGCTGCAGTTGGCCCTGGGACACAGCGGTGTGAGGTTTTTGAATGAAAGGGACGTAGTAGTGAGCAGTGAGCGATGGCGGGTAATAGTGGAAGTGAACGTGACTCGCTTGTGTGGTGAAGCACTACGGATGAGGGAAGTAATAGAGGAAATAGAAGCTGAGTACCGACGGACACTGAACCATATCCCTGAACTTAGGGGGTACTGGGACGAGGTGGAGAGGACCAAGGAGATGGTCGCAGAAGTGGATGAAGCTGTTTTGTCCATCAGGAATCTGCTACCGGTTCAACGAGGGAGTAGAGGGCTGCTAAACATTGGAGGGAAGGTGATTAAAGCGGTGTTTGGTAATCCGGATGCTGACGACTTAGAAGGGATAAGGGACGATCTGGGGAAGCTAACAATGCAACAAGGGCGATTGGTCCACTTGGCCACGGAGCACCTCACAGTCACACGGAATTTGGGACAACGAACCGAGGAGAATACGAGGAACCTAGTACGCTTCGCAGGAATGTTGAAGAAGGAAATGGAAGCTACCCACCGGCGGATGTTGACCCTAGAGACACAAGTAGACCGGCTTTCCCTTTATACTAACCTATCCTTAACCTTGATATCCAACCTCCGAAATATGGAGGTGACGGCTCTGAAAGCCAGTGGTGATTTGAGGGAATTGTATTTGGGATTAGAGAGGGTATCATGGGGGGCAGTGAGTCAGGCCCTTCTGTCTCCCCACTCCTTGAGTGAGATTCTCCAAACGGTGGTCAATGTACTGCCCTCAGGAATTGGTTTGTTCACAGGTACTCGTCCCGAGGATGCCCACCATTATTACCAGGCCGCTGCAGACCATGGAGTGGCCACATCCACTTCGGTGCATGTTGTTATAGATCTCCCTTTGATTAGGTCAGGTCAAGCCTTCAAGCTCTATAGGGTACAACCTATGCCGATACGGAGTGTGGATGTGCCGCACAAGGTGGTATTAGAGACGTCAGTGGACAGTTTTCTTGTGTCAGTGGATAGACAATATTATGCACTTCTGCAGGAAGGGGACCTGTCACGGTGCCGGACATCCCAGCCGTGGGTGTGCCCCGCGCTGTTCCCGTTGATGGAGCGGAGACGAGTGACCTGCTTAAGCACTCTCTTCTTTGGGGATGAGCAGAGTGGTCAACCGCTGTGTAAATGGAGGGCACTACGTGACCCGCAACTGGATACTTGGATTTGGGACGAGGCGAGAGAGAAATGGCTCTTTAGTGTCAACGAGCCAACCAAGGCAACGATAAATTGCAGAAATCAGCAACCCAGAGAGATTATTTTGGACGGTGATGGAGAATGGGAGGCAACAGAGTCTTGTACACTGAAAACAGCAGATTACTGGCTGCTCCCCCGCTCCAGAGGGACGACGTACACGACGTTGGAGAAGGAAATACAGATCGTGGACCCTATATCTCTACACATAGGGTCCGAAAAAAACGACAATTAGGAGGGAAGACCTACCAGAGGCTTGGAAGTCCTTGGAGCAGCAAGGAGACCTGGGAGCGGGTCAGTGGGCCGCTGATGAAGTTCGGGTCTTGGCCCTTCGGCGTGCGCTTGAAAGGATACAGGAAGAACGGGTTAACCGAAGATGGTGGACGTGGAGTGTCACAACGACCTTGGCGCTATTGTTGCTGGGTGTCCTTGGAACCTGGGGCCTACGCAAGTGGCTGGGAAACAGACAGTCCAAGGCTACTCAACGAATACAAGATGCCAGAGCTCTGGAAGAATTGACAACCAGGACCATACATCGACCCGGTGGGCGCACAGAAGCCAGCACCAACTGACAGGAGTGTATATAGTGGCAGTGTATACAGTGTAGTGTAGGATTAAGTTTCAGCCACCATTGGTACTCCACGGCGTATTGTATGAGTGGACCCCGTGGTTTCACTCTTTTGTAAAGGGGAGGGTGATGTAACAGAACCGTGGCGGGACTGGCCGTAAATAAGTTTAATTAAATCATTTAGTCGAGCGATCGTGGGGCTGAGATCGTCAAGGATGCTGAGGTTGCGTCTAGACGGTGGCCAGCGTGGGAGAGGGAGATCGCGATCGCTCGGAAGGAGTCAGTCTGTCCCGTGTGCAAAGAGGTGTAACGTCGCAGTGTGAGAGGTTGGAGACAATTGGTGTTGGTTACTGCGGAACCGATCAGATGGGAGGATCGCTACACGTTATACAAGGTACATGTGAACAATTTAATTTCTGGGGATAGACTCATTGATTACCGTGGAGTATCAGGCTATAATTTTTGTTCTGAGACTTATAATATTCCCTTATTGTTTTTTTTTGATTTTCTTGTCCTAGCAAATAAGTGGGGGAACTGGTTGTACCAGTAGTGTAGTAATTACAGAATTTTTAACCATTCTAATATTTTTCAACAGTTTGGTTTTATTATTAAGTTATTAAACATTTTCTTTTATATTTGTCAATAATTTGGTTTTATTATTAAATAAAAATAAATATAGTCATTTTATTTATATTGCTTAGTTCTTAGTAAGAGTACGTTCTCCTAATTTTCTTTATTCTTCTTATGTGTTTCTTTATTCCCTTCCAGATAAGCCGGGGGTGTTACAATAAATAATAACAAAATACTATTTACAAGAGTATACACTCAATAATGGAGTGATTCAATGAGGAGTACGAGGAGTTTCTGGATTTAAATCCTGGGTGTGGCATATAACTTATTTAATCTGTTAACAGCTGTACATGGATCTTTAGGATCTGCAGATCGGCTTGGAGTTTACCCAGACTCTATAATGTGGGTACTTCTTCCTGGGGAAAATCCCAGTGATTGAATGTGATCTCATCCAAATAAACTCTGCACAACCTTTAATTTAGAAACATTAAAGTCCCTACCATGTTCTGAACCCAACAAAATATGTGAATAATATTTTTATTTTGAAGAGAAAAGATTTGTTTTCACAATTATCACAAGAAAATAAAATAAAAAATTATAAATATAAAAATGACATACGTCAACCAGATCTCAATTAAAGTAATGTTCAATGAACATTCTTCCCCAATTGTACATCGCAAAAGTTGCGAGTGCTGGGGATGTGGGATCGGTGAAGAGAATGGATTTGTCTGGCCTGGTTACGAGCCCTGGTAGCTTTGTTGGTAGAGTACCGCGATAGATATGCAGAGGACCCGGGTTCGAATACCGACTAGGACAAATCTTATATGTGGCATTTTTTTGGTTTTTAATTAACGAATATAGTTGTAACAAATTGATTTTGAGAAATTATTAGAAATCTGTAGAAACAGGTGATTATTAAATAATTAGAAGCAGTTACTTTTCACCCATTAAAAGTAACTTATGTGCGTCAGCAAAAAATTGTTCTAAGCTAAATTACCTCCCTGCACAACCATTGACTGAGAAATAGTCTCTACCATGTACGGAGCCCATTGAACTTTACAGTTGGAATTTTTTTTTTTACCGGCAATAAATAAATATAACATTCTGCTCCTTAAGTGTGCACACTTACCCTTATGATTAGCCTTCTTAAACTACAGTATAGCACTTTCTAACAGTAAATAGCAATACTTAGAATATTAAGCTCGGTAACGCTTACTAATACAAGTAGAGAAAACACTTTGCTTGCCCTGCAAATCTTTAGACGGGGCTTAACTGGAAAGGCTTGGTTAAATAAAACAGTGATTGCTTCGAATGCAGCACTGGGAGGGGGCGCGGGGAGAACGCTTCGTTTTATTGCAGTCTTCTCTCTACTGTAGCTTTTACAATCGAGAGATAAGATTATGTTTTACCCAACCAATTTGAGGCATTTTTATGGGTAAATTATTTTAAATTCAAAATGATTCGGATTTATCAGTTTATTTTTATAACAACATAAAAAGTAACAGTGAATTCATTGACGTAAAAGATTTTTGGAAGGGAGGGGTTTGATAAGAAGAGATCTTATCAGATAAGATAACAGTCAATCATTGCCCAATACGTTTTGGTTCTCTCCTGTTTCTATTCATCGCACACTTCATTGGTTATTTATAGTGTAAACATAATACTTAACTATATAAACTTTTTATTTAGAATTCAATAGAATAGAAAAGTAACTTTATTCTGGCACTAAGTCTCTTTAAAATAAAAAAACAGAAAAAGAAACATAAGATATCTGGCCAGAAGGCTACATTATACAAATCATAAGGTATAATATAAAGTGCCAAAAAAGTAAATAAAAATAAAAATTAATAAAAAAAAAATATCAATCATACCAAGATTTTAAGCTTTTAAAGAGAAAAATGGGAACGAATATATATTTATTTGTCTTTTATTTATTTAGGAAAATCATATTTTACTCAAAAACAATCGGGTGATAAAAAAAAAGTAATTGCTTTTATTCATTATAACTAATGCTTGCCTTGAATAACTAATGTTCTTCCACTGGCCTTCCACATAACTAATGTTTGGTTCGTTAATTACCTAATTACCAGCAGCATATATTTGTAAATAGCTGCTGAGTTAATTTGTTGGTATACATGTAAATACGAGTAAATATGCTCGCATTAGAAGTAGTATATCAGTATATAATTTCGTTTTATTATAGTTAATGTTCCTGATGGTTAACTAATGGTATTAGGAGGACATGAGCAATTGTAACGATTTTTTTCAATACTTCATTACATTAAAGTCACCTGAAAAGTCTCATATTTTGACTGATTTCCTCAACAATTAACCATTCAACACTGGCTCTACAATCCAGTACGGGTCTTGGCCGCATCAATGCGTCGCCTACACTCTTACTTATTACGGCCTGTATAATGAACGTACATTCCAAGTAGCTAATTTCAATGCTTTAGATCGCCGGATCGATACCTTGACTGTCCAGATCCAAGGCTAATTCCTTGATGACCACAGCAAAGTGTTTTTTCTGAGGGTGGGGTAGCTGGTCCCTCCCCACAACCCCCAACTCTGAGGACCAGTAGCTGATTGCGAGGGTCGGGCGATTGGGTTGCTACTTTCCTACGCGACTTATTTTCTCAATTATAGATATAAGATATTAACTTGAAGAAAAGATATAACCAATTACAGAAACTTAATTTGAATGCATGTAATGAAACAGGGCTCGAAGTAACTTCGGATAAGACTAAATATATGATTAGTAGTAAAAATGGTGGAAATTTTAGTCATATTGTTGTAGGAGGAAATAAGTTTGGATATGTTGAGGGTAATAACTTGAAAAATAAGAAATTCAATAAAAAATAAATCTCCGGAGTAAAAGACGGGCAATGCTTGTTATTTTTCGGTCTCGAATTACTAAGTCCGCGTCCTTTGTCCTGAAATTTAAAAAGAAAATTTATTAAACTATTCTTTTCACAACTGCTCCAGACGAGAGTGACACTTGGACATTAACTTGACGGTTGAACATCTTCAAAAGTAGATGAAATAATGAGACCACAAGAGAATGATATTACACATCGCAGAATTACAGAGCATGCACCCGGTTATTATTATGGAAAGATAACGTCGCGAAGATTGAGTTAGGCTTGGAAAGTTATTGGGACTAGTTACAAACGAATCCCTAATAATTATTAAGAAGCGTGAAGACTGGTAAATGCCCCAGGAATAGATGGAAGGACAGCGTTGAGAGTGTATCTACACAGATATGGTTTGGGCAGTGCGAGTATTTCTGGCACAAATATTAGCAGAGATTGTTGGTATCGAAAACGAGCGTTCGGGATCCCTCAGCCTTATTATTATTGTGGAAGAACATCCCCGTGGTATCACATGGCTACTCGACATGTTTGGAAGAAAGTGAGTCAGAGATAGGACTGTAAAGTCCAGATAGGACTGGAATCAAGAACATTAAAATGCGCTGCATGTAGCATTTTCTTTAATCTAAATGCTTTAGTGTGAGTTTTATCAGAGTTTTGTACTCTATAACTTTTTTTTTATTTTTAGATTTATTACAACCTTATAACAAAAACATTATCAGGATTCGTAATGTTAAATTAGAAGTTGTAAATATATAACCGGGCCACAATTAAAAATGTATGTATTAAATATCTACGTTGTAAAATTTTCATAAATATTAGAGAAGGAAATCATTTTCTTTTGCATGATCACTAATAATTAAAATTATGCACCATTATTCTGTGGGTAGATGTTATTAGATGCATATATTAATACTAAATTATTCTAAATGAAAAAAAAATACAAACCTAATAATGTTAGCATCACAATTACTGGAAATTTTGTTTTTAACTATACGGGTTTTTGAACGCAAGAAGTGGTAACTATGCAGACATATATTGCTAATAAATAGGTGAAGCAACATACATTTGCCGATCTCCTTCAATTAAATACCTCAGTCCATTCCCGTAACACCCGTTCTCGGCTCTCAGACGGTGATTCGCATTTTTTCTATACTATCTCACTTATTAAATTATTTGTAATAAGTAATTAAATGTAATTTTTTTACACTCTAAGAAATAATAGCTTACAAATTAATACCTGTATTGTTATTCTAAAAGGACTTGACCCAGAATAAATAAAGAATTTATTATTATTATCCTACCATCAATTTAGCAGATCACTCTCATAACATTCTATCCAAAAAAAAAACACAGACATAATTCATTATTCTTTAACTATTCTGGAACCAGATAATCAATAAAATCTTACGGAGCATAAATTTTAATTAGTAAGTTATCAATATTGAACAACTGATTTTTCAATTCCTATTTAGTATAACATTTGTTTAGTAGGCAATAAAATCTACATCCCCTCTGGCATTTTTCCTTTTTTTATTATACATTTTTCTCCTTATTTCTACTCTTTTATTGCTAATATTTGTATTTGTATAACATAATAATATAACATATTATATTATTTTTTAATTGACTATATAGCTCTATCTTGAGAAATACATAGCTCTTTCAATATAATTGTATTTATATTTAACATTCTTTGAACTTTATTGAAGTTTTTTTTGTTCGTTTGCCTGTTTATTTAACGCCACTTTTTTCTACTATTACTCAGTCCTAAATTTTGCATCCAGATATACTTTGGATGGTTATTTTAACGAGTACCTGACACCCTTTAGGCTGAGGACCCCTGTCATACGTCCATTAGGAAGAATGGCATTTTAAACCTTTTTATAAATCCTAGAGCCACCTGGCGAGATACGAACCCACGATCTTGGGAATAGCAGGTTGTCCTCATCATCACTACACAACAACCCATCCCAATTTTTTTCAGAAAGAAGATATAAATTATGTAAAGAAATTATTGCATGCCAGCTCATGCATTTAACTGTTGTTATTAATTTATTTATTCTGTATATTAAACTTTTCATGATTCGTACTTTTTCTTTATTTCATTTTTTTTTTAATTTTATTTATTTGTTTGCACTTTTAAAATACTTTATGGTTTTTATTATTATGTAGCCTTCTGGCCAGATATATTTTATGTTTCTTTTTTTTGTTCATGTTTGTTATCTTAAAGGGATTTAGTCCCTGTTTATTCTATTTTATATCACGATTTTTCTTATGATTGCTTGTTTTCTAAGATGTATTAAAATACTGCGTGAATCCCAACATGTGGCAAAGAGGGAATATTTTAGATACCTTAAATTGGGGTTCTTCATTATCACATCTCCTCCCACTAATAATTAAACCTGCGATCCGATGATAAGTGTGTTTGAACGCTAAAAGAGTCACAGGCATCGCTTGCTAAATCATCTAAAAGGCCCCCTTTGCTGTTTGTAACATTACTCACGCACCGATTGCCGTACCCTCCCGCACCTGAAGCGTCCATTACTTGGACGGATTGAGCTGACACGGTGAAATAAATTAAACAGTTAGGCGGTTGTCTGTTGGACTGTTCATCAACGACCTGCTCAAATATTGAACTTGCGCCGAGTGTCCTACAGGGTTTACAGAGCCACTCTGGGATCGAATAACTTCGATTAGGACCTGTTTGCTATACAGATCAGGGAGGAATCCCTTTATAGTTCACAGTTCCAGATCCTTGTGTATCAGGTTGTGATCCTAGAGGTCGGAGGAACTGTCAAATGTAACGGTTATACGTAACAGTTACTTTTATTCGATAAAACCTTGATATATTTTTTTAATTTTACACATTTCCTTTGTGTGAAAAACACATTACATTTGAATCCCAGATGAGTTTAGATTAATTTAGATTTCTTTCTTGTGTTTTAGTATGATTTTAGATTTTAGAGAAATTATTTATTTATGAGTTATTCTCTGAAACACGTTATAACAAACTCGTCATTGTTTCCTTGAAGGTGATTGCAAAGAGTGATATATATATATATATATATATATATATATATATATATATATATATATATATATATATATTTGTAATGCTTGTTCACGTACATTTCATTCTATGTGCAAAACTTTTGATGTATTTTTAAAGAATTTTAGGCCTATATTGAGAAATATCAACGTCAACTTTTAAAACAACTATACAAAAACACATAAAACAACCAGGTTGTTGTCTACTTTTTATTAAAATAGTTATATCATAGATTTCATAGTTTCAGCTGAAATATTAATATAAAATGTAGGCTGTTTAATTATTATTTAAATACTGTGTTATATACATAACTTTATAACGTTATATAATAAAATATTATAGCATTGCATTGAATATAAATTGGTTTTATATTTATATACTCGAGTATGTAACTATATAATCATAATGATTTTTATACGCATAATGTCTTGTTTTAAAATTATTTAATTAAATTTATTATTTTCAAACAGAGAAATGAAATAAAAGCGATTTTCAGCAACCATTTTTTACAAATTGTTTTAACAGTGAATAAAAAAGTTAATTACTTAAAACACTCGAATTCCTTTTGTGAATATTTTTATAATAATATTTAATTTAATTCATGACCCATCCTAATACCAGCCTTTTCAAAAAAGGATAATGTCGAAATAATTATTAAAAACAAAATGAATTTCTAAATTATTTGCTGAATTTAAATGAGATGCTTAGTGAGAAGTAGTTAATATTTTCATAAAGAAAACTAAATACATTTTTTACAATCTGATTTAAATTATATATTTCACTGGAAATTATTATGTATGCATTATTGAATATAAATGACTGAATTCTAAGCATGGTTAAAAATAAATATGTTTATTTATTTAATGGCTTCCAATCAGTTTCTTATTTCTCCAATAAAAGATAAAACTAACAATAAATTAATAAATCATCATTTTTAAAAAAAATAGTATATGTTTATCAAAACCTAAACTCGCAGTATAGCAAATGTTAAAATTTTGGTCATGGTTTTACCTATAGGGAGCGGAGTGGCTCAGTGGTAGAACACTGACCTGCCATGCCGGAAATCCTGGTTAAAATCCCGCTGTAGGCAAGACTTTTATTTAGTCTGTTAGCACTCGGATATGGCTTATATAGGAATCAGGATACTCCTGGAGCTCACCCAGCCTCTAAAAGTGGGTACCCAAATTAAAGAAAAAATCTGGCGGTGGAGTGTGATCTAGGTGATATCCCCTCTCTGCACAACCGTTGCCCATGAAACAGTACTGTCTCTACCATGTACTGAACCCCAGACCCCTCACGGGTTGTAGTGGTTCAGTTTTTTATTACTTGATTGTTGAGGAAGGTACAAATTGATCGACTGCATTGTTTAAAATTTAAGATGAACAGAGAATAATGTTTGAAAAGGTTTATGTTCTAAAGACTGTTTTATGCTTTCATATCTCAACATAAATTGTTTTGGTTTTAGTTAGAACAAAATAAAAGTCCTGAACCAATCCTATTCAGTGAATAAAATGAAGCTATTAACAATGATTGACAATTTAGAATAAATTTATATAATTATTCTTGTCGGCATAAAAAAGTAATAGTTATTTAAATATAATAAATAGAATAATTATAAAAATTATAGATTAATTATGAGAAATCTTAATTTTAATTAAATATTTATATTTATATTTAATTTTATTTTTAATATTTATATTTTATTTTTCCATGTACAAGCAAGGGATGACATTTCTTCCAAAATAACCTATTTTGATTCACTTCGTTAGATCTCAATGTGGTAGTACTCTTTCATCGTATGAAAAAATATCCTATAGTGATCTTATTGAATAGTAAGATACCAATGATAAATTGTTTTTGTTATATTTTTGTTTAAAGCTATTTAAGATTGAAAATGAGAAATTATATGTTTGTTTATTCTTAATTTAATTATTATTAAATTAATTAATTAAGATGAATAATTATAATTTCAATTGTTTGTATGGAAAATTAAACTATTTATAAAATCATTTATCAATGTGTTTTTAAGAATTTAAAGTACTAGTTTATCTCAATAGTAAATAATTGTAAAATAGACAAAATTGTCGTTACAATACATTTTTTTTTTCAAGTTTTTTAAATTAACCACTTTGTTTTTCATGTTAAACATTAATATTACTCTCAATCATGATTCTAATTGATTGAATTTAAATTTAAATTCCATAAAATTGTCCACTTACTGTTTTACCTGCAACTGGAAACTGGAAACTAACAAAATTAAATCACAATTGACGTTGCAGCAATGAATAATAAGCACAGTAGGATATTTCGCGCCACGAGAATTCTAATCACCATGCCATCTGACAAAGTGACCTCAACTATGTTAGAGAGAAAAAAAAGTTGAAAATAATTTTTAGCACCTCAAAATACTAATTACTTGAAAGAATTTAAATAACAAACAAAATACAAATTTCGGTGTGTCGAAATATTTTTTTTATTTTTGTTTCTAACCTTGGACTTTTTTGTGAAATTTATGAAAATAATATAAAAAACCTTACTAATCTACTGTTTAACGCAAAAATCGGAAGTATGTGAGTTCTCTATACTAAACGACATGGCATAAACCCGAACTAACAAAATAATACCAAAGATACGAAATTTGATTTTTTTTTCAATTTCACACATCTTTGTTATAAAGGGATAAAATCTAATTATAATTTAAAGTGATTAATCATCTGATATATATCATTTATTAGAGCTGAATTTAGATAATTTTCTGCAGAATTGTAACTGCTTATATTCGCCAAAAAACAAAAACATGTTTAACAATTTCTATGTTTTCACAAAATTAACTATATTGTAAAAAATCTATTCCACCGTTTTATTTTGCAAAAGTAATAATGCTTCAGGGGGGTAGAGGATCTCTGTGCGTATTGTTTAAATACGATTTTATTTAATCTGTTAGGAGCCACGGATGGATCCTGTGGGATCTTCGGAACCTTCAGGGGCTCACGCAGCCCCTAAAAAGCAGGTGCCCTTAATTGGGATAAAAAGTTGGCGGTTGAGAGTTATCTCGGGCAAATAACCAACCTGACAAACGTCGTCCTAGAAACAGTATAACCTCTATGGCTCAGTTCATCAGTAACACCCTTCATTGACTGTAGTGGTACACTTTTTTGCCAGCCCTATCAGTTCTTTCCACTAATCCTATATCGGATCAACGGAGAGGTGAAATACCCGTGTTCGAGTCCCGGTCCTGGCCATATCTTTTATTTTCAAATAAAATATTTAAAAAAATTATATCATATAACAATTACATAAATTATAATAATATTAATGCCTTAAAGTCAACAAGATCCAAAAATAAAGTTATGTTCAATTAACATTCTCCCAGTGTATACATCGCAAATTGTGAGAACACGGAGATATAGGACCAGTGGAAAGAATTGATAGGGGTGGCCGAGAAACGTGCCAGGGTGGCCGAGATAGTTGAGGCGTCACCACGGAGAGGTGAAATACCCGGGTTCGAGTCCCGGTCCTGGCCATATCTTTTATTTTCAAATAAAATATTTAAAAAAATTATATCATATAACAATTACATAAATTATAATAATATTAATGCCTTAAAGTCAACAAGATCCAAAAATAAAGTTATGTTCAATTAACATTCTCCCCGTGTATACATCGCAAATTATGAGAACACGGAGATATAGGACCAGTGGAAAGAATTGATAGGGGTGGCCGAGAAACGTGCCAGGGTGGCCGAGATGGTTGAGGCGTCACCACGGAGAGGTGAAATACCCGGGTTCGAGTCCCGGTCCTGGCCATATCTTTTATTTTCAAATAAAATATTTAAAAAAATTATATCATATAACAATTACATAAATTATAATAATATTAATGCCTTAAAGTCAACAAGATCCAAAAATAAAGTTATGTTCAATTAACATTCTCCCCGTGTATACATCGCAAATTGTGAGAACACGGAGATATAGGACCAGTGGAAAGAATTGATAGGGGTGGCCGAGAAACGTGCCAGGGTGGCCGAGATGGTTGAGGCGTCACCACGGAGAGGTGAAATACCCGGGTTCGAGTCCCGGTCCTGGCCATATCTTTTCTTTTCAAATAAAATATTTAAAAAAATTATTTCATATAACAATTATATAAATTATAATTCAAATTTAATTTGAATCCGAATGCTCGTTAAAAGAAATACTTATGAAGCACAACTGACATAATAGTTAGTTGCAATTTATACCCCATGAATTTTTTTATAAATATTCAATAATAAAGAACAATTTTTAACAAGACTTTTTTTATTTTTTATTTAAAAGGCCCGAATCCGATATTGGTCCTCTCATGCAAAAATGTATTCCCACTCAAACGAGCTACTTTCAAACCTCGCTATTCAATTCCACGAGGTGACGAAAAAGAAGTTTGCCTCGTGACCTTCTAAGTTGAATTTGTTATTTGAGCTCTTTCACTGGCTAGTTTCTCTACTTGCATTTATCCATGCCATTTTGCATCACTGATTCCGTTCGCTTGTTTTATTGTTATATAGTTGTAGTTGTACATTTTCTATAAATAAGTTTATAATAATTATTTTATATGAAGTAAATAATTATATTAATTATTTATTATATGAAGTATAGTTAGGTAATCAATTGTTGTTCAGATCAAAATAGCCCCATGGACGAGATGCCTTTTCCTATCAGCTCCGAAGGACGGTTGAATTCGGCTAAGCTTGACTCCGCCGCCCCGAGAAGAAAATCGATAATACCAGACCTTCTTTCTGCCAGCCTTATTTAGTCCCTTATATTGCTATCGCTGTTCTATCCCAGCCCTGAAGGGATCACCGAGTAACCTTATAGGTCGTGTGTGTCATCCAGGACGTGAGGGATGTCACCTAAGGGTTCGGGATCGATACGTAGAAGCTTGATCCCTTAAAAAACAAAACAAAAAAACCTGTATAACTACAACCCATGAGGGTGTTGGGTTCAATACGTATCAGAGACTGTACTGTTTCTATGACAACGGTTGTGCAAGGAGGTGAGGGATCACGCTCAACCGATAGGTTTTCCACCTATTTAGAGTACTATTTTGACGTGCTAGATGATCCCCACCAGGGCCACCAGATCCCAAAGGATCTATCCTTGGCTGTTAATAGACTAAATAATTTATTGCCCACAGCCGGATTTGAATCCGGGACACCCAGCATAGCAGCCCTGGATTCCACCACTGAGCTAGCCGCTTCCTTGTAATCCCTTTAGCTTGTATTTAAGCCCTTCACAAAAAAAAAAAAAACAGTGTGTGAAGTTATTTTTTACCTCATTACAGTTAACAAGAGCATTAGGCTTTACAAAAAACGTAGCCTTGGGTAGCCCAGTACATATAACAGTGGGCTAGTGTTCTCAAGACCGGCTGTGGCAGATGAACTATTAGATGTTAATAGCGTATTGGCCCACTGGAGATTAGAAGATCCTTCTGCGGCTCAACCAGCCTTATTAAAGTGATTCCATAACCAACGAAGGGGCAAGACTTGTAATAAAACTGCTTACTGTCAACTAAATCATTGTGGTTTTTGACTTGCGGCACAACCATGTGTTGAACTTGAGAAGATTTTTTTTTTTTTTTTTTTTAATTTGATTTTATTTAACGTCGCTTCAACTTCTGAGGCCATTAGCGACGACTGCTCTTATTATATTTCATTAATTAACTTTGTTTGCTTCAGGTACATCAGAGTCCTCTGCAGCTCTTTATCATTTTTGAAAGGTTGGCACGTTTCAATTTTTAAATTTTTTCTTATTATTACATATTTCTTGCATTCAAATAGATGCTTGACTGTAATTAGTACATTGTCACAGCTTTGGCAGGTTGGTTGGTACTGTCCTAAAAGTAGGCGGAGATGTGTGAGCTTGGTATGACCAATTCTTACCAAGCTGACTCATCTCCAAGATTTTTTTAGTTTATTCCATTAGAAGGATTGGGTTATTGGTCAAGAAACTGAATGAGGCAAACAAAATATTTATTCTGTTAGCCATGAATCGACTCTCTGGGATCTAGCGACCCCAGTAGTAATCACCCGTTACTAAAAACCTTACCATTAATTACGACCTTAGAGAATCAATCACCTGCATACACAATCATTAACTTAAAAACAACAGTCCCTAACATGCACACAACCCCAATAGTTGCTTTACAGGTATATATTTTCGGAAGGAAAAGAAAATTATCCACCTTTATAAGTGTTGAAAATAAATGAAAAAAAACTTGAGATGAATATTTAAGAGAAACGGTCCATTTTCTATAAACTTTTTTAAACTCTATACATATTCATGAGGAAAAATGAGCAGATAACAAAATCATTGACGACCTAAACAAGTGTGAAGTATCATAAAATATTACCATCCTATAATGATTGCCTATTTTATAATTCACATTATTTTTATTAATGCAATTTGTAGGACTCAGCACGTCTTCAAATTTGAACCTTAAGGAAACTAAAATTTAAACAAATAAATGAGTAAATGCGATGTCAGCTCATTTCTAACGATCGAGTTTTTTTAATCTGTAGCTCACATAGACAACGGATAGCCAAGGATTGCCATAAATAATCAGGAGATAGATTTTTTTTTTAAATTCTAAGTGTTTTGAATTCCTTTAGCTGTTTATAATCAAACTATTTTTTTTAATTGCTCTTCATCGATGACTTGATTGTTCTAACCCTTAATCGCTAGCTCGTTAATTTCGTTTTAGGACATAACAAGAACACTCAAGTTCCTTTGTTCACGAAGTGGGCAACTAGAAGCAGCGGTGACATGCCATCGACCAACCTCCCAGATTTCGCCCTAAGGGATAATTACGATAACGCACGCGACGACAAGGATTAATGTCTTTAAGAAATTGCCACGAATATATAATTACTTATCTTTTGTTTAAAAAAAACAACAGTTTAATAATTATCTAGAGTACGATCTAAAAATCTCAAAAATAAAATAAATAATTAAGAGAAAGCAGGAAAAATTTCTGTTGGAAAATAAATAGTTTTTTGTTGATCGTCTTGGAGTGAGATTGCTATTGCTAATTGATGAGTCGGTTTTTAGTTTTAATATACACATAATAATTTGCCATGGATTTGATCTTCATTAATAAGAATTTTTAAATTAGTTTATGGCCTAATGGTGCATGAATCGGAGAAACATTTTTGCGTTATTTGAGGGGCCCAAGGCTTTGCTTTTGAAGTTTTCCAATTACAATCTAATAATGATTTTGTCTCTTTTTCGGTCAGCTCATTTTATTAATGAAATGTATTTACCAAATTTCGTTTTACATTAATATTAAATTTAAAACCTAAAGCAAATTACTAAGCAACATCACGGAAGATAATTTTTAAATTACGCACATTTTTGAAATTTACTCGATAAATTTATGATGTTCAAAAAATTATGTTTATATTTCCTTATCCTTTATAATAATAATAAAAATTACATCAACCAATAATATTTAATATTTAAGTAAATAACAGATTTGGATTAGATATAATATGCTTAACTTAAAAATGGCTTTTCTAAGTTTCTGCAATAAATTAAATAAAACAATATTTTAATAATATTCAGAACGACCAATAGCTTTTATGCTGATTTAGAGAAGCGATTATAAGAAAGAATATTTATCGAAAAGGAACTATGCTACTATGACTAATCAAATGGATAATAGATAATAATTACAAAAATAGTATCTTATGTCATAAAATTTCTTTTCAGAAATTAGTTTCATCGATAAAATAGACTTACAATAATATCTTTTGTTGAAGATTACTGAAAAGACTTAATTTTTCTGGCTCATATAGATCCCGAACGAGTCTGATCTGTGAAATTTATACAGAGAAGGAAAGCAGGCACACCGGATCTACAACAGTGACTCCAATAGGAAAAGTTTTGAGATGCATTCTTTACAAAGATAGCTGGAACGTGGGCAGGGTCTTGGCCGTTTGCTGACTAGGCGGAGAGTCTTCTGATCTCGCTCTTGTTCCGTTTCTATTGCCTCAGCTAAGCCACTCCGCCGCAATTTTGTTTTCTTCGTTTTTGTCACCGCCATTGAGTATTATTATTATTTTAATGAGAATTAGAGTAAACTGTTTATGAAATGTTCATAGACATAATAGAAACATTAAATAAAAAGTTCACACTTATCTAATTCTATATTCCCGGAGACTAATCTATACGTAACATGGAGAACGGAGATAGTTGGGAGTGCAGTCAAAAAAACCCAGCGGCTCCTCTCCCAGTCGCCCTGAAGATGGCCTACACTGTAGGTCGAAACGTCGGCACTTACAAAATATAGGTCTAGTATTAAAATGGTGTTTTTTTTACTGCACCCCACAACTATCTCCGTTCTCCATTTTATCATCCAGTCAACTATTTTCCTCTCATACATGAATTATACAAACATAAATGTTAAAAGTAATATTCGATAACATTTATTTTTATATTTATTTAATTGGACCTATTTTATTGTGGAATCTTTATGAAATATCGCTATTTTATTAATCAAACTATTTCAAGCATTTTCATAATTATTTATCATAGACATAGTTTATAATTATTTTATTATTAAGGGCTTTTCGTTAGAATTTTTCTACGGTCTTAATAATTTATAATTATTTATAAATCTCTTTATTATATATATAATAATAATAATACTAATAATTGTATATACAAGTTTCCCTCGTGCGATGAGTTGGTTGCCCTATAGGCTTTAATATGGAATAGCCTGGAAAAGCTACTTATGGTCTGCTTGCTTTTAGGAAAATGTCACTATACTTCCTCTACTCACCCCTTTAATCTCTTAGAATTTATATTATTAGTCTGTTTATAGATATTTAAAACATTTATTTAATTTCTGAAATACTCAGTTATCAATTAAATAGTTAATACACCGAAATAATGACCAAAATATATAATTATTTAAAGAAAACACATATTGTACTTTGGTTCATCTAATTATTTTTATTTTTCCTATTTTTTTTTTATTCAGAATGTAAATAATTTCCATCATAGTACAAATCTGTTAGTAGAGGATTGTTGAATGGCTTTTGTGGATTGCAATGTCTCCGACGTTTTTTAAAATAAAGAATATAAAATAAATGAAAAAACAAGGATGTGAATAAAATATTACTGTTACTATAATTGCCTCATTTAGAATAAATAAGTGTTGTTTAAAAATTTCTGCCTCGTCATAGATGATTCATGAATCAGCAATGGAACAAAAGAGTACAACAGATAGTTGAAGTAAATTTTTTTTTAAATAAAATTTAAAATAAATGAAAAAACAGGGATGTGAATAAAATATTACCGTTACTGTAATTGCCTCATTCAGAATAAATAAGTGTTTAAATATTTCTGCCTCGTCATAAATGATTCCTGAATCAGCAATGGAAAAAAAGAGTACAAGAAATAATTGTATTTCTAACTAAAGCTACGAAATGAAATATCGTCTATCTAATCATCCTCTGCCTCTGATACTTTGGCAAATTTTTATGACATCACGGAAGAATGTTTTAAAACTCCTTTTTAAATGGCTCATTATATATTTGTTCTCAATTTTAAATTATAGCTCTTTTCATACATTAAAAATTAAAAAAAAAACAAGAAAAATAATTTTTCAACCTAACTTAAAATTAATTTAAATTTAAAAAAACCGATTGGATATTTTTAAAAAAAATTCCTTTCCAATCGCGGAAATGTGGAATAAAAATATCCATTTCTAATTACAAACACCACAAAATAAATATGGAATTAAATAACAAATGTGAATACCTCAATTTTAACCCATTACATTTCCAAGCAATCAGAAAACCTACCCGTAAATAAAAAAATAATGTTTTTGCCTTTAAAATTAAAATAAAATTGTGTATCAATGTAGTTTGTTACGCTAACCACAAGACAATAATTTAAATTATTTTTTTATTTTAATAGATGGAGATTTGAAAAAAATATATCAATGTAATGAGCTAGTAATATCAATCTTAGCCCCATCACTAGATCTCCAACTCCTACCATCTAATTAATCTAAAAAAAAATCGTATTCACTATCCTATTTTAAAATGCACCTGGTACAGTAAAAGAGATTATTCCATGTATCCTTATTATGTTATTTTCAAGAAAATAATAAAAGCCAAGGGGATAGGGAAAAAAAAGTATCAATGTAATTGAAATTACTTTTTCTATAGTTTAAAGTATTTCTATTCTGTTATTTATGATTCAATTAAAATTGTATTAGCTGTGTTCGTAAAAAAAAAAAAAATCGTACTTCTTTAGGGTTCCCCTAATTAAATGATTCAAACTGCTGCACATACAAAACAATTAAAAATTATAAAATATTTTTTAAGCCCGTTCATTTTTTCATATAATTTATAAATTCTAAATATCTTGGACGGTATTTTAATGAATTAAAAAGTTTGAGCTACAAACCCATAATGAAGATAGGGATGCCAACTAAAAATTCATTAGTTCATCGTTTAAATTTCATGCATGAGAAAATGGTTCAGATGAAGGATAAAAATGAAATCTTATAGTAATTCTACTATTTACTAGAAACCAACTTTTAGTCAAAAAATAAATAAAATAATTACAAAACTTTTTTTTAGTCCTTGTAAATGTATTTATTGAAATTTACTTCTGTATGAACAACAATAAATACATCAAATAAATATAATGAAAGATATATAATGAGATGAAGGATAGTAGAGATAATAATCACTGGTAGTACTTGAATAACAAATTTAAAGGTAGGATTATTGGGAATGAAAGAGGTTGCTAGGTTTGAAACTAGTGGGTGTGGGAATCAATTTCTCATGAAAGGATTGATATTGGGTTCGGGCCTAATCAGCAACAAATGGGACATTAAGGTCATTATGGAGGACTTTTCGTTACAAAGTAAGAAGCATTGAGAAATTTACGAAGGATTTTTGATGGTAGGCATTGGATACGAGAGGAATTCGGTGGCTTAGTGGAGCCACTAAGCTCTACTCCGTAAGTAAAAATGAGTCTTATAATTGTATAAAGAAAAATGGTGTATAGAAAAAAATGAGAAATATTGTTGATACTATTTAGAAAATTAAGTGAATAAGCTAAATCAAATTTTATTAGTTCACCGTATAAATGTAATTTACTAGAAAATGGACCAGGTGAAGGACAAATCTAAAATCTTCAATAGTTAATAAATATTGATTAGCAACTAACGTTTCGTGTCACACGTCAAAAAATAAATAAAATAATTACATAAAATATTTTAGGGTAGTCACGGATAATGGTGTAAATAATCAAAAAAATTATTGATATTATTTACAAAATAAATTATTATGAATATGTACAGCCTAAGATTTTTTAATACATCATTAGCATGTTATTAATATGTGTATTTTTTTATCTGATTTTAGATGGAAATGGATAAAATAAACATACAAAAGAAAACATATGTATAAAAAGAATGGTTATTTATTTTGCGAAGAAGGCAGTAAATAAGCATCGGTACTAAGGAAGAAAAACCAACGTGATTTTACTCAAAGATTAGATTTGCGTGGGGCAAGGAAAAACCTCTTTCCCGGCCGATTTCACTTCCATCCGGGGCAAACAATTCTTTTGCTTCACTTCGTTACCTTGTGGGCTATATTCGAAATAGGACTGTTTTCTTTTCTTTTTATTTTTTTAATATGAGAATACGCTTATTTAGTTTGCAGAAAGCTATTTTAAAACAAGATTAGGTTATTGTCAAGCGACAAGTTGAAGATTGAAAAGAAATCGAAGCTATTCAAATATTGAGAGCTTTTATAAAATCTTTTAAAATTATTATCAATATATCGTTCAATTAAGTTCGTGCTATTGCAATTGTAATATTTTTCGAATGTTTTTTATACAAATAAAGTAAAATTTGAAAAAAAATATATTTATTTAAATTTTATCAGTGATTAAAACCGATCTCGAATATTTATTTCTAGTTTATAGGCAATCCATGAAAAAGCTGATCTGCATACTGCCAGGTATGTCGTAAACACCAAACAACTATATTTTAGCAATAGATTAAGATAAACAATAAAAATATAAAACATTTAGACATCACAAATGTTTAAAAGAAGACAATTCTTTTATGCAATAAATATGTTTGACAAGGAATAACAATTTTTAACTATTAAACGAGACTGAAAAAGTAATAAAGTTTGCCGGCGATGGTTGAGAAAACTATCGCATTCAATAAAAAAGGTAAAGAAATAATCTCTTAAATAAGGAAAACTGTTTATTAGAAATCCAACGGTTTTTCGATTTGTTGACCTCCACCTTGGTCAATTAATTGGTTGACCTCCACCCGGGTCAACTAATTTTTTTACGTCCATCGAAGTCAACTAATTTTTTGACCTCCACCCGGGTCAACTAATTATTTGACCTCCACCTGGGTCAACTAATTATTTGACCTCCACCCGGGTCAACAAATATTATTTAACTAGACGTATCTTTTATATTTAGTCCTGAAGATGACCTGCAATGTGGGTCGAAGCGTTGGCTTGCCAATAAACAGTTCTCCCTATTTAAGATATTTTTTTTCACTTTCTTCCATTTTATTTCAGGGCCATTTTCTTCCTTATATCTGATAAGGACTGTATAGGACACTTTAATTATCGAAAAAATAGCGATTATATCTAATTAGATAAAAGATCTGCAATTTGTTAGGTTCAGAATTTTGGACTTATGATGTAAATCCTCAACTTAGCAACAGTTTGATTTAATGGATTATTCATGGAGGTTTCCTAATGCATAATACCATATGATTATCTATAATCGGAAAACCTTTGTCTTTAATTTCATCCTGTTTGAAATTACACAATCCTCTCTTGTTTGGATATAATTATTAAACAAAGAGTTTTTCCCTTCAGGCCCTTTAAATTAATTCGCATCGCCCATTCTATATCAGATAAAAGCTTTCCCTCAAATAGAATCATATATCCAATTAAAGCCCCGATGCTGGAGGCGCGATATCTGCCGCCCCGAAAGGGAAGCGTGCCCCGAACAATGGGAATCGATGGAAATAATTCGGGTCCGATGAAACGGACAATTGACAGAAAGGGGACAATGAAGAGATAGAGGACCTGGGGCCATTGCGAAAGTGTAAAAAAGGAGAAGATGATGGCAATAAGAATAAAGGAAGGAAAGAAACTGGAGGAGATAACCGGGCTCGTTACACCCCCACCCCATTCCCCCTCCACAACTCTCCTTCGTCTTCTCATTTTTCTTCATCCTGACTCCGTTTCTGCTCATATTTTGTTGTAGGTTTTTTTTTCTTTATTTCTTTTGTAACATACATCGACACACTATCGACATACTTCAATGTGATATCTGTTTTTCCTAGCGCTTCATCTCTTTTATTACTATTTCTCCGCAAAAAATATAAGAAACCAAACAAAAAATATCTAGAAATTTGATTTTTTTTCCTTCCGTACAACTTAACATGGCACCTGCTACGGATAGATAGCTACATAGCGATATATATATATATATATATATATATATATATATATATATATATATATATATATGTATATATATAAATTTATTATTATTTATTATAAATTTATCATCCATCATCCATCACAGAGCGCTATTGTACATGGAAGACCTTACCCTCCTCGACCTTATTCTCCTCCACTCTGAACGATCTCCCTCATCCCCTCCGCTCTTTCCATGCTCTCACTCCAAGGAGGCAGACCACATCGTCCAGCCATCGCATTCTAGGCCTGCCTCTTCCTTTTCTCCATCTAGACAACCCTCCAAAATCATCTTTGAGAGCCTTTTCTTATACATTCTTTGAACGTGTCCCAAGCATCTTAATCTTGATTTTTTTAATACAAGAAACTACATTTGGTCTCAATATAAGTTCTTGATTCCTTCTTCCGGAACGCACTTTTCTGCCTTGGTTGGCATACATAATGCCATACACCCTCCTAAGAATCTCTCCTCTCTCTCCCAAGTATTCAATGATTTCTTATGCTGTTTGGATTGAGTCCACGCCTCCCAGAATACATGACAACTGGACGAATTATCGTCTTATATACTCCTATTTTGCGGTTACAAGGTATCGCTCTATTTCGGAACATGTTTCTGAGGGACCAATATCTGTTACCGTTTTCAATTATCGCCTTCATTTCATATTCCAGTCTGTTATATTCTGTTATAATGGTGCCAAGAACTCGACTTAAAGTCTTGTTTAATATAAGAAAGATTAAGAAGATTGGGTTTTGTACATCGAATGATAGGATGTACAAAACCCAACTATCTTAACCTTGCTTTCTTGAACAAGAAATTAAATCGAGTTCTCCATATAGGCCCTTAAGTTGTTTAATCCTTATTGATACGGAAACGGAAAAGAAAAAAATTACACCCAAAAAATACACAGATCGTTACAGACTAGAACCGAGAAAATAACTGAAAAAATATCATACATCGAAATGGATATTAGAAAAAGGCGACTGAAGTTCTATAAACACCTAGATAAGTTACCTATAAACTGACTACAAATTTATTGGACAAGGTGAGTTAAGGTAGATTTGGCCAATGCAAAAATTAATATATCTATACACAGAAATATATCTATATGTATATATCATGTATAAACATTCAGAAATAAAACTAACAAGTGTAAATGTACACCAGGAACCAATGTGGACCTAAGAAAGAAGGAAGGCTTTCAGCGAGAGGATGAAGAAATTCGAGGAAAACACGAAGAACTCTTAGAATGCTTATCGTTCTCTTTCATTCACTCCAGAGATACTGTACTGTTTTTAGGACAACGATTGTGTATTGAGGTTATTTGTCCGTGATGACGTATTCAATTCCCCAATTTATAGAAGCTGGGTGAGCGCCAGGAGAATGCTCAGGTCCCTCAGGATCCATACGTGGCTGTTAACACATTAAATAATTTATTAGCCGCAGCAGGATTTGAACCCGGGGTTTTCGGCATAGAAACTCATGCCGCCAATACTGTGTTAACCCATTCCCCTTTATTTATTTAACATTTGAAAAACTTTTGTCTGTGAAATAAAAAGAAGAAAGTTTTTAAGACCGTGGAAAAAATTTCAACGAAAAGCCCCTAAGTCTCTAAACTAAAACAGAAGTTGAAAATATCTGTCCTATATTTCGCCTATTCAGGCATACTCAGGGTAGAAAGAGAATAACAACAAAACAATACATGAAAAATGTACCAAAGAAACATCCCACCACCTCCAAAGCTCAAATGCAACTAATAAATCATAAGAAAGGTTACTCGACCCAAGTTGATAAGGTTAGATAAAAACAACTGATAAATACTTCAGAAATTGAAAATTCAATATACCCTCATCAAACTTCAAAATGCACAACAGGAAAAAAAATAGTAAACAACACAAAAACATAAGACAAAAGACTATGAAAAAATGAAAGTAAAAATGCAATTAAAAAAAAAAAGAACATTATCAAGAAGCCAGTGGACTTATGGCTATTCCACAAACTCTATTAATATTGAAAAGTAAAAAGAGACCTTTTATAAATGTGAAGACCGTGGAAAAAACTCTAACGAAAGGACTTTAAGTCTCCAAACTAAAACAGAAATTGAAAATATCTGTCCAATATTTTGCCTATTCCGGCATCCTCAGGCTTTGTTTTGCTGTTATTCTCTTTCTACCCTGAGATATTAAGTCTCTTTTTACTTTTCAATGTTAAGAAAGTGTTTATATTAATACTAATTTTTCCCGTTCAATTTAATTTAATTTTTTTTAATAAGAAAACTGTTTCGGTTTCGGGTGTAATTTCTTACTGCCTAAAATTAAATTGTATTTTTTTCTACTTAAAATTGCTTTTGATAAAGCTTTCCTTATCCGATCCTCATCCCTTTGGAACTCTATAACTTCTTTCATTTGTCGTTCCAATAATGTTTCAACCTTCAAATCCCGTATATTCAATTACCTAATATCTTCGCAATTCCCAAAAAAATAGGAAATAACACACTCAGTTTTCAGATTAAAATTTTCTAACTGATTAATGAATGATGTGGTTTTATTTATATATAAATGCGTTTTAATTATATCATTGACGCTTCACTCATCCAGTTAGATATGTTTAAAAACAAGTTATCTTAGTTTATATTGATTGTATTTTTGTTTAATTATTTGCTTGTTTTTTTCTTAATTTGCATACATATGTAATTATATATTGTTTCTCTATATATAATTATAGTCATCTTATTTCTATATTATTTTTATTTATTCTACTCTGTTTTTTTAAAAATTCATTAAGTGTTATCATTGGAGGTAATACGACTAGCAGCAGACATCGTGAAGGAACATAGAGTGAGATGGTTCGGACATGTCTCCCGTATGGCTGATGGTCGTTTGGCTAAAGCCACATAAGAGACTAAAGTGGAAGATAGAAGACTTCAGGGAAAGCCTAGAAGAACCTCGGAGAACGGAGTTAAGGAAGACTTTGACAGGAGAGGCGTGGACTGGAGAAGAAGAAAGTTGTTGGTTCAGAATCGAGACATATGGATCAAGCTCTATAAGCAGGCTCCTCACACTGTTTAAAGCGGTAGAGAGGAAGAGATTAAAAAAAAAATAAGATAATAAATAAATAAAAAATAGATAGAAGTTCAAGAATAAAATAGAACTTCAAATATACAGAAGATAAACAAATTCCTCTTAGAAAAAGAATGGTTTAAAAATGAAAGGGATTACAACTTCATAGAGTTGAAGTTGAGGCAATAAGGCTGAGATTCTTCTGCGAAAAGTTGAACATTCTTTTAGGAAGAAAAAAATAATAAAACAAAAAAAAGGGAAAAAATATGCAAACCTGTCTCGAGAAGCGAGAACGGTCGATGCTATAAAATGCAAAAGGCTTATAATCCCAGAAAGAGTTAAGATCCACTTTTAATCTTATTGTTAAGTTGAAGGCGAGCTCTTCTGTATTCAGAGCTCTCCCGTTCAACTTGTAATAATAAGATCGCGCTTTCATTTTTTTTTCTCTTTTTCTTTTCGAGCCTTCCGACTAAGTCCCGAATAGCGGCGTGTTAATTTCATTGTTGTAAAACAGTGTCCGAGTCTGTGAAGGGGGACTCGCCTTTATTAGCATTTGTGGTGGGGGTGGAAAAGAGAGAGAGAGAGGAGGGGGGGGGTAGGTAGGGAGGTGGCATTAAAATTATGAATAAAGTTGGCTGAATGTTAATGCGAGGAGACAGGGGAATCAGTGGATTGGGGTTTGAATTCCTTAAGAGCGTAACTCAGGGAATAGGATGTTTGCACTTGCTTTTTCTTCATATGCATGAGCTCATTTTAATATAATTGACTACATAAATACAAATTAATAATATTTAAAACAGGATTTAGAGGAAAAAAATCTTATGGAAAATTCTTGGCCGAATTGAAGACCAAGCTGAATCCAGACGAGTGAGACGACTTTCCACTAATTGACACTGAAGACGAGAAAGAAATGGACGGAAGAAAGAAGGGAGCAACACCGGCGACAAATGATAGAGTTAATGTTAGGGCAAACATTAAGAAGAAATACAAAAAAGACAGTTGAAATGAAGTGAATTAATAGGCCAATACGAAAAAAACAGGATTTAATAGAAAAAAACTAAAAAAAAATCAATGATTCTATTCCTATTTTGAACATATTGAAAATTATTTTCAACTTTTTAGCAGCATTAAGAAGTATAACTTTGGGGTTCAGCAAAACTCATTTCTGAAGACAAGATACAAACAACAAAATCTATATTCTAAGAAAATTGTAAATGCCTGTTGGTCAATTTCAAATATATCCATTATAATGTCATATATTCACTGCAAATACGTAACGTTCCACTCGTCATCATCTTCTGTTTCTATCTTACTCTCTGCTACAGGACTTCTTATGAAAGGACTACAATGACATTGGCCTAGAGACCTCCTCAGAAACCAGTCATCAGTTATAAAAAATTTCATATTCCTGCAAATCGTGACAAAAATCTCATTTAGATCAAATTTGGATGCTATACTGCACAGGTGCAAATATAAAAGAATAATAATAAATTAATAAGAATCATCCTATATGTCAATTTATTCTATTGAAAATTAAGTAACAACAAATAAACAATTAGAGCGATGAAATTGGACATGAAGAGAAGACTAATAGTTAATGAAGCGAAGAAATAACCAATGTTTGATTCAAGTTACAGTGGAGATGGAAATTAATTATTTAGTAATACTTTCAATCCGTTAGTATAGCATTGTAGTGTCTTATTACGTTAGACGGTTCCCTGATTGTAAATAAGAAACTCTACACTGAAGAATATCTTCGTTCTAGATCGATGCTCTGTTTGACTTAACTTGACTTTATTAACACTTTACAGACTCCACCCCCTCCCTTCCTCTATCTAAATATAATAAGCCGTGTAGCTTTCTAGGAATTACTTTATCCATTTCGAGGTTTAAAAATAAATTCCTTTAGTAATTAGAAAAAAAGTAGGTGTTCTTCCGTATTTAAAGGAGTAAAACCCTTTGGTCATCAACTAGCTAGCCTTGGCACAGGAGAGATGGAGATGGGAAGAACCTTAATCTACGTGACGAAGAACCATATTAGTAGATAAGTATTACATGATTATGTTAATTTTTATCAAATTCTTATTGATTTATACAAAAATTGTATAGTACAGAATCACGACAGGTATGATCTATGGCCATTAAATAAGTAAATAATTTATATGCCATAACTGAATTTAAAACCGAGATCTTCAGCATAACTTCAAGTATAGTTAGGACAAGTTTCTTTGGAAATCTTAACCGTTATTGCATTATATATTTTGCTGTAAATTTTTGACAAGTATTACAAGTGATAATAAGGCTGCCTGAGACAATGATGAGTTTCCGGATTCAATAGGGTCTATCTATGACTAATTACATAATTTTTTCTACTATAACAGGTTATGAAATCTGGGCTTTAAGCGCTCTACACGTTGAGCTTTCCCACTCCTCAGTCCCTGTATAGCGAAGTATAAGGTTGGTTGTCAGTTCAACTCCCTGTACAATCTTTTTTTTAGACAGTACATCGTCTATCACTTCCGAAGACCCTTCGTGCGTCGTACTTCATGTTTAATCAAACCCTTATCTCGTTTGAGACCTACTGATTACACAGCAAAAATATATATTTATCAGATGACCTGAGAGTTAGGATAGCAACAGCCACCGCGGAAGAAAATGGGCCTTAAATAATAATTCCCTGACAGTTTATAAATCAGTTTCCTCGGACGTGAGAGATTAGATTATCCTAGACGCTGCCGAAGCGGGTAATCCGGACTCTACCTGAGCTACCCAGGTCACGGAATCTAGCGGAAAATTGGGAGGCGGGTTGAGCCCGGCCCTATCGTAATGACTTTATCTCCTACCAGTGGCGCCACTGGGCCATCCCGATCGCGATATTGATGTCCCGCCAAGAAAATTAGACTCGTAATTGTCTCCTTTACTCATTTTCAGCCCCACTATATATTTTTATAAACTGTAAGGGATAAATTTAATGCAAGATAAATTATTAAAAAAAAAAAAAGAAGTAAAATGTTATATATAATAAATGAAAGTGAAAACCGGTGGTAAATTAATTTCTCCTAGGAAGGATTATAGATAAAAAGTGATGTAGGTTTTAGCTATAATTGGATTTTATATTAAATCATCCCGATAGAGAGCGTGGGCATCTCAGCGATTTCTCTCTTAAATTGGGTTCATACAGATAAATCATTTCCTCTTAACTAACTAATTACAGGGCCTGCTAAATATTTTCAGGGAAGCCAAGGCCCAAGGCTTCCCTGACAATATTACACCAATTACCTTATGCACAGTGATCTGGCTCTCTAATTTGAGCTCCGAGGCCTGATATACCTAAAAATTTGTTTAGCCTGAAATTTTAATACGTAAAAACTGCTTACGGGGAAAATCGCTTGATTGAACCCATGATGAATGTAATAATTAATTTATTTTTAATTAAATATATCAATTTTCAGTGGTCTATAACTTATTAATTTATCGAGGATCACTTGATAATAACACGTAAGAAAAGAGATCACCGTTAATACCTTGATAATAGATAAGAACCACACACGTGCAGTATCAAAGATCTATGACCTTAAACTTGACCTTTGGAAGAATAAGACCTTTAACACCCAAGCACAAAGGTTACATCTCCTCGTGCTGTTGAGTGCTTATATCAGTAAGTTAATTTACTGCTTTATACACCATATATGTGTGTGTGTATATATATATATATATATATATATGTATATATATTATAATATATTTATTTGTATTAATATAAACGCTTATTAAATAAAAATTAAACTAACAGAACAATCTCGTGTCTATAAATAGTTTGACAATTTCACATATATTTCCTTTCCCCTAGAAAAGGGGACATTCCTTCCCCTCCTCCCAATCTTAAAAAAAAAAATGATGTTAAATAACACTTGATCCAAGTTAAAACATTTGATTGATCAAAAACTCTTCCAAAAAGGTTCCTTGGATTTTGTTTATCTCTTGAGCAATGTGAGGTGAGTGGAAGTCAATAGCAATATTAATTTATAATATTTAACATAATAAAGCAGTCATAATTAATAACTCTAATTTAGTTTTCAATTGGAATGCTGAATGGAGGAAACATTGGGGAAGACTATGGAAAAGTTGGATAGGACTTGAGGAAAGCAATTGCGGCCATGGTCTGAGGGAGGATGATGTACAAGACAGAAGGGAAATTTTTGCTTACTAAGATAACTGGTTAAAGGAAACCCTCAATCTGAGGAAAGCCTTAATAATAAAAATATGAATAATGCATTACGTGTTTTACAATTGAATTCAAAGCCACCAATTACAAGCTACCACGAATTACGCTAGGTATCACAAGTGGTGAATAAATGAGCACCATCTGATATGGTTTCCCAGTCGCATCTGTATTCATAATATATTTTAGAAAATTGTAGCTTCTTCACTAGCTATTATAACAACATTCTGAACTTCTATACTTAGTTTCTCTTCGCTGAGTAGGTGATGATGAAGGAAAAAACCAGACCAACCTCGTGTGATTATCCTGTTCCATCAAATCCTGTCGATATCACCAAATCCTCCTGATCCTATTATACAACTTATCAGAATATTCTTCTTATAAATAGGCCAAGAGGGTTGGCTCTGATATTAACTGGACGGGTCTTTTTAATAAGTTCATTCCTTTTAAACTTTAAAGACTTCATCTATCCACTCAACAAAGACTGAGTAGGCCTTCTATTGATGAGAGACTTTATTGGCGTAATCGATAACGTACTTTATAAACTACAAAAACCGCTTACTCAACATAGTAAATAAAAAAAATACTACCACTACAACCCATGAAGCGTCTTGGTTTCAGTACGTAGTAGAGACGGTCCTGGATCATGCTCAACCGCCAGCTTTTCCAACAATTATGGGTAATTAGTTTAAAAGTAGCGTAAATGGTGAAATATATGGATTCTAAAAGTGTTAGAGAAAGGCAATGATTATTACTTTGATTCGTTATATTTACAAGGAAAGTATTGCATTTAAGAAGTGAACAAATATTAAATTACTACTATATGAAGCTTGTTATGGTGAAATCCTTTAAATCATTTTTTTTTAAATGTATTTTTCTGTTAAAGTTGTCTCTGAAATGCTTTCTAACCCTGGCTTAAAAGATTTGTTTCAAAACCCGTTAAAACTTCGTATAAAAAAAAAACCAGTTCCGCTAAACCTCAGCAAGTCCTTAGTTCGACAGTTTGGAACACACAGACTGTCACACAAGGAACGTTTTTATTTCAGTGGGAAATATCACTGCGTATTCTAACTATTCGCAACGTTTATTTTGAATTACTGTAAATAAATAACCCTATATTAAAATCTCATTGCTCGATTGTGGGCCTGTAATCAAACTACATTATTTAATTTGTTATTTTTTTAAAATAGTAAATATATAGAAACGAAGATAATCAAGAAATAAATGCTTCGGTACGTCAATAATGTTTAGACAAGACCATTACTTCGACAGTTATTGTGATACAGAAATTCTATTGTACAGTCAGACAAGCTGCTTTATTTTCCTCTACAGATCAGAGCTGTCCGCGCCCCAGACACAAAAGAAATGACTTCCTTCTTCTGGATCGAGCCGTCCCTACGATCGATAGGATATTCCCTTTTCCCTTTGCAGGAAAATCCAAGCTTCCTAGAATGGTCAGAACGGTATAGGTATGTCATATACCGTACTGAACATTCTACCTGCAAGTAAAATTTTGTGTTATAAGAAAAATAATTTTTGGCAAGTAGTGATATGTCTATGAAATGCTCATGTAAATATATGTCAAGTTCTTCTCTAAGATGTAGGGCACCTTTTGAGTTCCAAAGAAGGAGTTTTAGAGTTTGGTTTGAAATAGAATTGTGGACTGACGTCAGGAATGAATTTAGTAACTAGCGTGGTGAGTAATGTGATGAGCGGGTTTATCATCGATTTACCATCATTTAAGAAAAATATGAGATATCTGTATTATTAGATTGTGAAGGAGGTGTTTATCATTTGAGTTTGGGGTAGTGTGTTAATATAGACTTGCCGAAGGTCCACGATTCAAATCAAACTATGGTAGATAATTTATTTAATCTGTAAACAAACGGGAAGGCGTCCTGTGTGATCTGGAGACTCCTGGTCCACTCATCCTCTATGAAGTGGGTACCCTTAATCAGGGGAAAACATGACGGTTGAGAGTAATCCTGCACAATCTTTGTTCTAAAAACAGTACAATCACTAACAAGTACTGAACCCAACCCTGCCCATGGTTTGTAGTGGTTTTACATTTTTATTTAATGATATTGTGTGTAATGTGGCAATGAAGGATGAGGTGTTATTCTCATAACTTGAGATGTTGTCATTGCGAAGTTGTGCTGTGGTGTTGTGCATTGAGGTGTTATGTTAGTAAATGTAGCATGTTGCTGTTGCGTGATGGGAATGGAGTTAGTAAGTCGATCACGGCCCGTCTCTGGAGGTAGCTGTTCAGTTAACTCACACCTCGAAGTTACCAGTATTTTCAAGTGCAGTCTTCTTCTTTGAAGTTCGAGTTGAAATGTGCATTTATAATTCACAGGATGATCACCACTGCACAGTGCGCAGTGACTCTTAACACAGTTCCTCGCATCTGCCATTAGGATGCCCTAGCTTCACGCTGGCACGTGTAGGCAAAAAGCTATTCCTGGCTCCTCATAGATTGAACAATGTCCCTTATTTCATGAAGTTTCTTAATTTTGACTTTGTTGTTAGCTATCTTAAATACTTCAACTTTGTTTAGAGCTAGCTCAATGTCCACAAAGAAGAGTGGGAGGGGTTCATTCGAACTAGGGTATGTATTATCATTGATAAGGCGAACTGTGAATCCTTTTTTTCTCCGGATCATATTAAATCATTTTATGTATGAGATGAAAATAGTTGACTGGATGATCTAATGTAAAGGAGATAGTTGGGGGGTGCAGTCAAAAAGAACACTGAATAAGTAATAAACTTATAATTATGTGCCGACGTTTCGACCTACAGTGTAGGTCATCTTCAGGGCGACTTGGAGAGCGAAGTCGTTAGATGTAAACGTCTACACATGATTATATCGTCACTTTAGGTAGAAACGTCGGCACATAATTAAAAGTTTATTACTTATTCAGTGTTCTTTTTGACTGCACCTCCCAACTATCTCCTTTACATTAAATCATTTCATGAAGTGTGGAGTAATAAAAATCACTTATTATGAATCGGTAGGTTTTTTTCCTCTTTTGGTTGGTATGTACGAATGTAAAACGTTTTGGATTATAGATATTTCATGCAGGCTATAAGCATTGCTGGTTATAGTTTTTAAGTTTTTTTTTTCTTTTTTTCTCCAATAGGGGTGTCATTGGTAAGGTTGTTTTTCAGGTAATCTTTCGAAATTAAAATCCCCTAAAAGAGGTAATAAGTCTATGTATGCACGGGTTCTTCTTTTATTTTGACATGTAGAGGTACTAACAGAATATTGTTTAAATTAGTTATACTCTTCGTTGAAAATGATTACTTAGTTGAGATAATTGTGGCATAGATGTTACCTCACCAACTACTAGATCTTTTGCAACATTTACTGAATTAGGATTATTATTTAAATTAATATGTCATTTATTAATATGTCAATGTAATTTTCATATTGCAGTTTTTACTCCAGAATAACAATGAGAATATACTTTAGCGAGCCAAAAGGCTCGATGCCGATACAACCGATCTTTGGCTACTTACTCCTACTTACGCCTAATACTTTCCGCCTAACTCAAATCCATCAGGTCACCCCTAACGCAATTCTATCACAGCCTGGTTTAGTGATTCGTTCGTTACTAAGCCCAACAACTTTACAAGTTCATCTCAGCATTCGAGAAGCAACCACTTTTTACTCTGGAATCTCTGAAACTTGCCATTTGTTTATATATATATATATATATATATATATATATATATATATATATATATATATATATATATATATATTTATAGAAGGAATCAAATAGTTGAAAAATTCAAAAGAATACTTAGCTAGTACGAACCATACCACTCCTTCAAAAGAGTACAACGACATAACCCAAAAATTGTCATTTTAGGGTTAACCTCTATAGCTATTGGTTGAAGATTTTTAAATCAGAAACTACATATCTGATATTCCATATCCAACATGTTTTTTTTTTAAATTAAATCATACTCTGATTTGTATCATGTTTGGACTTGAATTTCTATGAGAATAATGGCATAAGTTAAAATAAAAAAGTTTCAAACTTTTAAAAATTTTCTTATCGTTAATTAAATAATTTAAATACCATGGTTTGTTTTACCAATTCTCAATTTTTTATTTTTTAACTCACATGGAACTTTTAAATACGTATATATAAGTATCAGGATTTTTGAGTTATGGGATTGTTCTTTTGAAGGAGCGATATAGCGGAAATAATACAGCTTATAAGAACTTTTGCCTCGAAAAATATATTGTAAATAATTAATTAGTTGAAAAAGAAAGATGAAATAATTAAAAGATTCAGCAATTTCTTTTGCCCACGGAAAGTGACTGTGTAGCATTTTATTAGAAGAAGAGGTTGGATCGGCTCCTACCGTCAACAAATTGAACCAGGAGAAATAAGATAGAAGATTTAATCTCTTAAAGGAACTCTTTAAAGAAAACGTTTCTGGATGATAAAGGTTTCTCGCTATCAGGACCGCTTCTAGGGCAATCTCCTTTTACTTAAATTAGGCTACGCTTTTTCTTATATTCATAAATCCGGTGAATTTGCAACATTCGAGGTAATCAGATAACTTTGAGGATGATAAATACAATTTAAAAGGAAGCTAAATAGATTCATATTTCTCTTCCAGTGAAGCTAATGCTACGTTTCCTATTCATAAAAAATATATTGTTATCTATTAAATCTGAATATTGTGTAAATATAAATTTCTTGCAGATAGTTCTGTAAGCATGTCAGCAATAATAAATTGTTTATAAAAATTATGAATAAACCTTGATAAAACAAAGGTAATGAGAATTGGCAGAATTTCTCAGCGAAAAAAGTGAGTGATAAGAATCAAGTACAAGCCCATTGAACAGGGGAGAAGCTTTAAATATCTGGGAGCATACCTTGATGAAAATGGAGTCATGGAAAATAGAATCCGGGAGAGAGTTAACTCAGATGATGAATTGTTTCATGTACAAATAATAGGTTCGTGGATAAAGGAGGAGTATCCAAGGGCACAAAGTTAACAGTAAATAAAACTACTCTTCTCCCTGCGTTGAGCTACTCTTCGGAATCGTCGGTGGACATTAACCAATAATCATAAAAGTAGGAGATCAAGGCTTCAGAAATGAGATTCTTTAGAAAGATAGATAGGAAAACAAGACGGGACCGAAATCGCAACTCGATCATAAGATCAAACCTCGGAGTGGAGCCTGCAGAAAAGATTAAGATGGTTTTGACATGTTTTAAAGAATGGAAACCAACAGTCTGGCCAAGATAACATACGAGGCTGTGGTTGATGGAAGACGGTCCATAAGAAGACCCTGACATACCTGGGAATATGGTATTAAGGAAATCTTCGGAACGAGAAACGGTGGAGGAAGAGAAATGTTAAGAAATCTCACACTGCCTGAGCGGTAGGGAGGATGGACTATGATGACGATAAAAATTATGAGTAAATCTTAGAGCTATATCTAATGTATGTACATTCAGTTGGAACAAATGTTTATAAAAAATAACATATTGTTATGGCCGCAGAGAGAAGGACGGAACCAAGGGATTAGCGTCTTAAGCGCGTCGGCGGGAGAACTTAAGATTGGATCAGAACCTTCTCGAACATAGTAGAACCGCCTCTTCTTTGTCGGAAGAGATCAAGAAGGTTCTAGACAATGCCAGAATAGTCTCTCCCTACTTCCGTGTTCTAGAATGTTCGGCCTTGCCTATTTAAATACCGCCCTCGCCTCGAGTGAGGCAGTCAGAGAGTAGACCAGGCGCCTTGATGAACTTGTAAGAAGTGAGTGTCAGTGTAATAAACTGTGTCTGTGTATTAATGTGTGTCAGTTTGTTATATTTGGAGATTCTTACGGTCGGTGGCCTTTAATTAGTGAACTGTAAGTGTTAATTAGTAGTAGTTGTAATTTTATGGTATTTGTACAAGCTTATGTAAATAGTTAAGCTATTTTGTATTAGTATTATCTTATATTATTGTAATACTTAAATAGGAGTTAGGCCTAGATAATAAATATTTAAAATTTTGTTATTGTAAATTTATATCAGTTTAATAATTTAATTGTATTCTATTTGTCACATCGTTAATAAATATTAGTATCTTTAATTAAGGAATAGTTTAATTCATTTTAATACCCAGTAGCCCTTAACAATATGTTATATATTTCTAGTATGTAACTTCAAGGGTTCCTCAATAGTGATGTTTTTACCAATC
The DNA here is from genome assembly GCA_037127475.1 of Arma custos. Classification (NCBI taxonomy): domain Eukaryota; kingdom Metazoa; phylum Arthropoda; class Insecta; order Hemiptera; family Pentatomidae; genus Arma; species Arma custos. Next base: position 16,190,002 of record CM073765.1, on the reverse strand, counting down.
GATTAATCGTCATAATTACTTAAAAATGTTAGAAATTGATGAAATGTGATTTCATTCACTCTTGATTATTTTAGAAAACCAGTTCATAAAATAAGCATTTCAATGACTCTTAACAAACACAATTTCACGAATTAAAAACATAGACAAATTATTTATTTCTAATAAGTTGAATAGTACAAGGGTTATTGGACTTGAATTTGGTGGGATTCCAGCGGAAAGTGTTCACCAATTCATATATCTCGGGATAATCATAGCGGGTCAGTTCTGGATTGCAATGAGTTAAGAAATTTACGACAATGAGAACGTTCCTCCGTAATGACCACCTCTAGTTAGAACTATGGCGAAGAATACTTAATTTATGTATTCAGTCGCTTCCGTTGTAAGGAATGGAGAAGCCTGGATGATAACAAAGCCAACAATAAACAGTAAACTAAAATAAATCAACAATAAGCTGCATCGAAACATTAGAAGTATGGGTAAATAAAAAAATTGCCTAAAACAGTTAAAACATATTTATCATCAATGATATCGTTTTGAGCCGTTGAGTTATTGCTTTGAATAATCCCGAGTTTCATAAACCAATGCAAAAAATGAAAATTGAAATACATTATACACTAAAATAATCCTTGAGAAATTAATTCTGCGTATGAATTTTAAATCCTCGCAACATTTGGAATAACATTCGAGATACGGGGTATTAAGTAACATTCAGTGTACCCAGCAACTTCTGCTGTATTCTTCTCCTGCTATATTCTTCTAGTATTAACAACTTTGGTACTGTTAAAAATAATATCTCCACAGTCTCGGTGAATAAGTGACTAAGTCAAATTGTATCCGGAGATATAGCTGTTGTTTGCTTGTTTGTTCATTTAACGTCACTTTTTGCTGCTATGGCTAATCGGACGATACTACATTGGGAGCTCTAAATTTTGCCTATGCAGGTTTAATTAGGATAGGGATTTTTAACGAGTACCTGACATCGTACAGACTCAGGGCCCCCGTTTAACGTCCCTTCCGAAGGACGACGTAACTAAGAGTTTTTTTGTCCCTTTCGGAGATATAGTTATTTGTATTAAGAGAAGCTATATCGTATTATTCCCTAATTTTTTCCTCACCCTCACTAGGAACTTGGGAATTTTATACTTCGGATTAACTTACTTGGTCCCTTCTCCCTAAATATCTGCAGCCCCAAGAATCGAGTGGTTAAGACAAATTTTATCTTGACACGGTTAATTGTATTTAGGAAGCGGAAGTCATTCTCATAGTTTTGTAACTTGAACTGGAGTTGTGATATAAGGAATAACTCCTTTTCAAGCAATGCCTGACTTACCACGTTATTCGCTGCGAATGTAACAAGTTTCCGTTCCGCTCCCCAAACTGATTTTGAAGAGAAAGAAACTGATTTTGGAGAAAATTCGACTTAAACACTTATTCAACGGCTGTCAATATTGTGCTAGACTTTTATTTCACGATCCTGCATTACTGATATAAATTAAAACTAAAATAAAATGCTGATATACCTTCAGCTCATTGTTATTGCAATGCATTCAACGGAGGGATTTTTCGTTAAATGAACGCTATTTTCGAATGAAGATATCGAAGAATTTCAAACTCTGTTGTTGCTAGAATGGCTAATTAAAGCTGAGAGTGCTCTCTATTTGTGAAGAGGGGAAACCAAGAAAAAATAAAATAAAAAAAGAAGGGGAGGGTCTGAACGCTTTGGAGAATGCGAAGTGGACCAGACGCAGACAGGGTCAACAAACAGCCTGATTGAAAGAACGCAGCATTGTTTTCAATTAACTCAAACAGATCCTGTTTTTTCTATTGGCTAATCGCTCGGTTCCGGGAGCAGATTCCCAGCCAATAGGGCCTCTATATCTCCGCTCTCTCTTTGTTGTCCTTCGGCTCAAAGGAATCCTCTGTCCTGGATTGGCTAAAGGACCCTTTGCCTTTTTCTCTTCGTCCTTAATAACGTCAACCCACTATTTTTATTTTCTTTTTTCTTCCTCCACCATATTCCCACAACGGTCCTTGCCCAGCTTTATTTATATCCAGTCCGTTTATAAAATTATCAGGCTGTCTCTCTAACTTATCAGCGAGAAAAAGTTCACAAGTCAAAAAAGGAAATACTTCACTCTGCAAATCAGCAAATCAGCAATCTGTTGAAAATAATCTGCACCATTACACATTTTAAGGGTTTTGTTTTCTATACATAGTAATGAGTGCACAGTTTCAGATTTAACTGTAGAAAGAAGTGATTTATTTATGATCACACTTAACCACTGAGTCATTAAAGAAATAACCGTAAAAATAATAGAAATAACCGGTAATGTTGATAACCTGAGAATTAGCGAGTTAATAACCCTAAAGTTCTCTGCAATGTTACTTTCTTGACCTCCCATCTTCTTATATATGTATATATAACAGCTCTAAAAGATAAAGAAGATAGATGAGAGACTCGTTAGAGATGTTACGACTAGATTATAATGTTAAGTTGTTAGGTTATAATTCAATGACTAGATTAAGTTTTTGTTATAATGTTACTCTATAGTTACTAGTCAAACTAGTTAGACAATTTCTGAAATTATCTTTGTATATATATATATCATATTGTTGCATATCACAATAAGTATTATTCTTTCTTATAAGTCAATCTACTGTTTGTTAAAAATATTCACTTTAAAGAGGTTGAACGAGCCCCAGAAAGATCTCCCATGTCATTTTCACGACATTTTACGAAAAATATGTAACGTAAAATCCAGTTTCAAACCCAGCACTCTAAGATAATCAAGCTGAAATCGTACTGATAGAAAAAAAATGAAACATTTAGAATGTCAATGATGCTGGGAATCGCTTTATAGAAGGTTCCTTTATCTTATCTACTGTTGTTCTATTGTATAATATTGTTATTCATAAAATTAATTCTTTTTAATTACCTATGAGTTATAATGGCACCTATTCAATCAGTTATCTATAAATAAGTTTTCCACATGAATCTCTGTATAAATTTACACAGAGAAGAAACAAACTGCACACAAATCCCCATGATATACTGGCAAGCCATCGGGTGAGACCGCATTCGATATGTGCTTAATCTTTGTAATCCCACTCACAGCTGCCAGGACAAACTTTATTGGATTCAAGAGCTTAAACATTCAACTTACTATATGATTACTGTAGCGCTGCCTTTCCTTCCTGTTTCAAGTGAATAATATAAGGACAACTGAATAGATAATTTATTTAGGTAATTTGGAGTATATGTTATGAGTATACATAAATAAATAAATATATTACATATATGTATATATCAAAGAGTATTGTCCCCTTGGTAGCGCAACCTACGAATAATTTATTCATTACTCTTTTAGGTTTCCACGGCCACTGTTATTACAAAAGACTTTGTTGATTTCATCATTTTTCTATGAAATCATTCTCATTTCAGCCCTGAAGAAGTCAGTAGCACGGCTGGCGAAACGTTGGCGAAAAATTTATCAACACGGCCTAAGCCAAAAGAAATCAACAAAGTCTTTTGTAATGTATTCATTATTAAGATGCTGGAAGCTCCTAATTTATTCGCTCCCATGTCTGTTCTCATTATTTTAGATTATAGATTGCAATATTGCTGTTGAAATATTAATTATTCAATACAGCTTTAATTTATTCTATTATGTTGATTCAACGAACAGGGAAAAGCGGAATAACTGTGCTTAAGGAAAATACCTAACAACGTCCAAATACTAATTGAATAATTCCGATAAAACTAATATCAGACTTAATAAACCTCTTCCAATGGATTTTAGCATTAGATATTTTTGAAAAAAGAAGGCTAATTATAGCATCGATTATGTACGAGTGGTATGAAATTTTCAAGGGGTGCAGTCAATGAGTATACAAATTAAAATGACTTATTTAGAAAAAATAATTTTAGTGGAGGCCTTTTATTTTTAAGGAAATAAAATATATAACTATAATACACTTTGCTTTAACTCATGCCTAATAGCAACACCTATTAATATGAGAAGAGTAAGTGTTGCCTATAAAGAGAAGTAGGGTGTAAAATGGTCAAGGATGCTGTCAATAAATTACACAAAATAAGTTAGACTACGTTTCGACCTATTTTTACGTCATCATCTGGGCGGAGAATAAAATAAAACATAAAAATTATATAAATAGTATTATTTCTAATTACATAAAAATTACATAATAGGAATGACGAGAAATTTAAAGAGTAAAAATTATGAAGTAACTGATGAGAAATAACGAGAATGGAAATAAATCTATATAATATATTTATATACTATATAAAATATAGTAAAATTACCATGTTATTAATGAAAGGAAAAATGAGTTTGACATACGTACTAAAACAGTGCAAAATAGAATAAATTAATAAATAGTTTGGTTTTTTTATTGTAAATTACAAGAAATGTGATTTTTTTATAAAATATATTCAATACGTTCTTATTATTAATATTATTAATATGAATACCACGTTGGTTGTTATTTGACGTGTTTGTAAGTTATTGTTATATGATTTTATATATATGTGATTCAGTCCTTAATAAACATCAGAAGTGTAAAGTGTTTATTAATTTAATATACAATATTATTATATTGCCCATGCTATTCTATTTGGATAGTAAATATGGCGGTATTCTACTGCTATTGGCTAGTTTTAATCGTATAGTACTCTACTCGTCCCTCCTACAAAATAAATTTTAGGTCTTAACTCAATAAAAGGGATGCCAAAGCTTTGATTCTCTATTACAAAAGGTCTAGATATTAAGAATATTTTCCCCAATAAAGCTTTATTATTTAATAACTACTACTGTATTAGTTTAAATACGGGCACAAAGGATTTTCGATCATTTCATTAGTTAAAGGTTTAGACAGGACAGAGGCTATATGAAGACTAAGTATGGCGAGCGATTCATCACTGTAACGGCCCTCACTCAAGCAAGCCCAGAACCATTTTTCATGTTTAACTTTTAACATAACTGCAGCTTCGGTTAGGAGGGTAATGTAAATATTGCTAGCCTTGCTTTTAGTATACTATCATCAATTCGCCAATGAAAAGCTGACGAACGTAGACATTTAATGTAATACCAAATCTCAGCCATCCGATTTTGATTAAATCAGATATATTATGTTATATCAAACATTATGTTAATCCGGAATTTTAAAAACTAGATGAGGCATATACATTTTTTGTTTGGCGGTATAAACCCATGACGATCTCTGATAGCAATATCTTCAGGAAATATATTGATTAAAGAAAGGCATCCTTCACATCCACTCAAAATCACGTTCATGTTGTTTGTCCATTTAACGCCACTTTATGCTGCTATAGCTAATCGAACGATATTACAGTGGGAGCTCTAAATATTGTCTATCCAGGTACAATGAGGATAGATATTTTCAACAAGTGTCTGACAACGAACAGGCTTGGAACCTCTATTTTACGTCTTCATCCGAAGGACGGCCTAGCTAAAGGATGTATTACTTCCATCAGCAGGATGAGAACAACCAAAAATCGTTTTAGATCCGTGGTTTATGGCTGATCAGGGTCACCTGGTGCACGGGGATTATATAAAGCATCTTTCAGAATGTTACTTGTTAACTTAAATTTGATGTTTTCGGTTTACTTAAATTTTAAAAAAATTCAAAAGCTCCCTTTTATTGTTTCTATAGAATATGATGAAAATGATCTATGCTCATATAAGAGGCGAAAATAAAGAATTTTTGAAAAAAAAAAAGTTAATCTTTTATTGAACCGGGTATAATACTTACTATAATTGTAAAAATAATAATTAATTAATTCAGAAACGTAAACCATTTATTAATCTTGGTTTTAAACATTCATTATAAGGCTAAAAATAATATCCTGTTACATATTAGAGACCACTGTTAAATACTCACTATTTTTAAATGCCATAACAAATGTTGTAGATCATTAAACGAAAAGCCTGAACCAATCGACCCGTGAAAGGTCTCGGTAGAGATTGAACTATATCTAAGACAACTGTTGTGCAGGGAAGTGATTTGTCCGAAAACAAGATCAACTGCCAGGTTTTTCTCCCAATTTAGAATACCCATATTATATAGGCTGGGTGAGTACCAATAGGGCCTATAGACACCACCTTTAGTCTTGACCTTCATCATAACAAATCAGTATCTGCTTAACTTAGCTACACCGCTCACTAGTGATCAATAGAGTCATATTAGTTTTGTTCGGCCTTTATCCTGTTTTCGAAATCAGTTGATAAAGTTAAATAATTAATTCTGAACCAAAGCCCAACAAAATGGTTTTGCCAATGCTGGATATTATAATAATTGATAACATTACCATTGAATATTAAACATCTCACGTCAAAAAGTCATAAAATACTTAAAATATACTTTTAAAAAATTAAATTAGTAATAACATATGTCCAAGCGCTGATGTATTCAAATATATTTCAGTACACAATAACACAATCACTGCCAAGTAAACGTGGATACACAAAATTTATATTTCAATACTCTTTCAAAACGGATTTATTTGTAAATAGGTATATTGTCAATGAATATTATTGTTACTGTATTTAGTTATAACAATTCCTACACTAAGATAAAAAATATTCATACAGCTTATTAAGTTTTCACCTTAGAAGTAGTGAGTAGTGAATGAAAATTAAAACATTGATACCAAAGCGACCAATTCTTAATAATGTAGTTAATATTTATTTACTTTATTAGAATAATTTTGAAAAAAACTTTAGTAATGTTTTATAAAAAATGCATAACCTTTACTTTTGTTTATTTATCAGTTTTACACTTTAAAATTTTTAAAAACGTATTAACTTTGTAGGACAAATAAAATGTTAGCGATTAAAATATTTGAATATTATTTTAATTTAAAATATAGAAAATTAAATTATTAATAACATCTGTTCTGGTGCTGATATATTCAAATATACTTCAGTACACAATAACACAATCACTGTAAAGTAAACATGGATATACAAAATTTATATCAATACTCTTTCAAATCGGGTTTATTTGTAAATATGCGTATTGTCAATGAATAATAAAATTTATTTTACGATGCATTCGAAGCCAAGCTATGTATATTAGTGTTATTAACCATACAAAGCTTCTCAATGCTCATTTGCAATTCAGAATTTCTGACTAAACTCCGGTCTAAATAGTGCGCTAAAGCGTTTTCCCGCTCCCTGTCATGTCTGAAATATGTTATACAACGATACAACGATTGTGCAGTTCATTGGACGGACATAGATAAAAAAATAAAAGTATATTACGTTGAGTTAAATTCGTTTCGATCTTAATTCTCTCTTTTTTTAGGCCCATAAGGTTTTACTTTAAGCATTATTTTTTTTACGAGAATCTATTGTTCATGGTATAGGTCCATGTATTTTCCCTAAAATTTGTCTAAAAGTTACCAATATATTGTAATTAATTAATTAAAACTAATAAATAATAAGTACTTATTAACTGTAAATAATTATACATCACTTTTACTCCAAAGTATAAGGTTTGAAAGAAAAAAAGAAATTTCAGAATCTTTAGACATATTTTTTAATATTAGAATAGATTTTATAAATAAATAATACACTTTACGCATTAATTAAGAACCAAATTGCAAGGAAAACAAGTACATAGATAAACAAATACCATTACGTCCTTTGAAGGTTGAAGGAAAAGTAATCATTTGAATTTAAGTGTTTTTGACGAGACTTGGTTGTTATTTACTTTGCACTTAATTAATTTTGCGCTTCAATGAAGAATTAATTATAAATTAGCAATAGATAATTGATAATAATTACTTTTAGTCTTAGAATAAATTGTTAATGATTTTTTTAATTATTGTTTTGTTTTATTATTTATATCCGTTCCATGATTATAAATTATAAATTTGGCCATTATAAATTGGCCAATCAAATATATCAATTAAATCTGTAAACAATACCCCTAAGAAATAGAATTAGTTAATAAACTATTAAAAAGCTTTATCTATACCACAAAACTATTATCATTAATCTTTTAATTTAATTAACGTGGTTATGAAATATATAAATCAAATTCTAAAAATTGATCAAAATCACCTTTATTTTTGTTAATAATTCAGTTTTTGAAATTTTGCAGGACCGAGGCGTAATTGGAAGGATTGCGTTAAGAGTGATCTGGCGGATTTTGGTTTGGTCAGTGGTGCGTAGACGAAAATATTATTTTTAAAATTCAAGAAACCATTCTATATCACTTCATATAACAAAAATTACATTATCAATTCAAATAAGAAAAAAAAATTCTTTAGTTATCATATACTTCATTTTATAATATAAATAACCTAATATTTTAAATAAGGGATAAATGCAGTTAAAGGAGATGTAAATAGTAATATATATTTATAATATAAAAATGCAGTTACCTTTAATGCATGACCACATTTCTAACTTATTAATTTCAAAATCTCTATTCAGCATTTAAATAGATTTGATTTATCGCGTTATTCTACTTCATACTATTATCGTTTTAAGCAAAAATAAATTTCGTGGAGAATGAAGCACAACTTTATTATAATATGGGTTCTACTGGACTACCATATAATTGATGATATTTAATTATGAAGCAAAAAACCATTCTCCAGTCCAATTTTTTATTTACTATAAAGACGTTTCGACCCCTTGGGTCATTCTCAATTTCTTAAATGTCTATCGGGATTCATACAATATGTCTCATATGGACGTCTATAATTTAAAAATTACTAGGAGATGCATTCATCCCCATGGTCATTATTGCTCTGCTTAGCTATAGAGACATATTGTATGAATCCTGATAGACATTTAAGAAATTGAGAATGGCCCAAGGGGCCGAAACGCCTTTATGGTAAATAAAAAATAAAAAATTGGACTGGAGAATGGTTTTTTGCTTCATAATTAAATAGCACAACTTTATATGAAAATGAACATTTCATCGCACATAACAAAATGTCAAACGATTTGTCATAAAAACATTCGAGTTTTATGATTTAGTGTTCATAAAAATCATGTTCATGTGCTAATAATAAATTTTAATAAAATTTATTAAAATATTTCATAATAAACTGAATTGAATAAAAAAATATTTAAAACCGAAATGATGAACAATTGCAGGGAATCAAAGGATGGGGACACTCAGGAGAGCGAAAGTAGTCAAATTTTAGAGATAGGGATAAGAAAAATAGTAGATGAATAAAACTCTAAAAAAAAAAAGTAGAACTGTTCGAGTGAATAGAAATAGGAACCCTTGGAACAGCAATAGGGAAAAGATGATTAAAATGTTTTTGGTCAATGAAAAGAATGAATGAAAACAGGTTGAACAAACAGATATTCAACAAAGTGATGGAGCTAACAGACCAAGTCTGATGAAAGAGGAACAAACAGTATTTGGTTTAACTGAAAAAGAATACCAGGAGAGAAATGTTCAGAAAGTACATTAAGGACCTTGTAGTGAAAATATAGATGAAAGAGAAAAAAGATGAACAGCCTAACGAAAGAAAGAAAAGAGTAAGAAAATGAAGGGAACTTGATGGGCTAATAGCAAAGCTGAGGTATGATATACGCTCGATCCTTAGACAGATATTTGCCCATAATAAATTATTACCAAATAATATTTTTATGTGTATATATATTTCTAAATATTTTATTCACTAATACTGTTTCTAGAAATATTTTTTTAACAATTTATTTATTGAAATTTGCAACTGTATGCTAATTATAAATGAAGAAAATAGAATGAAAGATATATAATGAATGGTATGAAATAATGGCAAGTAGAGAAACCCGGTGATAGTACTCCAATAACAAATTCAACTTAAAATGTCACGAAACATTTGCCTTTCAGACGCCTCGGAGGATCATCGGGAATTGAAGAGGTTGGTAGGTTTGAAACTAGTGGGTATGAGTGGGAACAAAGTATGCCAGGAAAGATTTCTTATCGGATTTGGGCCAAATCAGCAACAAATGAGACAGTAAGGTCATTATAGAATACTTTGTTCGTTAGAAAGTACAAGGATTTTGGATTGTAAGGATTGGATACGAGAGGAATTCGATGGCTTAGTAGAGCCCCAAAGCTCTACTCCTATATATATGTATATGAGTCTTTTGTAATTTATTGAGGGCTTAGAGCATTTGTCTAGAACATGTTGAAGTAGCCTGAAACGGCGAACAGTGTTATATTTATGTTTAAAAATAAATTTTCTGTAACCACGAAGAACACTTCATTTCGAAAATGTGACAAGAAATAAATTCCCAAACGAGTTCAGTTAGCCAACTTAAATTCAGTTTGACAGATCCGTAAAGGACATCGCGTTCGCTTTGTCACACCTCGTAGGCTTTAATCCCTTTGTGCAGATTTTCATTTTATTCTTCCACTTTTTTAAACTTTTCTATCGCTTTAATCAACTACTATCACAGCAGAATCAAATTAAAGTGATTGAGTGTGCCATTGCAAAGGTAGCCTATGTACAAGAGAGGAGGCAGGAAAAAGGTGTAGTCAATTTTTTTCTTTGTTCCCTTCTATAAAGATAAAACCGGATCAATAATATTTACTAATCATTGTTACTTTTGAAAACCTTTAAACGCTTTCCTTACCTAACTTCTAACCTTTTCTTGTTTCATAGATCCGATGTACTTCAACTAATTCTTGGAGGGTTCGACTAATGCCGAAGTGTATTCTTTGTATAAGGATTTACATATGGTTGGATTCATCAAAGCACGCCATATAAACTATTAAGGCCGTATAATAAGAATGGCTGATAGAAGAGCACCGAGAAAGCCTGTTTAAGCTTCTATAATTGGCAAAAGAAGAGTCGGCCGACCACGCTGGCGAAGAATCCAAGATGTTAAAGAGGACCTTAAAGTATTAGGCGTTACTGATCGGAAGCCGATGAGAAAAGAAAAACAAAGTTGTTAAGGAACCCAATGCCCATCATAGTCTGTAGCTTTATACCAGAAAATTTGGACTTAAACAAAGTTATTTCCTCCTGACGTTTATAAAACTATAATAACCATATAGTTTACCTTATACGACGTTATTTTGAGCCCATCCATCAAAGTTTCTGTTTCTGAATTTAGTTTTAACGTTCCTACATCTTCACATAATAGTATTAAACGTCCACAAACCCAATCATGGATATTTTACAATCCAGATTCAAACTCCAACTTTTTCATGTGAGTAACCTAGGTCAATCTTTCCATCTTTCGGCAAGAATTTGACAATAGTTTGAAACAAAAGTATTAGAAAAAAATTGTCTTCTGTCGTAAAATAGCAGAAGGTAATCCTGAAGAGAACTGAAGTCTCAAAGCCGAAGTAATACCAGTGTAAGAGAAAGAGCTCAACTGAGCCGAAAACTGGAGGGCAATCTTCCTAACGAGTAACCGGTCCGACTCAAAGGAAAGAAAATACTTCCTGGCTGTAAATGGATAAAACACTTTGTAAGGAGTTTACAATTTGCTTATTAAAGCCAAAGATATCCTTTATTAAAACTCAACCCGATGTTTTAACTTTTAATGATTTATCACATTTGACAGCTTAGAAGTTTATTGCTCTTTTATTTAGAAAAGAAAATTCTATTATTTTCAACATTACTGTATTTTTATTGATGAAGAATTGGTTGAACATTTATACTTAAAATTAATAATCAAACTTAAAAAGCAAATTATAAATAAATGTTTAAATTTTATAAGCATCCCTACACTAAGAAAGAATGTATTCCTACAACCTGTTATGTGCTATTAAATGAATAAAAATTAAAGCATTGGTACCGAAGCCACCAAAACCTCATCATATAATTAATATTTTTTTATTTTATTATAATAATAATAAAACATCTTTAGTAATAATTTTTAAAATAATCACTACCTTTACTTTTATTTATTTGTTAGTTTAATATTATACAAAATTTTAAAAACGTATTAAACCCAATAAATAAAACGCAAAGTATACATAAAATTAAACTTAAAAGGCAACTATTCCACTTTTCTATGTTTAACAAGAAAGACAAATGATCTTATCCTGGACTAGTTCATTATCTGCACTAAACAAAATATTTAACGCATTTTTAAGACTATCCTATCAGGCATTCAAATGACCATTTCGTAGTAAGCGATCCCTTCTGTCTCAGGATAAACTTCAAAAGTTTAAAAAACAAAATTTTCAAAAGTTCATTTATTTGCATTTTTATAGAATGTATGAATATCTCCTGAGTAATGTAGAAAATTTTTGAAGTTGCGGTTAAAGAAATATTCAAAAATAAGCCTAAATGACAACATAATTAACAAATTATAAGTAATAACCACATTTCCAACCATTTTCTAAGTTACTTATTGTTGCTGTATTTAGTTATAACAATTATTGTTGCTGTATTTAATTATAACAATTCTTACACTAAGATAAAAAATATTCATACAACTTATTAAGTGTTCACCTTAGGTGGAGTGAATAGTGAATGGAAATTAAAACATTGATACCAAAGCCACCAACACCTCACATAATGTAATTAATATTTCTTTACTCTATTAGAATAATTTTAAAAAAACTTTAGTAATGTTTTATAAAAAATGCATAACCTTTACTTTTGTTAATTTATCAGTTTTACACTTTAAACATTTTAAAACGTGTTAACTTTATAGAACAAATAAAATGTTAGCGATTAAAATATTTGTTTCTTAATTTATCACATACTGTTAAGACCGTGGAAAAATTCCAACGAAAAGCCCCTAAGTTTCCAAACTAAAACAGAAATAGAAATTATTTTAGTTAAAATTTTAGTTTGGAGACTTAAGGGCTTTTCGTTGGAATTTTTCCACGGTCATAATATTTATGTAAGGTCCCTTTTTACTTTTCAATATTAATTTATCACATGCTGTTAAAAATAATTTTCTATCTCAGATTTTCTTATACGAAATTCATTTGGCACGATACCATTCTTGTCATGAAATACTTTATTCCCACTCAAACCAACTAGTTTCATACCTTCCAATTTCTGTATCGCATCCAAATACTCCAAGAAAAGAAGATGGTCTCGTGACCTTCTAAGGAAAATTTTTTATTTGAGTACTACCACTGGTTAGTTTCTCTACTTGTCTATGTACCTGCCATTATGTATCATTCCTGTCATTTAATTGTTGTATTGTTATAATACAGTTGTAAATTTCAATGAATAAATTAATAAAAATTCATTTGAAAAAAAAACAGTCAAGTTAATTTAAATCATTGTTCATTTATTGATTGTAACGTTTTTATTAACAGGAAGCGGGATATCTGAGTGAGTAGAGTGATGCGTTGCTATGCTGGTTATGGTCGTTGCTACGCTGAGGGTCCCGGGTGGCAAATAAATTATTTAATCTGTTAACAGCTGCGATGGATCCTGAGGGATTTATCCGCCAGAGGTCTGCAGTAAATAAAGTGCGTACCCTGATTGGTGAAAAAATCTGCCGCTTGTGAATGGTCTCCGACAATTCTCTCCCTGCATAACGGTTCTTATCGAAATTACAACTACGAAGTCTCTACCATATACTAAACCCAAGGCTCTTCATGAATTGTATACTTTATAGATGACTTTAACATATGTTTAAAAATACCAATACTAAAGAAATACGTTTTAACGCTTTTTAACAGAAAAAATTACTATGACAGATATCTCTCTACACTGTTCCAAAAATACCCGTAGTAAATAATCCATCTCTTCTTAATCAAAATAATAAAAAATGATCAATTGTGTAAAGGTCGGTTTATATGATACATCGTTTCCCTTTCATTCAACCCAATCATTTCAATCATAATATAAATAGTATAAACTGCTATCTACTAGTACCTACGCTAGAAATTAATATTTGTATAAATTTTTTCCCTAAACTTTCAGCTTATTATATTAATATATGTTAACAAGTGAGGGAAATTCCCTTAACTTAATTATTTCTGTCCCAACTAACTTAGCCGTTACTATGTAACGTACGTTACTGAATGTTAAAAGGCGATTGAATTGGTAAGGTAATAGCATTAAGTCCCTGTACGTTTGTTTATTCATTTAACGTAACTTTATGCTACTATGGGTAATCCCACTCACTACACTACAGGGAGTCCTAAATTGTGTCTGTCCAGGTATAAAGTGGAAGGGACTCAAACAAGTCCAGACTCAGCACGGGACCGCCATTTTCTGTTCCCTCCGAAGCACGACATAATCAAAGATTTGTATTCCCTTCAAGTAATCATGAGGTCACCTGCTAGAATGCAAATGCATTTAACCGTTGTTATTAATTTATTTATTCTCTTAAATTGTTTAATATCTTATAATGCTCAGTTCTTTTAATTAAAAAAAAAATTGTTTAGCACTTTTTTACTCACATATTTGTATTATATAGCCTTCTGGCCAGATATATGTTTTGTTTCTTTTTCTTTTCATGTTTGCAATTCCAAAGAATTATAAAATAAAGTTATTTTTCTATTCTATTCTATTCTCTTGTTTATGAATCCGTTGTATAACATCTTAGTCTTTAAACTGTAGTTATATGACTTGAATATAGATTATCTTTTCACAAAATTGAACTTGGATTTTCTTTTAACGGGTTGCAAGCATCCTACCTTTAGCAATTTCCAAATCTACCTTTACCATTTTTACAATCAGTGTGAGCATTACATATTATGAACTTGTTAAAATATGAAAAAAAAACCACTAAATATCTGTTAAAAAATAATATATAATATTCCCGCCGGAATTTCGAAACGCATGCCATTTGTTTCCCTCGCCTCGGGGCAAAGTTATGCATGATAAATACCCCGATAGGAGAGAGAATATATAACTGATATGGACGCGAGCTGACTAATACAGACGGCCCTGCAAGTGAGCCTGAGATATGGCCGAGGGTCGCCTCCCATTTGTCCGATGTCGGTCATTAAATGATAGTCCTCCGATAGGATCTTCCTCTTCGGTGCTGAATTAGGGAGGGTATCCAAGCAGATGTGTTTTTAAGGAGTCTCGAAGCAGTAGTTCATTAAGAAGTCAGAGTAATTAATTACATTTAAAGTACAGAATAAATAGCCATAATGGATTCTATATAATTCAAAAATTTTGAAAGTATTTTCGCTCCACAAATAATGAATGATCATCAAGACTGAACTTGACACAGAGATACAAGATAAAGATTAGCGTGATAAAAATATGATTAAAAACCTGCACTACTAGAACCTAGCTCTTTGGCTCAGTACATTGTAGACACTGTACGTATTCTAGGACAACTGTTGTGCAAGGGATTGATTTCTTCAAGATCACGTTCAACCGCCAAGTTTTAAATAATAATTTATTAAATAATAATAATAATTAATAATAATTATATGAATATATATATATATATATATATATATATATATATATATATATATATATATATATATTCATATAATTATTATTAATTATTTTTTTTTTATATTAACACTTTATTGAAATATTACAATCTGCCACTTATGGGCAATAAGTAATAGTGCTGTGTAGCTTACAGTCATTCCATAACAAAACAATAATATAAACAAAATAAAATAAATAAATATATACATGCGGAAAAATATATACATGCGGTAACAGAAAGAAATTAATGCGGTAATAATAATAATAAAGTAAAATAAATAATAAAGTAAAGTAAATAATAATAATAATACTAATAATAAAATAAAATAAAATGTACACATTCATACCCTATTATTTTTATTAATAATATTAAATAAATGATCAGCCGTAATTGAATCCTGCCCCTTCTGCGTGGCAACTCAGCACTCGACCACTGAGCTACCCAAACTCCAGAAATATGATGGAGTGGATTAGCTAAATGTAGCATTCAAAATACTTTCAAAGAAAATAAATTCGATAACAGACATACAAAGAAATTTTCATTACTTTATTAACCCAGTAATTTTTTATATTTTGTTGTAATAAATAGTACCAATAAAAACCATGAAGGGTTTTGGGATCAGTTCATGAAAGAGACTATATCTACAGCCCCCGGTGAATAAGTGGTTAAGTCGGATTTTATTTCACTGCTTTCAGATAACTGGAATCGAATTATTCTCGTAGTTTTGGGCCTTAAACGGAGTTATAAAAAATAACTCCTTTTCAAGCCAATGCCTGACTTAGCAACTTAATTATAAAAATAATTCAATTCCGTTTACTTAAGTACAAGAAACTCATTTTGGAGAAAATTAGACAGAATCACTTATCATGTACGCTGGTAGTATAACAGTACTGTGACAGGTCATTGCGGTACTCAATATTCTGGAGTGTGAACCTGGTGTATATTCGAAATTACTAAAAATAAGATCAAACAATAAAGGCTGAATTAGTAATCAAGAATTATTATTAAAATAATACATTCAGCTATGATAAATACGGAATTAAATATATAGATTCTTCGTAACATACAGGGAGTCAAGACAACTCCATCGATATTCCAAAGTAAGAAAGTATCTGGAAAAAGCACCTATCAACATTACGGAAATTGAAAATAGAGAAAGATACAGATAAAAGGTTAACGAATGGGAAGTAATGTCAGAGAATGAGAAGCCCAAGAAGAACGGGACAGAATGGACGGAAGAAAGGATGAAGATCCACGGGAAAAAATTAGGAAAGCGTGAAAAAATAGAAGAAACGTCAGAAAATGAAGTCAAGTTTGTTTTGGGCGATAATAATAATAAATTCTTGTTATCTGATAACTTCATAATATTTTTTTCACATAATAACAACTGACAATTCAATAATTATGATTATTAGTCTAAAGCTTTATTTATAAGTCGTAAAGCTTCCAAAGTGGAAGAGGCTAAGTAAAGAAGGTTCACGTTTCTGGTTTCATGCTCTTCTTATTTGTCCACCAGGTTTTCATTCTTTACGAGAATTTAACTTCTTCGCTCCACTTTGTTACAGTCCTCAGCCCTTTTGTCGCTGGCTTAACCTCCCATTTTTCAACTTTAAGTTTAAAATTTTATCTTGCCTTCGTGTCTTCATTAGTAATTTTGGCTAATTCCAAGTCTTCCTTAATATTTTGGATCCATTCTCCTCCATTAACTAGGGATGCTTCGTATTTTACTAATATTTTTGTAAGTATGTGATCCTTAGCATTTAACACGTATTTTCCTCATGTATATCTCTATGTTAAATTATTCCTCAATTTTAGATGTTTTCTGTTATCTATACCCTTCTTCGGTCCCAGAATTTCCTTAATGTTTTTCCTTTCTTCTTTCTTTAGATTTTCCTTATCTGTTTCTCTGACGAGTGTCAAGGTTTCGCTTGCATATAACATTGTTGGTTTAATTACCGCGTTATAAAGTTTAATTTTTGTATTTAGTGATAAACATTTTTATTGTAAAGGTTTTGCACGGATTTTAATTATTATAATTATTTTATAATAGGCTTAATATGTATAATAAATACAATGATAAAATGAGGAGTAGAGTAGAACGAAGGTTACTAAGATGTGTGTCACGGGTTCCAGGTCGGCTGTAGCAGATAATTTATCTTGAGGCTCACCCCGTCTTTATAAAGTGGGTTCCCTCAATGGGAAAAATACCGAGTGATCGAATTTGATCACTGACAAATCATCTCCCTGCACTACCGTTGGCTTAGAAACACTACAGTCACTACCATGTGCTGAACCCAAGAACCTTTACGAGTTTTAGTTCTATAATATTTTAATGATAAGTTAATGTAATTATTTCATTTTTGATGAAATAGAAAAAAAACTATTTCTTAGTTTTAACATATTTTTTTAGATCTACTAGAATCTTGTTAAAACATATAGAATTGTTTCAGCTATATTTACTGCTTAATTTAAACAGAACAACCGTTAGTTTTATTTTTAATTGATTAATTTTTATAAATTTAAAAATATTTATAGATTGAATTATTTTTTAAATATTGTTTTAACCTGTTTAGCAAAGGGAATATTTAATGATTGTAAAAACAAAGCAATATATTTAGTCGGGACTAGCTCCTCTTGTCCAAGAGCCGCACAAGATTCCCCTAACATATTACATTCCTCGTTCCAATATAATGTTCCTTACTGGCTACTTCTGGGAAATAACTCTTTACAAACATTCAATAAAGAAATTCCTTTATTATTCGGACATTCACATCCTCTCATATTCTCACGGTCAAAGACGGATGACTTCGGAGTAGTTTCGTTGCTAACGAAACGTCATGTCAAGTGATATTGTGTATAACTTCAAAAAGAAATATTGGAGCGTAATAGATGGATGGTTAATAATTAATTAATAACCTACCATCAATGATGCTACAAACTCTATTTAATGTATATAATGCTTCTACATATGGGTATAAATGTATATAAATCCATTAAAAAATAAGTACTTCAGATGTATTTCAGATCACAATAAGTTAAGAGCGGAGATTTTCTAAGAACCATCGGCCTGTGTATAGTGATCTTTATAAGATGAAACTTTATCTCCTCGTACCGTTTTTATTCAAACGTCAAAAGCTTAAGGTTAAAATTGACGTCAGGATATTCTTGGGTTACGCTGAATTATATTTGGCATCTTGGAATCACATCTCTCAGTAATCTAAGGTAATCCCGGGACAAAAGGGGAAAGTATTTGACTTTGTTGAAAAAATAAGTATATTTAAAAATGTACTTATAGTATATTTACTATTTAAAAGTCATCAACTTCATTAAGATCACAGAATTATGTTTTCATGACATTTAAAATAATTATTTTTTTTTCATTTATTCATCATTTGTTTCAAAGGAATATCCCTAATATATTGAATTATAAAATACTACAAAATGTTTCTCTGTTGTAACTAACACACTTGACTTTATTTTCTTCATTTAAATGAATTAATGAATTCATTATCATGATCCTTTATTACAAAAAATTAACAGGAATTATTAAAATAATAAAAATTAAAATAATTTTACTACAGGTACTATATACAATTTTATGCTTGTTAATTTATGTAGGCCTTCCCCTTAGGGAGTGGTCTAACTTCCCTGGAGACAATATCAATAGATTAATCAGTAACATTTAGTACTAACAAATAAGATTTTCCTAATACTATTACTAAAAAAAGTAATATTCCATCAAAAAAAAAGGAAAAGTAGTACTCCTTTAATTCCATCAAAAAACAATTATTATTTTAATTATATGGTTTGAAATATTTAAGAATTTTATGGTCTAGTTAATTTCTTTTGAGTTTTGTGTCCCAAAGAAAAATCAGTAACATTTTTTAAAAATTATTATATACTTATTAAAAAAAAAAAAAAAGAGTTTTTAAATTCTTTTTAACATCCCTAGATTATTAATTAACAGTACCAAATGGTATTTGTATAATTTCTTAAATAAATATTTTTATTACTATTTATTATTAAGAAGATTAAAGATAAAGATTAAAAAAAAAATTGATTATATGTATAAATGCATTAACTCCCTAAAATAGCGCCTTAGATTGGAGAGAACGCTAAGCCAGCAGAACAGAAATGTTGTGAGAGCCGTGTTGACTGTGCGTCTGGCTTCTGGCAATGTAATCAGTGCAGCATAGCCGAACCCTGCATGAAGATGGGAGAGTTAGGATGCAGGTCTTCTGCATTGGTGAGCAAGTTCTCCGAGCGGATGTAGCAGGAATTATAAGCAGCTAGTTGGTCTTTATCAGCAAAAGTGAAGGGGGAAAATAAACGGAATGGACTTATAATAAAAAAAAAACATTAGGAAGAAAAGAGCCCGGGAGGAGATCAGAGAAAGAATTTCTTAAATACAGTGGAAATATTTATTTCAAAACAATAAATTATCAAAAATCGGTGTGCCCCAAAGTCATCCAATTTATTTTTAATTAACAATAGCTTTAACTTAAATCTCCGAATGCCTTAAAATGCAACAACTTGCCGCACAATTTAACACAATAAGAAGATGAATAAGAAGCCATTTAAAACTATTTACTTATATAGTTTTTAGAAAATAAATGTGTTCCAATATCGTTATTAATTCTAAATCTTTCTCCATATGTTTTACTGTCTTAACTTCATTTTAAGCATCACTTATAATATTTAAAAATAAAAAGATAACTCACATAAATGTTAACACCGTGGAAAAATTCCAACGAAAAGCCCTTAAGTCTCCAAACTAAAATAGAAAATGAAATTATCTGTCCGATATTTCGCCTATTCAGGCATCCTCAGGGTAGAAAGAGAATAACAGCAAAACAAAACATGAATAATGCATCCAAGAAACATCCCACCACCTCCAAGGCTCAAATGCAACTAATGAATCATAAGGAAGGTTACAACACCCCGGCTGGATAAGGTTAGATAAAAACAGCTAGAATTTCAAAAATAAACATACACTCACCAAACTTAACTCAACAACATTGGAAAAGAATCCAATTCAGAATAAAGTTAGGACTTTTAATACATAGTAATTTGAGTAATCACCTTAATTGATTACTCTGGCATCCCGAAATCAATTAGAATATTTAAAATATAATTAAGAAAATAAAACATAGCAATACAGTAAATACATAAAAAAAGTAATACCTTAATTTTAGTCCATTACATGAATGCAGACAGAAAAGCACATACCTGAAAATAAAAAATAATATTAGTTTCTTTAACATTAAAACACAAATCATTTTATAATTACTACTTTGTCTATTCTTTATTGTTTATCGGAGCAATAAAAAATAAACATATGTTAGTTATCAGATATTCAAGATATCGGCATCGAGCCTTCTGGTCGGATAAGATTTTTATTGTTATTACAAATATCAATACTACAACTCTGGATCACTAAAATATTTTAGTAGGTATCTTTTTCAATGACTTAGCTGCTAAACTGCGTAACAGAATAGTGAATCATACTCTTATCATTATACTCTTTGAGGAAGATATTAAAAAATTTAATGCAACTAATGAATCATAAGGAAGGTTACTCGACCCCGGCTGGATAAGATTAGATAAAAACAGCTGATAAATACTCTATAATTCCAAAAATAAACATGCTCTCACCAAACTTCAAAAAGCACAACAGGAAAAAATAAATAATAGTAAACAACACAAAAACATAAGACAAAAGTCTATATGAAAAAATATAAGTCAAAATGCAAGAGAAATAAAAGAACATTATCAAGAAACCAGTGGACTATTTCTCAAAAAAATATAATTTTTATATTTGTTTTTCGAGAATCGTATTTATAGGACTTTAGATATGGGGGATATAAATGCGTCTACTAATCTTAATTTAAATAAGTTCTAAACACGTATGTCACATTGCGTATTCAACTCTTTAGCTATGAGAAGGCACAATACAGCCAGTTTTAATCTAGTTATAGACCCAATTTTTCATTCAGCGCTGATTTTATTATTTGTTTAGAGTTATTTAATTTCATTCTTTTATTTTTTAATTCTTTTGTTCATTTTAGTATATTTCTTAAATTGTAGAATTAACTTTTTAAGTAATTTAACATTTTTTTGGGATATATTATTTTATCAAACAACATCTCTTTGTCGCTGTAGTCATACGTCAGGTGGGATGTGACAATATGGAACCTGTCCAAGTTTTTATTACTTAATTGTTTTCATATTTACTTAAAAATTTACCGTATTAATCGGTACTATTACTACCTAGTATGGAATTAATTTAATTCATTGATATTTACAACTATAATAATATTACAATAAGTAAATCTGCTAATATGTACAATTATAACCTTTAAAAACCTATTTGTTGCTCGGTTAATTTTATTATTAGATTTTGTTCCTGTTTTATTTCAATTTCAGTATTTTACCATTCTTTCCACCACATTTAAAATCACTAGGAAAACTCTTAATATGGTCTATTAATGTTGTGAAAGGCATACAAAGTTAGTTTCTTTTTTTTTCTGGTTTGTTTTTTGGACACCACACAATTTAGTTTCATTACACTGAATTGCTGCTCATGACAATAAATATTTTATTGTATTTCCTTGAATTCTCGAATTCAAGGATAATATTAATATTACATAGATATTATTGTACGTAATCTCTTCTGCTTCTCGGAATCCCAAGGATAAATTCGTCTGGTTACACCGACGCCTTTGAGCAGTTCAAACCGCAAAACGTTCTATGTAATCAACAACCAGGAGTTGATCTTTGTCCTTTGGGATGAGGACAATGATCCCCTTAGTTCAATAATACTTGAACAGAAAATAACAAAAAAGAAGAAGTTTTGTTTTAGTTATAAAGTTTTGTACAATCACTATAAATCTTTCAGGACGCATAACACACAACAGAGGCTTGCAGATATATATTTTAATTTTATTTGTATGCTTTTGGTTAAAAAAAAACTCTCGCGAACTTAAAAATAAATAAAATTTTCTCCAATTTATGTTCGTAAAATAATTTAATAGAAATCACTATAAAGCCGCTAGAGCACCAAAGTGAATTTCATAATACGCAATTTATGTTTTATTACTCTGATCTTGACCACAAATACTAATCAATATTAACTGTACAAATACTAATCAAAAATTGTTATTACTTACCTACTAGAGAGTTATTATTACAAATGTAGCTTCGGTGCTGAAATTGTAAAATGGTTAATTAGCAAATTATATTATTTTATCTATTTGCTAGCTATTAGGGAGCGGAGTGATAAAGTGAGTTACGGTCCCGGGTTCAAATTCGGTTGCGACATATTATATTTAATCTCTTAACAGCCGAGGATGGATCCTCTCGAGCTGAATCCACTAGGAGCTCAGGCAGACTATATAAAAAGGGTACCAAAAAATATGAAATCAGTGCAGACAAATCACTTACCTGCACAACCGTTGTCGAAGAAACAGTACAGTCTGAACCCAAGACCCTTCATGAGTACTTGTGGTACTTTTTTTATTTCAATATTATTTTGTCTTACTATAAAATGCAGAAAACCAATATAAATGTTTGTTCTGAAACTCCCAAATCGCAAACTTTATCAAATGTATATATTACAAAATATATATATACCACTACTAACCTAAGGGCCTTGAATTCAGTATTACAGTCTGTAGACCAACCAACGGTGGCGGAAGAAACTAATTTCGCACAACCACTTACTTGCCTTTTCTTGACTTCTGGAAGTGTCTCAGAGGAGCCCCTTGCTCCAATCCAGGATAGAAAACAGTAAATATTTGACTAAATCGGTCTCGAATCCTGAACCAAGAGAAGAATAAAGTTATGCCTTACCACAGAGCTACTTTGCCTTTACACAGAAAATACATGATATGTGCATTCATATCTGGTGTATTGGAACATACATCATAATACATCATGCGGACTTGACTGTGAGAGAAGTAAAGCAAATTTATCTTCTTTGCTTCTTCCTTTAGTTCGGAAAACCCCGACGCGGCCCTTGTAGCTGTAGCTATATGGTTTTAATGCATGTCTAACTTTAGATCCATTCGTCTTAGAAATGTGTACAAAAATGTATATATATATATATATATATATATATATATATATATATATATATATATATATACATATATATATATTGTATTTTAGTTCTTGAGTTTCAGTCTTTCTTGAAATTCTTAGGCGACGTTTCGAGACTAGGTTAGTCTCATACTCATGCCCTGACAATGAACAAATGAGCTTTTAGTAAAAACATTAAATAGCACACTAAAATAGATGTAAAATGACCTGTGTAAGTTGTAATAGATAGGGTGTACTTACAAGTTCCAAAGAATGAATCAGTTTTTCATTAATCAGTTGCCTCGCAAAACAGCATAAAATGGTTGATATTGCAATTGCTATTTATGCTAATTAATGCTATGCATTAACTGATTAATGAAAAACTGATTCATTCTTTGGAACTTGTAAGTACACCCTATCTATTACAACTTACACAGGTCATTTTACATCTATTTTAGTGTGCTATTTAATGTTTTTACTAAAAGCTCATTTGTTCACTGTGAGGGCATGAGTATGAGACTAACCTAGTCTCGAAACGTCGCCTAAGAAGTTCAAGAAAGACTGAAACTCAAGAACTAAAATACAATATAATTTCCATAACAGTCAAGATAAGTAGAAACCAATATATATATATATATATATATATATATATATATATATATATATATATATATATATACAATAAGAAGATGAATAAGAAGCCATTTAAAACTATTTACTTATATAGTTTTTAGAAAATAAATGTGTTCCAATATCGTTAATAATTCTAAATCTTTCTCCATATGTTTTACTGTCTTAACTTCATTTTAAGCATCACTTATTATATTGAAAAGTAAAAAGATAACTCACATAAATGTTATTACCATGGAAAAATTCCAACGAAAAGCCCTTATGTGCAGTGAGAGCTGCTTGATCTGGTTTATTGTTTTGTTTTTTTATTATTGAATCACAACTATATTTGTGTTGGCATACTCTACGTTTTAACTATTGTTCCGATGTTTCGAAGTAGAATTTACCGCATTTAACATCAAAATTTAAAAAAAAAAAAAATTTAAATAATTAAAAAAGAACCATAAATAAATTATGAATATAAATTTGACGTAAGTCAACGAGATCCCGATTAAAGTAATGTTCAATGAACATACTTCCCCGTGTATACCTCGAAAAATTGCGAGATCACAGGGATATAGGATCGGTGAAGAGAAAGGATTTGTCTAGCTGGAATGCGTGCCTTGGTAGCTCAGTGGTTAGAGCACCGCGCTAGAGACGCGGGCGACACGGGTTCGAATCCCGGCCAAGACATAATCTTTTCTCTTCAAAATTAAAAAAAAAAAAAAAAAATTTAAATAATTAAAAAAGAACCATAAATAAAATATATATATATATATATATATATATATATTTATTGTATAAATGAAAACCTTATACTACTACGCCCATTAAGGTTCTTTTCACTCCGTAGATGGTACGAATAGGACTGCTGTTTTTAAGTTAACATGTCCTAAGGGAATGTGTTTTGGTCGAAATATGCTCATAAACTAGGTCTTTCACTCAATGAAGAGCATTTAATTTAAAAAGGCTGAATGAGCCCCAGGATGATCTGGAGATGGCACTTATCCTCCTTATCCTTATCTATAGCTGTTAAAGACTTATATACAACAACCCGATTCGATCCCAAGACAATCAGCTCAGAAAATGACTGCCTGTTATTTATCCAACGTTAATTACCTTTTCATCACCCCATGTAATATTGAAAACATTTACTTGAAATTGAAAACCAGCACCGAGTTGTGAAAATCTCAAAATTAACAAAACGAACTAATTTATTTTGTTGCTATAATTAAAAAATAAATAGAAATATATTCTAAATTAGATATAGTCTTTATGGGAAAAATCAGGAGACATATGTCCGAGTGGAGGTCTATAATAAAATCCCAAGCACAATCTATAAGCAGTCCCTATATGATACAGTTTGACTTAAAGGTAGATTTTCCAGGATGAAATTGTTTGAGTTTCCAATTGTTTGATCTCTCAACCATTTCCTTTTCATTTCTTTTCTGTTGTATCTTGCATCGATCCTTTCATATACACTGCCAGTCATTATGCTGAATTTTATTACCCTCGAGTACTTTTGTTATACTTCCTCAATACCTAAGTTCACCTTTTGTGAGAGTCTATGACTTGAAGAGAATATGAAATAGGCTCACCGGTAACTGCCTCGCTCGAGAAAGGAGAACATAAAATAAAACAATTATGAACGAATTGGGTAAATAGACACTTAAAAACTCCTCATGGAAAACATTAAACGTGGAAAATTATATAATTCCATAAGCTTAAAAGGCCCCTTTCGAATTGAGAGTTTAAACTTAGTTTGGAGAACTGTAGAGAGGAAAGAGAGGATGCTGCCTGTATGGCTATTAAGTTGAAATAACTGCTTCCATTCATCACATTCATCACATTATGCGTTAAGTTTTGTCGTTCTAACTCGATAACTCATCACTTCCTTCATCTCACTCAGGCTCAATTCGTGTAACGTAAAAGCATTAATATTCGACACTTCATTCTTCAAAGTGTAAAGTTTCCGCGTGTAAAATACAACTATAAAGTCAATGTTCTTTAAAGATGGCTCAAATAAAAGTTCAAATGCATACTACATACATACATATATATATATATATATATATATATATATATATATATATATATATATATATTGGTTTCTACTTATCTTGACTGTTATGGAAATATATTGTGTTTTAGTTCTCGAGTTTCAGTCTTTCTTGAACTTCTTAGGCAACGTTTCGAGACTAGGTTAGTCTCATACCCATGCCCTGACAGTGAACAAATGAGCTTTTAGTAAAAACATTAAATAGCACACTAAAATAAATATAAAATGACATGTGTAATTTGTAGTATTTGGGTGTACTTAAAAGTTCCAAAGATTAGATCAGTCCATCTTTAATCAGTTACTTCGCAATATAGCATAAAATGTTTATATTGCAATAGATGTGATCAGTATGTAATCTATTTTTAGTAACAGCAGTAGTTTTTTAATTGTTGAATCATATTAGATTATTTTTATTTTTATTTCATTATGAATTAATTAAATTTGCACATACGAGCTAAGACCTTGAACATCCGATTTTTTGTTTACAGCGCGATTTTTATACTTCTCTATAGTTATCATTTCTTTTATATTCCGTTTGAAACTATTTTTCTCTTGGCGTATTATTTTATGTTTATCAAATTTAACTGTATGTTGTATATTTCTAAAATGTGTAGTGAGAGCTGTTTGATCTGGTTTATTGTTTATTTTTATTATTGAATCACAACTATATTTGTGTAGACATACTCTACGTTTTAACTATTGTTCCGATGTTCCGAAGTAGAATTTACCGCATTTAACATCACATTGTATTTCGTATACGACATTTGATTTTAAATCTAATTTATCCGAATCTTTGGTTTTTGTAAATAGTCTTGACACAGCGGCTGTGTTTTTGAAAGTAATTGCGGAGTATATATTACTTTTATTACCGGTGAGTGTTTTTTCTAGTCTTTCTGAAAGTGTTGATATATATGGTATTGTATAGTATTTTTTTTGGATTGGTTTCATTTAGGTTGTTTTGATTAGAAAGTGTTTTTAATAAATTACGAAGGAGGCTGTGCGGATAACCATTCTTTAATAAGAGGTCCACTACGTTGTTTTTTGGTGTATTGGGGGATGATAATTTTCTCGCGCGATTTATTAGGTTTTCACCCGTATTATTGTGTGGGTAAACAATCATACAAATGTCAATGTGTCAGAGCTATTCTAATACTTAAAGATTTTGATAGAAAGTAACAGAGATTAATAATACCATTGTTGTGTTTAGGATTCATTACTGTGTAAATATCGTGATCGTATGAACTAATATATTTATTTCTAGGTTCTGTATAAAATGGACAGTCAAAAAGTATGTGGTGTAATTCGTCGCATGAATCATTAAAGCATAGAGGGCGATTGCCATGAGGTTTCATACACTGGGGGAAACTCTAATTTGACTTAAAAGTCTTATTCTCTCTACGGGCACCTGATGTCAGGTGTGACTGAACTGAGTTTATACAGACTAAATTTTTGTGATAGATAATGCGATCCGATAGGTAATATATTTAATTAGTAATATTAATTAAAAAAAGGTGGGGAGGTTATTCATCCACTAGCGCTCCAATTGGAATAATTTGAACATTACTGCAGCCTTGTTTAGGCAAAACATAAAGTATTTGTTATATTTGATTTATTATGATAGTTTATTGTTTGTGTTTGGACTATTGATTTTCTATTGTGTATTCAAGTAGTTTTGAGATGGTTTAGAATCACTTCTATTTCTTTTAATTAATTAAAATTAAAATTTTTAAATTAATTAATTAAAAAAATATGGTCGGATTTTATGAACTTGTAAAGATGAATTTTATTCTATAATATCATTATTTATTATTTTATTCACTGATGTATGATGAAATGAAAAACATTTCTTGATCATTGATAAACAAAATAAGAGAATTATATAATGAGCCTTATGGAAGCCTTATTCTAAGATACCAAAAAGCTTGATTTGATTTTGATTAGCAACTTATTTCAAATTTTAATTTAATGGTTAATTTAAGAATGAATGTATTGATACATTCATTTGATAAATCATTTTAATCTCTATAAAACATAGCAATATTTACTTTCACTTTAGCATATGAAAAAGTGGAAATTATTGCAACCATTAAAAATATTGTATATTGAATATCTAATTGGTAGGATTATAGAAGCTAATACTTCCATATATTTTAATTATAAGTTATATGGTAAAGGTAGGGACAAGCAGATGCAGTTAATCCGCGGGGCCATTTTCACTTAGCTGGATATAAGCTGCCATCAACTTAAATTGAGATGAATTGGCAGCTTAGGGTTAACGACAGGCAATCCAGTGGGACGAAGCGCTTATGTCCCATCCATGCCGGCATGCCAACTTATTCTCTGATATTTTTGCAACTCTATTTTTTATGTTTATAGAAATAGACTTTTGTAAATAAATACTTCCAAAAAAAATATAGTCCGTGATCCGCACAACTTGTGAAATTAAAAATTTTGAATTATTATCACTTGGATTCTCGAATAAGCGTTACTATTAGACACTATAGAAATAGAAATAGAAATAATAAAATAATTTTATTCTGGGACCAGGACCCTTTAGAACAACAGAGATGAACATAATTAAGAAAATATTTATCTGGCCAAAGGCCTACATCTGAGTAAAAACGTATTTACAAAATATCCTGAAAGTAAATAACTAAACAGGTATGTTTTGGTAGATAATCAGAAAATGTGATGCAAAATTAAAATAAAAAAACAGACAAATTTACAATAAAAAGAACTAGGCTTATGGAAAAAAAACAGTAAATATATGATAGCCTCTGGTAACAGAAATAAAAAATAAAAAAAATGATTTCATTATGAGTGAGGAATATTTACAATTGTTCATCAATCAATAAAGTTGAAAATATCTATCAATTATTTATTGATTATAAAGCACCTGATTGGGAATTTAGAAGATGTTGGAAAAGTTTAGATTTAAATGAGGTTAAAGAAGACGCATGACGGATATCGGGTGAGAGTGAGTTCCAAAGAGAGATAGAACGGGCGAGAAAGGAACGTTCAAAAGTTTTGGTTCTATGGGAACGGATATAAAGAACGGATACGATAAGATATTAGTACTTATCGATAATGAATTATTTCGATGGTAATCTCTAGGAAATCTCTAGGAAGAAACTACACCCGATAATTCGAATTTCGTCCGTATTGAGGAAAGCAGAATCGTTGCATTTTCGTAGTTTTTGGCTTACAAAGGTGTTGTGAAGTAAGCAATAACTCTTTTTCAAGCCCATGCCTGACTTATCCCATATTCGCTACGGAAATATCACGATTCTTCTACACTAAGTTAAAAGAGACTCATTTCCGACTTGAACAATTATTTCGGGACAGTGGTAATGATGCACATGACTGATTACCAGTAATATTTAAATAGATTCACTAAGGATATTTCGAATATTATAAGAATAGGAGAAACAATAAAACAGAGAAGGTTAAAACAGTTTGATCATATATAAGAATGATATGGTAATATCTATTTCTATACAAGGAAACCCTTACCTGATTGGTTCACTGAAGTCTAGAAAGATCTTGAAAGTTTAGAAAACAAAAGATCAAAAAAATCTACTTTAAAAATGGCCAGAAAAATGTAAGGGGCAACGTTTATAGAAACGAAAATATTCTGGAAAAAAAAATTCAAACTATGCAACCATGAGAAAAAAATTATAAGAATGCAAATTTTCATACTCAACAACCACTGTAATTAATATTGGTTTTTATCGCTATGGACGTGAAGTAAAACTTGACTAAAATTTGCGATTCGTTGACTGATTACTTTTTCAGTATTTTAAAGACATAAGGCTAGGCTTCTTGGGCTTTTTCCTATTGCACTCTAATTAATATTGGATTTTTTTTTATATATACGTTCCTGACTGATCGGTTCTCGAAACCAATAATTATTGGTTTGTGGTAGTTTCTATAATTAAAAAAACTATATACCATATACATTAAACTATTTTTGTTTTGAAGAGAAAAGATTTGCCCTGGCCAGGATTCGAACCCGGGTCGTCTACTTCTCCGAAGCAGTCCTCTAACCAACTGAGCTACCAGGAGTTGTATCCAAGCCAGACAAATCCGTTATCTATCACCGATCCTAAACCTCCCCCCGTGTTCTCGCAATTTTTGCGATGTATACACGGCAAATCTTTTCTCTTCAAAACAAAAATATTTAAAAATAATAACAACTAATAAAAAGTAAAAATTATAAATTTAATAAATAAATAATAAATTATAAAGAAGAAAACAGATTTGTCTGACTTGGATACGAACCCTGGTAGCTCAGTTGGCTGGAGGAATGCTAAGGAGAAGCATACGAAGGTTCGTCCCCGGGAGGACAAATCTGTTCTCTTCAAAACAAAAATATTTAAAAAAAAATAAAAATTAATAAAAAATAAAAATTATAAATATATACCATATATAATTTTTAAATTTTAGGCAAAATTCCTGAAAGTTAATTTTAATCAAATAACATAGAAATATTGAATATTAATTTTAAAAAGTACAGAATTAATTTCAATTCCTGTCATAAATATATTTCTGTAACATTTAATTCACCGTTTGCGAAGCTCAATTTATATTTTGATTCGCTTAAGAATACCCTCTGTCATTCTGGAGCGAATGACATAAAAAACAAAACAAATTGAAAACGGAACGGAACCAGATCAAGATGTCGATATATTCAAATGGAAAATGAATAAATGTATGTTTGTATACATAAACGTTTGCATGAGATCCTAGCCCACAGAGGCCAACGAGAACTATCGATTCAGATCCCTCAACACGGCTCAGATTAGATCCGTTCAGGTTGAGATTGTGGATCGTGTCCATTCAATGCGCATCAGTCCTCTCAATTCTGGATACAGTTATTCTTGATTCTCAATAATTGCAGTTATATTGATCACCCTTACTGTCCTGGGGATTTTGTATCCTATAATTTCACGAAACAACTCAATTATTAAGTATAGTGTCCTTGGAAAAAATTAAAAATTTGAAAAATAAATCTCTACAAAAACCTCATGAATGTATGAAACCTCATGACAATCACCCTCTATGCTTAAATGATTCACGTGACGATTTAAACCACATTATTTTTGACTGTCCATTTTAAACAGAACCTAGAAATAAATATATTAGTTCATACGATCGCAATATTTATACAGTACTGAATCCTAAACACAATAATGATATTATTAATCTCTGTTTCTTTCTATCAAAATGGTTCAATATTAGAATAGCTCTGACCCCTGTGATTGTTGTGATTAATGTGATTGTTATATTACCCACACAATAATACCTTTGAATTATATATGTTCTCCTTTTCTTACATAGGTACTAGCTTTATTACTAGAATTTTCCATATTTTTACGTAGTATTGACTCATAGCCATTTTTTTTATTTTATCTTCAGTGCAATGTTTACTCTTTTTTTAAAAATTGTATGTACTATTATTATAGTCATTATTGTTATAATTAGTTTTGTAAATATCTAACCAAAATCTCTGTATTTTAATAATATAAAAATTAAAAATAAATAAATAATTAAAAAAACAACCGAATATTTCAGAACATTCTTGATCATTAATTTAGCTTATAATTAATGATGTATTTTAAAACTATTAGTTACATTTCTCAAATACAAGTTTTCCACCAAGAAACTAGAGGTGTTATAAATTATTTTTTTATGTAAAGTGTTTTCAATTCTTTGATTAAAATTAGACACTCAAAGCAGATTTAGGAGGGTCGCCCTGGTGGAGAAAGAGGAGACGCAGGCCTAGATTGCGATGGCTGGACGATCTGGAAGCAGACCTTTTGCTCCTGGGGTAGGGACAAGAAAAGAGTTGCGGAAGATAGGTCAGAGTGGAGGAAAATTCTTGAGGAGGCTAAGGTCCTTGATGGACCACAATCCTCCCTTTGTGGATAAGAAGGAGGGAATTTAGGAAAAATTTAGGTTGTTTAAATCTAAAAGAATAGACCATGATAGACACTTACTAGATAAACGCTCTAAGCTCCCAATTAATTATAAAAGACTCATAGGTATGACTAAACCATCGATTTCCTTTCGTATTCAATCTAAAATCCTCCATGCTCCTTATTTTGTTACGAGTAAAGTTACCCATTATGACCTTAATGTCCTATTTGTTACTTATTTGGCCCAAATCCGATATCAATCCATTCATGACAAACTTTATTTCCATTCAAACCCACTAGTTTCAAACCTAACAACCTCTTCAATTCCTGATAATCCTCAGATCCTCAGAAAAAAAAGATGGTCTGTGACCTTCTTGGCTGAAGTCGAACTTGTTATGCGATTATTAACAGAGGGTAGTTTCTCTACTTGCGTTTATTTTATGCCCTCTATCTTTCGTACCATCGTATTTACTTCCTTTATTGTTATTATTCAGTTGTCTATTTCAATATATTTTTTTTACTACATATTTCTCACAGCCCAACTATCATCAATATTACTTTTAAAATGTCTAATTAAAATGCAACCACGATCAAACTGGCTTTTTATGTCTATCAACTAATTAATCAACTAAGGTTAAATGTTCTTCAACAGGTTACTAAGGCGAAGGAAGAATGATACGTAACCTTTTATTCTATTCATTTTTTATATTATTATAATACAGTTGTTAATCTAAATAAATATATAATATTTAAATTAGCTATTTTCCCTGCTGTATCCCTTAATAACATTTCACTGATCCCTGTCGAACAGATAAATTATGTAGGACTCCATCTGGACAAACGCCTCACTTGGAATCCTCATACAAGACTGAAAAGATAAGAAACTGCTCGACGTTTTCGCCTACTTCAACATATACTGTACAAATGTTCATAGCTCCCAATTAATTACAAGAGACTCATTTACATGACGGTTATCAGACCTATTTGGACATACGGAGTTGAGCTTTGGGGCTCTACTAAACCATCCAATTCATCTCGTATCCAATAATTACAATCCAAAATCCTTCGTAAAATCCTCAATGCTCCTTATTATGTTACAAACAAACTCATCCATCATGATCTTAATATCCCATATGTTGCTTATTTGGCCCAAGCTAGATACTTATCCTTCCATGAAAAGCTCCATACACACTTGAATCCGCTAGTCTCTCAACTTGCTTCCCATAATATTCCTGATAACCCTCCGAGGCGTCTGAAAAGAAGATGGCCTCGAGAACTTCTACTATAGAACTTCCACTGATAGCACTCCAATATAGTTTCTCCACAAGTGTTTTTTTTTTCATGTCCTTTGTTCATACAGCAGATTTACTTGATGTAATAAAATTACAGTTGTAAATATCAATAAATTATTTTATTCTCAAAAAAAAATTTAGCTGTTTCGTATACAATTATTTCCGAAGATAAAAATTTTAAATTGAGTGAATAATTTCCTTATATGCTATTATTGTTCTTTTAATGGGAACAGGGATTTAAAGATAATCAAACCAGAAAGTTATTTTGAAGCTTCCTGTTTCATTTATTTTTTCACATTAAATATAGTTTTAATTCAATTCAGCCAACTGTAGAATATTGAATAAACATATATACCACATACCTGTCCAGTTATATACATTGCAAAATTATTCGGTCTATCTAACACAGAGTTATTGGATTAGTTGCGTATTCAAGTAGAGTATGGAACAGAGGTCTGAGCTAAGTGGCTAACTTGAGATTTATAGCCAGATAGATCTCCTAATACAGCCAATATCTGTGGATTTACTTACATAGATTTTACGATTCTGATCAATGCATATCTAGAATTTTAAAACAGTTATTATTTTCTTTTATTACAACCATATTGACTGAGTATAAACGATATACAATGGCTTGCAGTCAGAATGATACGTCTGGATATGAATATTCGAATAACTAAATAGTTCAACTTCAATAACATTAGAAATAATAATTTATTGCGATCACTAAACATCCTAGTAATATGTTTTTTTTTGTATAAGCACTTAAAAATGAAAAATAAATCGCTGTCATGCCTTGAAAAATCATAAAATTCTTAATATATTTAATCAGGTATTATCAATATTATTATTAACATATTTCTTTAGTTATTTAAAATTTATGATAAATCAAAATAAATAATTACTCTGCACCTCTCTTACTGAACTACCTCACTCCCAAATAAATTTATCATTTTATTGAAATATGACAATGGGAGAAGTTTTAGAATTCTCATCAATACATATTATGAATTTTAAAACAGTTATTGTTCTTTTATTATTAAAACCATATTGACCGTATCTAAACGATATACGTAGTGGTTTACAGTTAAAATGATACACGTTTATAGAAACCTTCGAATAAATAAATAGCTCAATGCATTACATTAAAAACTATAATTTATTTGGGTAATTAATCGGCAGGTTGTCGCTTCGAATTGAGACACAACAAATAATTTTCATTCGTTTCCTTTTTAATGTTTTCCAAAAATACAAACTATCATGAGCTTTTATACAACATGCTACTTAACTTAACTTACTTAATGTGGGGCTCATGAAAAAATTCATTCGATTTATTACACATTGTACCTTTTGCATTGCTAATAAATCATTACACAAAGATCTCAACATACCACTCGTGACTGACACAATAAAGAAAACTACAAAAAATTTGCATGAATCACATGCTGGACATCCAAACGTACTGGGTACAACCATTACTGACAGACACATTACCACATAATCCGAAAAGGAGACTGAAACGTCTCTGGAGCAGGAATCTGCTACAATGAGATGAACCACGCTAGGAGTGCCTTCAATGGGAGGTTTCTCCATACACGCTTTCAAGAGAATCCCTTAGGGGAGGTTTTCCGAAGAACACCAAAAATACAATATGTGCCAAATGGCATTTGTATGATTTCTGAAATAAAATCTTTTTTTTATTTATCATGAGCTTTAGAATTAGATTACCGTGTATACTTCGGTAATTATTTTATATAGAAATGAACGTTTCAACAAACATATGCCATCTATTTTTCGAAATGTTAGCTGAAACTTTTATTTTTCGATTAAATGATTACCAAAATCTACTAATTACCCGTAATTAAATTTTCGTTTCCATACTAAAGCTCACGATAACTGTTATTTTAGAGAAATATTAGAAATAAAACGAATAGACAGTTAAAACTCGCTATAACTCAACTCGAAGCGACATACTGCGGAACAGATACCTTTATTCATGTGATAAACATCTTAGTAATATGTTTCTTTGTGTTTAAACATATACAAATAAACAAGGATATGATTATAAAGATTAACATGTTTTTCTGATTACCAATACAATAGTAAAATTCGTATACCTATAATTTTCCCAATATTTGTTTAACTTGAACTAATTCAATTCAGAAAAACTCTTGCGTTGAAACTGTTTTTTTTTTTTTAAAGTCAGTTCGAAAAAATCTACTCCATGTTTTAGCTTGTTTCAATAATGATAGTACACAATGATGAGTTGGTCATTCAACGGTTTAATGTTGGGAAATCTCTGAATCAAGGAGTCAAAATTATTTTTTATAAATTCGTTCAACTGTCAAGTATATAGTAGAGAGATTCAAAAATTAAAATCACATTTCCAAAAAAAAAAAAAAAATTAAAAGTGAGAGAAAAAATTTATATGATAGGAATGAGACTTGGATCGTCAGATAAATAAAGTAAAATCTACATTTGAGTGCACCCAACAAATTATTGAACAATATTAAATTAACCGAATATATAGCAAACAACTAAATAAAAAGTTTATACTTTAATAATAATCAAAAGTTGATAACAAGTGACATATATCATTTTGACTATGAGATTACATTATTTATTCATTTTTAGTTGTTTTCAAATAATCAAATTTGTATATTCTTAATGATGGACTGAATTATTCAGGGGTGCAGTCAATGATAACACAAAATAAGCGTAACTTTATTGCGCCGATTATTGTAAGAAAATTACAGGTTTATTTCCTAGCCGTGAATGTGGCCTATATCTTAGGCCGAAACGTCGTTAAGTTATGCTTATTTTAGGATAGGCAAAATTTAGAGCTCCCACTGTAGCATCGTCCGATTAGCCATAGCAGCATAAAGTGACGTTAAATGAACTTACTAACTAAATTTTATGTTATTATTGACTGCGCCCCTGATTAATTCAATCCATCATTAGAATTATCCAGTCGTCTATATTCCACTTCAACGTGTATATTTTTAATTGTATCGCCTGTACATATTTTAATCAATATTATAAATAAATCTGTTTAAGAGCTTCTGGTTTTGTATTATTTTATTTCCATTTAATTTTTTTTTCTCGTTTCCAAAGGAAGTGTCAATTTCACCATGAGCCATAACTTCAGAAAGCGATATAAGAATATGTTGTTCATTTATTTTTTTCAGTCAAGATTCAGATAAAAAAATATTACTTCTATAATTTATAAGTTTTAAAGAGAAAAAGATCTATATTAAAACTTTGCAAGAACCACTTATACTTATACTTTGAACTTAGTTCCCATCTGTCGGTGACGTACTTGATGGGGAAAAACGAACAATCTGTACCCCTTTATTCTTTGAACCTTTTTACCGAGTTCAAGAGGGAAAATTGAGGAAGGAAAATTTCCAAAAGGTCTCATCGCTTTATGAATAATTTTCCTTCGAGAGTTTCGTATCGTGAGACAGTTTGTTATTAAAATAACGATAATATTATAAATATTATTTTTCATTTCCTTTCATCTACACTTTAATGCATGGAATTGAACGATATATTTGATTAATCTGCCGATGGATAGCATTTGCACGTGCGTTAATAGTAAGTAATAATTAGTATAAAGTTATATGATTTATAACTTATTACGTATTTTTATTTACATTCATGTTAACGAACATTATATTAATTTGTAGCATTATTATTTTCTTTTTTCTTATATTATTTTCTTATATTAATGGAATTCTAACCTTAAAGTTGATTCAAAAAACATCTAACTCATGCAATAGTTTATTTATTAATTAAAGTATATGGTGGGCGTAAAAAGGTCGATACAACTTAATAATATAAATAATAATTAGTATATTGTATATTAATAATTGTATTGTTATAATTATTATTGCAATTATAAGTATTGTTACTAATAATTGTATACAGGGTGTCCCGAATTTAAATGGCAAAACTTCAGGAAATTATAGGGGACCGAAAAACATTACCGTTACGGAAACCATATACAAAAATCATATCAGCGTATTCAACATTAGAATATGTATGCGGCATTGTGGCTGATGCTATTCACACAAAAATATCTGAGTAACTGACTGAAGACTGATTTAGGAATTATAATCCTAGAAGGAAGCCAAAATGTAAACAAATAAAAGAATGTAAAGGATAACATTAAGTGTTTACATATCTCACTGCCTAGCCTGACGAACTTTGAAAGGTGATAATCGCTACCTGTAACATTTTTGTTTTGTTTCTTTTTTTGCGATTTTCTCTAAAACTAAGCAAAAACGAGCAAATCTCTAAAGAACTTTTTGTCTTAGTTTTTCGGTCCCCTATAAGTTCCTGAAGTTTTGCCATTTAAATTCGGGACACCCTGTATATGTGATTATTAGTATACATTGCACAACTATTATACAACCTTTTAGTTAAGTATTATTATTCATATATCTATCGAATTCTAACCTTTAAACAAAATTAGATTAATACAAATCTTATAACTCATGCACAGGGTGCTAGGTGGCGCCAGTCTCAAAGAATAGGTCACGAGCTTACAGCTCGTATTGGTGACGCGAACCCATGAGTTTATCCCCTAAATAACGCTCAACACGGCCAAAGTAATTTTTCACTTAAAAAAATTAGGAATTGAGAATTTAACGTATCTAATGTTTTTCAAGTTTCTACTCCAGTTTTTTCTTCTTGGCCTATCTTTGCCTGAGGTTTTCACTGGAATTTCTTCTTTCATCCGTCCAGGTCTCGGAACTTCTTTCCCGAGTGCCGCAAATGCCGCATTTGTCTGGAATTTCTTTATTTAGTTATATTTTCGCATAAATCCTGTGTAATTACAAGTGTTTCCTGTTTGATTTGTACTGTGTATTTATTATATAGTTAAATTCGTACTCCATTATTTTACGGAAAATTTTCTTATTCAATCTTTTCTCGCTCATCCTCTGCATGTGTCCATAAACTCTGAGTCTTCTTACCCTCGTTTCTGTTTCCAAATCAGGGATTTATCTGTTGTATTTTATCTTGTATCCTTCTGGTGTTATTTTTTACCCCTGGGTTCTCCTAGGAATGTTAAATTCTGTTACGAATTTCTAATTAAAAATAGGTGTTATCAATTTTTCACGTCATTTAAATATTCAATAATAATCTTTATTACTATTTAAGGTTGACGATAGCTTTAAATGGTTAACGTTAGCAATTTTAGGTATTAGGGAAGAGAACGTGACTCAACTAGAAATGTTTATGCCAGCAATGTGTCACACAGTTCCCTCGGGTAGTGAGATAACTGACTCCTCGAATACATTTATATACCGTCGTTAACCGTAGAACCTGCAAGTATCTTCGGCGAAAAAGAGTTTAACTTTACTTATATATTTCGCACGTGAGCGGCTACATCTTTCCTAACTTTTTCCCTTCCAGAGATTTATCTTAGTGACATTTCGATCTTTAAGTTGGAGGAGACTTCAGGCACTAGGTTGTTACATAAGTTTTCCGACTGTAAACTATCCGATTTTACAAAGCCAGTTTATATGTGTTAATTTTTCCATATATTATTATATATAAGGCATTTATTTCAAATCCATAAATTTTTCACAGTTACCTAATTAAAGTAACTGGCGTTGGATCGGTTTTATCAAAGTACAGCTATTTTTTTTTTACAATAAATCATTTTTTTAAATTATTTGTATTCCTCTTCAATGAAGCTGCATCTATTGCATGGGTCAGCAGCCTAAGAGAGTGAACCACATGCGTTCCAATAATAAAATAAATCATAAAGCCTTACTGTTGATATCGAGTAGAACGTTTATGAATAAATGTATAGGAGATAGTTGGGGGGTGCAGTCAATAAGAACACCGAATAAGTGAAGTACTTATATTATGTGCCGACGTTTCGACCTACAGTGTAGGTCATCTTCAGGGCTAACAGAGAAACAAACAGAACAAAAATGTAAAAAATTGTTCTGTTTGTTTCTCTGTTAGCCCTGAAGATGACCTACACTGTAGGTCGAAACGTCGGCACATAATATAAGTACTTCACTTATTCGGTGTTCTTATTGACTGCACCCCCCAACTATCTCCTATACATAAGATCATCCAGTCAACCATTTTCATCTCATACATTCGTTTATGAATAAAGTTCATTCGACTATGCTTATAATTATTTTCTTAATACCATGTTAATGTCATTATTTACTAAAATATGGTTTTCATAAGAAAATATCTCTTACTTAAACGAATAAACATATTATAGTTGATTTTGATCCACGGCCAGAATAGGTTGTAGACCACACACTTAACATACCCTTAACACAATCCCCCTGACTCCTGAGCATCGAAAAGTACGAACAGAACAAATATCGTAAATGAAGATATATATATATCAATAATTAAAAGGATGCGATTCTTAAAATTATGCATTGTATTTGTAGATTAGGAAGTTTCTTAACAAAAAATAATTGGTTTGAGTCCTGTTCTGAACCAGAATGTTCGGGAGCACAAAGCAATGCTTAACTAAACTAACGAATAGACTGAAAAAGTCGACTTTTTTAAAGTTATTTATTCTGTGAACTATCCTGAATAACCCCTTTGGGACCTGAATTCCTTACTGTGGCCTCACTCCTTACCCTTAATTCGGTAATAGCCTGGCATTTGAGTACGATTTCGGCCAAATCACCTCCTTGCACAATCGTTGGCTTAGATATTGCACTGTTCTTAACATGTTATGAATCAAATGCTCTTCATAGACTCTATTAATTATAGTTGTAATAACGAAATATATTTAAAAGAATATTTCACTATTACAACTATAATTTGACCTATTTGTTCATATGGTACAAAAGCACACAGGGAATAATAACCTGCGTTTTCTGTACAGCTGGATAACAAAATAAATAAACAAAAAGTATTTAAATAAACAAATATATTTATTGAACTAATCTTTATGCAATAAACCTTTCGAATGGAAAATGGCTGTTTGAGCATTTAAGTTTGAACTTACGCGAAGTGAACCATTCAAGTATGAGAACACAGCTGACGGAAATTAACTTAGTCGCTGTTGTAATGATGGGACTTCATTGTACTTCCAGCTAATACCGAAGCCTTTCGCATAAAGTTTCTCACAAATGAGGCAATATTATAACTCGCATTCAATTCTAAAAAAAAAACCAATCGATATATTAATTATTCATTAATTGGTCATTGTATCATGGATTTCATCTATAGATTTAGATTTTACTTTCACGATGTTTTTCAATAATTTTAACAAATGTACTGAAACGAATCTACAGCTATAGACCATTTATGGGAATATTTCCTAAGGCAAGCATAAACGATCTTCATTGAGTTTATAAACTTACTAAAAGTTTATACGTCTGGCGTAAGTCTGATTTTTTTAAATTTTATTACTATATATCGTTATTACAGTCATATTCCTGGATAATGACTACTGTGTGTATCTTAAATCTATACAAGTACTATTCGGTATGCTGCTGATTCATTCAACATCACTTCTGCTACTAATGCTAATCGGATGATGTTATATTGGGAGCCCTAAATTTTGCCAAACAGGTTTAATTTGAATAAGACTTTTTAACGAGTACCTGACAATAGACAAGCTAAGAACAGCCGTACAGAACATATATCAGAGTTACCTATTACCCATTTCATTTTTCATCTACATAGCTGTTGGCAATACTTACTTTCTTCAGACAGAAAAACGAAGATTTACTTATGACTTTCATCAGCACGAGAAGCAAAGATAAAAATTAACTATATTCATACATTTAAAAGTCGAAAATTTACTAATGCCACAGAATTCGACAAACATTTCTAACCGATTTCATAAAATTCCCTAAAATTATAAAATTCTTGAAGTTGACTAGAATTTTTGTATTTTTTTTTAAAATTTAATATATTTTGGCTTCTAATATTTTTAATTATTCATCATATAAAAGCATTAAAAACTTCTGATATTATAAATAAACTCAAACGAATGTAAGATATGGTATACACATGTATGGGATGCGTCGATAAAAAAGAACAACAGAGCTTTCTAAGAAAAATTCCATTAAAAGAAAAAATAATGTATTTCAAATATATTAGAAAAGAAATTAAATATACACTAAAAAAATAACGGTTGATGAGTTTATACAAGGAAGAAATTATGGTATGATCATAAAATTATAAACTATTATAAAACTGTTATCACTATTATTTATGCATGTTTTTATTGAGATTTAATTACTAACTCTTCTTGGGAAGATTCATACAGCCACAGATTCAGCAGTTACGAGGTCGCTAAGGATGACACTACAAGCTGAGTGTTTATTATTACGCACGGAAGGATCTCTCATTTCCATGCCTTATTAAAAACCTAAGGTATGAATTAAAATGTTTTTTTTTTCTGTTTTTTAGAGAGTACTCCTTAAGAATACAAAAGGCCCTTAGTATTAAAAAACATGGGGAATAAAATCCAAACGGTTTCACACAATCAGTAAAGCTGAGAGTAACATTCTTATTGAATTCGCTTGTGACCGCATCGTTTCGCTTCTCAATCGCGTTCGGTTCGAACCGCCTACGTAGGACGTAGGATTATTATGCGACGCCTTGCGTGAATGATCATGGCATTAAAGCGAAAACAATAAAAAGAAGAACCTATAAAAGTGGCCTATGTGATCAAATGCGATGCGAAACGAACGAAAAAATAAAACTGCATAAATTCCAGTCTTGTGACGGAGCTGACACAAACACACTTTTTTGTTTTTTTTTATAAAGAATGGCGCATTGATCCTCAATTTTTCCACTTCTTAAAAAATAATGAAAGTCAGTTGATATTCAGGATTCCCATCTCAGACTTTTAAATGCCTGAAATGATACACCACTAGCAATGGCTGATAATATTTTAGAGTAACCAAAATCGTAATTTTTAAATCACCTCCAGATTTCCAAATGGAACAACCCTGTCTTTGTCCAGACACCTATTCATCGAACCTGAATAAACCCTATTCCGTAATCCCTATCACTACAGAAGTAGAGATAAAATCGACGCAGTGTAGACAGGCGAGCAATGACTGAGTACAATGCCCATCGTAGCCGTTACATCGCTGGCCAGGAAGTAATCAAAGGTAGTAACCGTTGGGCCCTCAGCTTTGTTATCCAGCCAGCTCCTGATTAATGTGTCAAAGCGGGATTCAGTTTTGAACAGCCAACTTTTAAATTAGAGACCCCGGCCAGTTTGGGAACAATGAAGGTTAGAGAGTTCCATTAAGAGTTATGGCGTCGAGTGTGATTAGAAAATATGTCTGGTTTGTTTAATTGCCAAAAGATTGCAAGGCTAAGCTAATTATTAATTAGTTTGTTTATTCATTTAACGTCACTTTATCCTGCTATGGTTAATCGGACGATACTGCAGTGCGAATCCTAAATTTCGCCTATCCATATAATATTAGGATAATTATCATAATGAGAAGATTGATGTAAAAATGAGACTGAAATAATCTGAATGGAATTTATTTCAGGAAGAGGAAAAGTGAACCAAGATTCATATAGTAAAACTTTATAAATTCTCCAATCCTTTTCGTATACACTAAACATAGATAGGAACAGTTAAGAACTCTATTTTGAATCAAATAAAATATAAACACCTTATTAATATTAATGAATAATATTTATGGAAGTATAATCAGCTATGAAAATATATTTTTCAGAAGTTTATGGCAACCATCTTCATTTCAGACTCATATGAAGATTACTGAGAATTGAAGAAGTAGCTAGGTTTGAAACTAGTGGGTTTGAGTGGGAATATTTATTATATAAATTTTGTCATAATAGGACTAGTATCGAGTTCGGGTGAAAAAAAGTAGAATATTGTTATGGCAGGAAATATAATTAAATGAGAAATAGTAATTTGAAATTATTTAATGTGTTAACAGGCTTAGAACACCTACTCTGTGAGATCTCCAGACCCTGCTTAGGCTCACTCATCCTGTTTAAGGAGCGTAAATTTGGCTAAATCATCTCCCTGAACGACCTTTAAATTTCAAACGGTGCTATTTCTATCATCGTAGTCTATAGTGATTTTCTTTTTGTATATTTTTCATTGCTCTAAGTAATTTACTAACGGAAAATAAATTCTGTCTAACTTTTTTAAAGAGAAAACATAGGCCCTCGACCGGGATTTGAACCCGGAACCTTTGTCTCACCGTGACATTTCACAACGACATGTCACGGTGAGACAAAGGTTCCGGGTTCAAATCCCGGTCGAGGGCCTATCTTTTCTCTTTAAAAAATTAAAATATTTATAACTCATAAAAAATGACTAATAATTATAAAAAATTCTGTCTAACATTTGTACAGTATAAAAACGTAAATTTTCAGGTTACTATCTCGGTATTGTTAGTAAAACAAGTGGATTGTACATTCTTTTGCGAAGTAAATTTCCGAGCGTTATTATAAAAATAAATGTGTATTTACAAAATGAGCAAATGACGGTTATAAGAACAAGGTCACTCAGGTATGGAGCAAGACCATCTGGGTTTACGAGATATGAAAGAGGAGAGAGTGCTCGAAGGTGCTCGAACACGAGAGAAGATGATGGAAGGAGGATTCAAAGTTTGACTTCTGGAGGGAGGTCGGAAGCGAAGGCTGGCAAAGATGGAGAAGAAGATATTCAGATGCCCAAATACTAAAGCCCTTGATCTACCTGACGAAAAACTATATAAGTACCCCAGTTTTACCAGATAAGTTTTAATTTAAGTTCTGTTAGTATTTAATGACAATCCCCTATGAATAAGTATATATATATATATATATATATATATATATATATATATATATATATATATATATATATATATATATAATGGTGTTCCAAAATGTATATATTAAATAATAGTCCAAATAAGAAATTGCGTTATTAAAATATATTCATTATAATTACTGATTGATACTGATTCATTATAATTATTTAACCCATAAGTATTATATATTTTTGAATACTACATCGATGGTTTAATTAAGGTATAAAATTGACTGATTCACGTAGCCCTAACAAAAATTAAATCTAACTATAGCCTGATATCTAGAAGAGACAAATTCCAATTCCTTGAGAAAATCATCGAGAAAGAAGCAATGAGATTCAGAATTAACAAACCGAAGTTGGAAGCAAATTTAAATAAGAGTGTTTATAACAGAAAGTCGATTTCTATTAACGCAAAACTTCGGCATTATTCAACAGTGATTATAAGCGGCAGAATGACTAACTGAAAGGGAAAAGGATGTCTGAAAAGATCGAAAATGAGTAGAAAAGAATTCTGAGAAAATCCTTGAGACCCTGTCAAAATTGGGGATAATACCAGTGAAGACGTAACAAAAATAAATTTGTATTAAAAAAAAAATCAGTCATATGGTAATAAACACGTG
The DNA here is from genome assembly GCA_037127475.1 of Arma custos. Lineage (NCBI taxonomy): Eukaryota > Metazoa > Arthropoda > Insecta > Hemiptera > Pentatomidae > Arma > Arma custos. Next base: position 16,145,241 of record CM073765.1, on the reverse strand, counting down.
TTTACATCTATTTCAATATATAATCTTTTTATTGGATAGCAATGTGTACAATCTGCTACGCTTACGGGCAATAAGTATTAGTGATCTATGAGCATACAATATATATAAAAGCACATAGACTATATGACATTGAAAATTATGCATTGATGAAACAGGTTATGTATTAACTATCATAAGTCAATTATAATTCATGTAAAATCCTTAATAAGCTCTAGTATTAAATGTAATTTAAGAATTAAAGTATAATGTAACCACTCATAAATAATCCTACGAATTTTAATAAAGCAGCTATCATGACAGTCGACAAAGTCATTAATATCTAATTAAGCAATATTTTATCAAGTTTGGAACTTTAAGAATTATAACGTTAACATATAAGTTATGAGTGAAGTTTCTTTATTAACTGAAGCGGACTCTTATTCAAAACGTACTTAGCTACTTTTAATTAATGCAGCACAAATCATTTTAAAATATATGCAATAACACGCAAATATAGTTGTATGGTTCCATTTAAAAAAAATCGATTCCAGTATATAAACGATAAACTCGAAATTTAAATTTTTATATCGATTTATAGCAAATTGAGGTAAGTATGCTTACGAAATATTTCACAATTATATATGAAATTACCTCGTTGAACAAAATTTATTGTTTACAAGAAATATTTTCTTGTAATTAGTTTAATGTCAAGATTTCCATACTTGATAACTAAGTTGGAAAGTTTAGGTTGCTTCGAGAATTTCAGGGATTCGGCATCCCGTATCATGCAAGATTAACACAATATTCTCAAAGCCCAAATTTCTTTTTTAAATAGTTCATGTACTTTTATGAATTATTGATTAATTTAATTTATTTATTAAAATGTTTAACCTTATCTAGTAATAAAACAAGTAAATATTATTAATGATTATCTTCAAACTTTTCATATATAATTTATTCATAAAAAGCTGACTAATTTCCCTGGATATGTCTGATAGTCTGAATTTATATATATATATATATATATATATATATATATATATATATATATATATATATGAATGAATGAATAAAGCCTTTGATTTCAAAAAATTAACAGGAACTATTAAAATAATAAAAAATAAAATAATTTTACTACAGATACTATATACAATATTTATAACTTTTATAATATTATGAACTTTTTTTTTTTTTTTGCTTGTTAATTTACATAGTCCTTCCCCTTAGGGAGTGATGGTCTAACTTCCCTGGAAACCGATTCCTACTGGGAAGTGATAGCTATATATATTATAGGTTTAAAAATTTTAGGTTAGAAAATTATGGGTCCGAAGAAGCACAGACACCTGGAAATTACGATGATGAAAATTATCAAAACATTGAAAAAATAACAGAAACTATATGGAAAAGAAGACTGATGTTTTTGGACATTTATACAGAATGGATGAAAACAGGCTGTCAAAACCGAACTTTAACTATCTGTGGGAAGCTAAATTAACTACAGGCTCGATCCGAGAAATTAAAAAAGATTAAAAATACATAACATAAAAGCAGAAGGAGCAGGACAGAGAGATGCCTTCAGAAAGATAGTTTTAAACTTGGGATTTTAGGGTATATGTAATAAAAGTGGTCGGAAGTAAGATGGAAGAGACATAGTGAAAGGATGGTAGAGTATTGGATGAAAAGAAACTAACAAATGAGAAGGAATTGAAATTGGCACGTGACCCCTAGTTAGCCAAAATGAAGGGGAAAACAATACTAAAGGGTCATCTTTGGTGAAGTGGTTACCATAACTACTCCAAGATCAAGTGTTCTCGGCCTGGTAGGTTTTCTGAAATGGGATAAAATACGCTTAGTTATAGCGTCCTTCGGAGGGAAAGTAAAATAATGGTCCCTGACATTGCGGAATCATGCGCAAAAGATCCCTATTCTAATTACACCTGGAAGGCAAACTTTAGGACTCCCACCATCTTCCATCGCCTAGTTAGGCATCGCACCATAATGAGGCCTTAAATGAATAAGTATCATCCAGATTGTTAAAAATAAATCGCTTATTTTCGTATTTTAAAACGTCTGTAAAAAAATAGTTGTATGCTCCTCTATTATTGGTTTAAAATTTTCTTATTAAGGGCTATGAAAACTTTCTTTAATTCTACCTTCATCAATACCACGCTGAAAATATGTAATTAAAACACAACCACGATCAAACTGGCTTTTTATGTCACTCAACTAATATTAAATTTAAAAGGGGAAAATGAAACTTAAAACTGGAAACCGACTACAAACAAGGCAAAGCGGGAAATTCATTTCCAAAACGCTAGGTTATTAAAAGGTTCCCCAACAGATTACTAAGCTGATGGAAGGTCCATAACCAAAGGCACGATAAATTAACCGCCTGTCAGGAACAGTGACATATTCGTTCCTTTTTCATAGACCAATCTCATGCTCGTTCGTTTTTCCGTGTGAGGAACTAGCTTGTAAAGGAGTTATTTTCAGACTTTTTAAAAAAGATCATTCTTTTTAAAAGCAAGCGAACATAAAAATTATGACAGAAATGTTAAAAGGTAATTGAATACACCTACTCGCCTACGAATCTTTGTAAAAATATTTTACAAGATAGTTATCTCCTAAATAAAATGTTTGTATCTCCCATGAAAATGATTATATAATATGCAAAAAATACGTAATTATACTATAAATTTAATGAAAGAAAAAAAATACGACAAACAAATAATGTTAACAAACACTAACGAAAGTCAAAAGGTTAGAATATCTGTTCAAGCCATATGATATAATATATCACAATATTATTGTGTGTGATTCTATGTTATCCTATCCATTCTCGTTGTTATAGATACTGTTATATACAGTATAGTTTCATAAAACCATAACGTGCCTTGTATCCGCCCCCCCCATACATCAAACTTAGATCACCAAGAGTAACATTCAGGTCATTTTAGTTTTGAAAGAACTGTAATGAAAAACGATTCACTCTAAGACAAGTAACTTTTTTTTCTCGAGCGAATTTACCATTGGGCCTCACTGTGGAACGATAATGGGGGTGGAAAATCGCCGTGGGACGAGGGTCTCTCATCACTTCACTTAGGCTGATACGCCCAATCCATCGCATGACCCAGATTGGCGGATTGGGCGGACCAAATGGAGTGGGATTTGGGCAGATGGAGGCTAGGCCCAGGTTCGGCAGGATGATTGATCGCTCTTACAAGGATGAATGATGAAGAAGGACCTTGCCAAATTACCTAGCGGCCATTCTGTTCCTAGATCCTTCGACAAGATCATGGAGGACACACGGGGTAATGGTAGGAGGCACCTCAACATCACTGACGTCCAGCATTAAAGTTTCATGAGAGCCCGGGAGATTACCTCCCTTCTACCGTCACATCCTTTATATCAACTTTCTTCTTTATTTTCTTTTCGAATACTAAGGGAAAATTGTTCTTCATATAAAGAAAAGTATGAAACAGAGAAGAGAAAGTTCCTATAAAACCATACACAAAAATACACAGACTTAGTAATAAAATAAAATATACATTATAAAATGTGCCTTAAATATCGCCCTTTGCATTATCATTGTTTTCAGTGGTATTATTTTGAATTTTTTAGTATAATTTGGCTGTTCACACATCCAGTTATCATAGTTAGTATTGTCTATATAATTCCTTTATTATTTCTTTTTTTGGTTTAGGATTTTTGTGGTAGGTTTAGTTTTCATAAAATTTATTATATATATATATATATATTATTTACTTTCATATCAGATTAGTGTATATATATTCATCATATCATATATTTTTTTACTCATTTATTATTTTAATTGTAATAATTATATTATATTATTATAATAAAATCCGTTAATGTCTTTCTCCTAGGTCAATTTTACAGATAATGTTAAAAATTAATTTTTCTCTTACCAGGATTTAATCATAAAGATCGCAAAATAAAAGATTAATTTGTAACAATTAAAACATTATATGAGGATAGAATTATTTGTTGCTACTTATATTGTAAAAGTGATTAAATTAAAGGCAACCAATTGTCAAAATCTCTTGTTTACTTGAAACCAATTAAAAGAAAAAATTTTTTTTGCATTAATTATTAAATAAAATACAAGAAGGAGTTTTATTGTGTCTTACAAAATTATTATGTCTTGGGTTATTATTATGATTTACAATATAGTACCCCCAATATTTCCAATAATTTATTTTTATTATGTTTAAGGTGTTTATTTAATCTTAAAAATGATCAGTTTTAACTGAACTAAAATGATCTTACTAACCAATAACCTTTTTTTTTTTACAGCTACCAATGATACAGAACAGAATCTACTCTAAAGGAGACAGACATAATCTGAAAGAACCTTAGTCTGCGAAGAGGAAAATTGAACCAAGATTCATAAAATAAAACTTTATGAATTATTTATTTTTATGTATTTCCAATAAGCTCATCCAATCTTTTTCCTATACACTAAACCTTGAAATAATATGAAAATTTTATAACTATATTTTTGAATGAGATGCACAAGAAAATATAAAGACCTTTAGTAAAATTAATTTAAAATATTAAATTAATAATATAAAAAAAGTCGACTGTTGAAATATATTTTGTTGAATTTTGGTAAGAAGTGTGGGTTATAAAAAAAAAACACTTCTTTAGAAAGAAAAAGTTTATAATTATGTTTTTGAATCAAAAACCAAATAAAATATGAAGACTTTGATGAAACTAATTAAAATTATTAAATTTATAATAATAATGAAAGAAATATAATTGTCAGAAGTTTGGTTGTGTGAGCGGTTTAGAATAGGATAGAAAACAAACTTTATCTGGGACCAAGTCCCTTTAGAATAACAAATATGAACAAAAAAAATAAACTTAGTGACTAATTAAGTCATCATAGTAATTTCCTCATAGACCTAAAATTCTATCTTATATTTTATTTTTACGTATTTATTTATTACTGCGTTCTACAGTCCTTGAAGAACCATGGCTTCTGCTAATTTCCTTCGCCATTCGCCTCTGTCCACTTTTGAGCGTTGCATTCTCGCCCATTCTACCTCTCATTGGAACTCACTCCTACCCGATATCTTTCATGCATCTTTATCCACATTCAAATCCAAACTATTCCTACATCTCCTGAACCCCCAAACAGATGCTCTCTAATCAGTAAAAATAAATAGCTATATTCAACACAATTGACTGAAGAATTATTGTAAAGTAGATGTCCTTATCTAGTTATTTATTTTCCCATTAGCCAATTTATTTTTATTGTAAATTTGTATGCTATTTTTTAAATACTTTTTTTCTATTCTCAATCAGAACATAGAATTTAGTTCATATCTAATTTCATGTTATTATGTAAATTGTATTATTCTAATAATTTAGCTGTTTGGTCAGATATATTTTTATTAATTTCTGTATACTTAAGTTATTCTTAAGCTTCCTGGTCGCAAAATGAATTATTTATATTATTTTTTCTATTCTATATTATTTTTCTATTCTATACAAATCGTCGAGCCATCTGAGACGGGGCCTTCCTCTTAATCATAAACCATCATTTGGTCATCATCCTTCTTATAAATCCCATTGGGCCCATCATCTCCACATGCCCCAACCATCGTAGTCTTTTGAGCTATGCCCCGTAACTCTTTATTGAACCTGATTCTCCCCTTATCCTCCAGTCTGATAGGTCCACAAATTGTTCGCAGAAATTTTCTTTCCCATACTTCAAGGATACTTTTGCAATATTATATTTTTATAGTCCATTAAAAAATTGTGAAAATAATTTTATTGTATCTGTGTCTTTAATGAAACTAGAAATTTATTTCTTCATTTAACGTCACTTTATTCTATGGCTAATCGGATTATTCTACAGTAGAAGTCTTTAATTTTGAATATAAAGTTATAATTGGGTATTGGGATCCAGGGTTAAGATAAAATAAATTTCAATAAGAACAATGCATCCTAATATAAAAAATTAAAACCCATGTAAGTTTTCTTGGATGTTTTTTGGACAACGGTTGTGCAGGGAGGTGGTTTATACTAGATCACTCTGAACCTCCAGATTTTCCACCTTTTTTTTGGATAGCCAATTTATAGATGCTAGGTGACCCCAGGAGGGTCCTAGATCCATCTCCGGCTGACAGATGAAAGTGTGCAAGGGAGTTGGATTTCAACCTAGAACCTTCTGTACAGCTCTACCACTGAACCTTGTATTGTTGTAATGCATTAAATTTCAATACAACTTTTATTTTATTATTTTTAGGCCATGACAACACCCTTACGATTCCATTAATTAAGATCCAATCAGTAGACCTTCAATCATCATTAAATGTATTTAAATAATGTTAATTTATTTATTTACACTATATATATTGTCATTTGTTGAATGGCATTAGGTTGACCATATATCAAGAGCTGGGTGGAGGTAAAACAAATTCTCTTATACAGGAAGGATTGTTCTACTGGAAAGCCATTATAATAACAATGAGTTACTGTGTATTAACAATACCTCTTTGGTATTATATTATTCAATCCCTTCTGGATTTTTTTTGAACTAGTTACTACATATATTATTAATCTATCAATATACTATATATAGAATGGAATAGAATACAAAAATAATTATACTCAGGTCCCTTAAGAATAACAATATTGTACAGAAATTAATAAAAATATATCTGGCTAAACTGCTACATTATTGGAATACTGGAATATTTACATAATAACTTGAAATTAAATATGAACTAAAACGTATGTTCTGATACAGAATAAACAAAATCAAAATAAATATTACAAAAAATAAATTGGCTAATAGAAAAATAAATAAGTAGATAAGAACACCTACTTTGCAGTAATATTCTTCATATATTATTTTAATTTATTTGTATCTTGTACATTTGGCCCTGAAGAAGACCTGCTATGTGGGTAAAAACGACGGCTTTCTAATAAACAGTTCTCCCTATAGAAGGGATTTTGTTTACCTCCATCCAAGCCATTTTCTTCCTTTTAATATGTTAGGTTTATTCTTATAAATTTTTATTTCTTTTTTTAAACTGGATTTAATTTAACTTTTTTTAGGTTAGGAGAAAAAAAAACATTTTCCAGTTATTGTTTATTCTCAATTTTCACTCTATTAGAGACGTTTCGACACTATGGTGTCATTTTCAATATTTTCTTCTCCTGTATCTTTTAACTTTAATGAATAAATTAACAATAATTACATTACTACACATAATATAACATAAAATGTCCATAGAAAACTCACTATAAGCATAGGTACCTGGAAAGTCATATTTTTAAAAATCCTTGGGAGATCATATGTCCTCCATGGTCATTAAAATAATATTACATTAAAAGTACAAATCTTGATCCTTGAACTATTAGATCCTTTTTCAGTTGATCCTTGAACTATTAGATCCTTTTTCAGTTCTATGAATCATTTAACTTTCATTTAACATTATTATTATTATTTATATATATATAATTTTAAAAATATTTTATCAAATCAATTAAATTATTATGAAATTTTATAAAATATATGGAAAATTTTTTATAAGATCTACTAGTAGGTTATATGGTCAGGTTATTTTAACTATTATTTGATCTGTTTTCAAAGTATAATGCATGTTAGGTTTACTTTTTTTTTTTTTTTGGATTCTTACCACAAGAGTAGTTTTGTGGAGAAAAAGGATACAGAAACTAAATTAAAAGACACAATTAAGAGAAGAGGAGACGAGATACAATTGTTGGTTAAAGCGCTGACAAGGGTTTGTTAGTTGTGTTGAGGAAGGTGCCTACAGAACAGTAATTGGTTGTCGGCCAGGCAGAGTGTGTAACTAGGGTCGTCCGGGGATCTCTCCACGGCGCTAGTATAAACTTCTCCCCGCTCCCCGCTCCGCTCCCCGCTCCGTATTAACCTCCCACAACTCCTAGCCTTGTTTTCTTTTTCTCGCTAAAATTTTAAAACGTTATAAATTATTCATAAAGTCCGCATTAGCAAAAGCCACCGTTCCAGGGGAGGCCTCTTTCTTGTTAACGGTAATGGAATTATAGCAGGTTTGCGTAGGAACACAAGGACGCAGAATACAAGATTAATTAAAATATTTCAGCATATTTTAAAAAAATATTAGAAAAAGTTATCTCAATTAAGGATATATTTTTCGCACTCGAGCCAGTTTTGAATGTGTGTATGAACGAGTTTGTGGGTGTGTGCAATAGCAATGAATACATCTGCAAGATAATTCAAAACTATATAATGCAAACCAAAGATTTTGATAACTGAGCCAGGAGAATCAGCTGAGCCCATATTTTATTGAGCAGGGTCGAATCCGATATTTCATCAGAGAAACTCAGCGCTGTACCCACTAAGCTACCATGCCCTCAAATATGATCGTACAGTAAAAATGTCAAGTCATATTTACTATTTATAACATACGGAGTTGAGCTTTGGGGCTCTACTAAACCATCCAATTCATCTCGTATCCAATCTTTACAATCCAAAATTCTTCGTAAAAATTTCAATGCTCCTTATTATGTCACAAACAAATTCATCCATCATGATCTTAATATCCCATATGCTGCTGATTTGGCCCAAACTAGATACCTATCCTTCCATGAAAAACTCCACACACACTTGAATCCGCTAGTCTCTCAACTTGCTTCCCATAATATTCCTGATAACCCTCCGAGGCGTCAGAAAAAAAGATGCCTCCGAGACCTTCTACTATAGAACTTTATTGGAGTGCTATCAATGGATAGTTTCTCCACAAGTGTTCTTTTTTTTGTTCATGTCCTTTGTTAATACAACAGATTTACTTAATGTAATATAATTACAGTTGTAAATATCAATAAATTATTTAAAAAAAAAAAAAAAAAACCATACGGACAATACTCAAAACGATTGCAGCAAGGCACTCTGAAAACTATGGTAGACATTTAAGAGAGTCTATTTTTGATTCAAGGAGGAAATCAAGCCAAGCGAAACTTGGACAATAATAAAATGGGCTGTAGTGTTTCTTAACCAAAGGTAGTGGAGAGGGGCAGGGTCACCGAGAGAAGGATTGCCCCTTAGGTTTTCTTCGAATTAGCTGTACCAACGCTTTAGAGCCTGGGTGAGCCCTGGGAGGGTCTGCGAACCATAGGTTCGATCTGTGGCTGTTGACAGATTAAATAATTCATCTGCAACAATTGGATTTGAACCAGGGACCTCTAGCATAGCAACTCTGCAATGTACACATAGAGGCAACCCGCCCCCATCTTAATGAATTACTATATTCAAAATGAAAATAATTTATTATAAAATTTACTAACTAACGGTTAAGAAATCAAATAAGAATTATTAAAAGGTCCCCTATCTGTTAAGATACATAAACTAAAATTTTGCTTAAAAACTATACTTAAAGAAAAAACTATACTCTTTTCTGCTGGGCTGAATGGGCTGAAAAAATTAATGATTTAAGATGTCCTTGAATTAAAAGAGGTCGGAAATGCGTAATAAGAAAAACTGAAATAAAAAGTAAGAAGAGGGAAAACTGTGCTAGCTCGTTGTAAAGTTCAAGTGGAACTTCATGTTGTAAACAAGAACTAAGTCCCACTAAGGATATTCTTTTCTTTTTCAAGTACCTTTCTTAATTCCTCCCCCTTGCTAAGTCAGAATTTCCAAAATCAGGTGTCATCGACACAACTCAACTCACTTTAATACCCTTGTTTTTTCCTTTTTCTGAAGCTTAAGCTTAAAATTTCATATCTAGTGGAATAGCAGGCCCATACTGAAAGTTAATTTTATTATACTTAAAATTTTTTTAACTATTTTCGTTAATTCTTTTATCATTTGTAAGCTCGTTTGCTTAATGATTTAACCTCCCGTTATGATTCTAAGGTTGATCGGAGGAAGCTACAGTGAGAGTCCTAAATTTCGCCTATCCAGATACAATCCAGACATCCCAAGGTTCAGGACACCATTTTCTGTCCCTTCCGAAGAACGGCATAGTCAAGGATTTTTTATCCCCTTAAAAGATCCTAAGGACAACTAACGACTAGACAGATGGTTCATTTTAATGGTCTGCAAATAAATAATAAATTGTCACTATCTGAATAACGAAAATGTTGGGTTAACAAAATACCTTCTGTGTCTGAGTACGATTAGGGCTTTATTTCGTTATCGATGTTTTTATGTTGCCTTGAATGAATATTTATTAATTTTTATTATTTATCTACAGCATGATTCATTACAGGAATACGAAATAAACTTTAACCTATCCTAAGCACTTCAAAGCAATATTTCAACAGTTACGAGGCTGCTAAGGTTAACTCATAAACTCTCAATCTTCTGTTTTATATTCTTAAAAAAATATCATTGACCGTATATATACTGCCTATTCAATTTTCTACTTGTTGACGAATCCCTAAATTAAATTTAAGTATTATTCATACCGTTTATATTAAAAAATAGTGGGGTAAATTTCTTTCCATGAATAACACCTCTCTTCTTTTAATATCTATCCTAAATTGTTACCGATGAGCCAAACGGTTCCATATGCTATTATGAATAACCTCAGAGTTTGGGTAAGATAAGGAACATTTTTGTCTTATAGTGCCGCTTTGAATTATAGTTATACTTTGTGTACGCTGACGAATTTCTATTTCTATCACTGATCAATTGAAGCCTTAAAAAATAAAATAAAATTTATTACTTTTTATAACTTGTATAACATTCATTTATCCTCGAAGTTTTTAAAAATACTTCTAATATATTAATTTTCGATAATTCGATAATAATATATCTCAAATTCTGTATCATACATATATGTATAATTTAAAGGGAAAAGATTTGTCCTGGCCGGGATTCGAATCCGGGTCTTCCGATACTCTAAGGCGGTACTTATACTTAATATGTTTATAAATTTAACGATTTTTTGGTTTTTTAAAAATCTATTTACTGTTGTTATTAGATTAAATTCTTAATGTTTAAATTAAAAATAGTCTAAGCTGCTAGTAAAGACTAAAACTATCCGATTTTCACTAAAAACCAAAATGAGGGTAATTTAAAAGGTTGGAGACTGATTAAAGGGCAGGGAATTGAATTGTGTTCTTTCGGTAAGACCGTTACCCCCCCCCCCACTAAGCTAATCAACCTACCTTTATCACATTAATAAAGCACGAAACAAGGCCCAATGCATACAAATCAGCCCATTTCCTTTCATAGCAGTCTGTCCCCAAATTTTCGACTATGGGGAAAAAAGAACCTGTACCACTAAAACCCATGAAGGTTCTGGAGTTCAGTACATGGTAGAGACTGTACTGTTTCATGGACAACGGTTCTGCAAGGAGGTGACTTGTCCTACGTCACGCTCAACCGCCAGATTTTTCCCCCTTTTTTTGGGTACCCTATTTTTATAACATTTTATAGAGGCTGGGTAGGCCCCAGGAGGGTCCTAGATCCTATATGATCCATCTCCCGCTTCAAACAGACTAAATAAAAGTCATGGCCTGCAGCGGGATTTGAACCAGGATTTCCGGCAGGACAGCTCAGTTCTCTACCACTGAGCCACTCCGCTCCCATGGAGGGAAAAAATAAATGTTTCTAAATGTGGGATGGTTTATTTTAATTACCGCCCAAAATAGCAATCAAGGAACAATTCTAGCCAAGAATGTAGAAATTAAAGGTTGTGATAGAAATATATTTCCTGTGATATCAACGGAACCTCTTGGGCCTCACTCGGCCTTTATAATGTGGGGTAAAAACTGTTCTCTAGTCTCCACCATGTACTGAAACCAACAAGTTTACTGGCTTTGTATATTTTTTCTTTTAATATTATATAAACTGTAGCTGGACAAGAAAAGGAAAAAAGTTATCTGTTCCGTAGAATGTCGCTTCAGATTAAGTTTCAAGATTTTAACTGTTCATTATTTTCCCTTTTAATATTTTCTTAAAATATAAGTTATCAAGAGCTTTACTATGGAAAAGAGAATATAATTATCGGTAATGAGTAGATTTCGATAATCTTTCTTTCAAGAAGTAAAGAAGTTTCAACTAACATTTCGAAGTGTAGATCATGTGTGTTTGTCGAAACGTTAATTTCTGGATGAAATGATGACCAAAGTAAACACATTTCCCATAGTTATATCCTCTTTTCCATACCAAATTCTATCATAAGTTGTATTTTCGGAAAATAACAAAAGGGAAAGGAATGAAAAGTCAAAATTTCTTGTGACTCAACTCGAAGCGATAGCCGGCGGAATAATTACCGAAAAAGTAAATTTGTACATATTAAGGAATATGTAAGAGAAACTTTCGCAATGTTTGAAAAATGAAATTAATTTTAGCTAGAAAAACAGATTCCTTTTCATTCACTATGTACAGGTAGGTAGAAAATAAGTACTTGATTATATAAACTATACACAGGCACATATATTACTCTCACAAAGCTTCATACTCTCTCTAGAAGTAGCTATATCAAACTCATCTTTTCTTTCACCAATAATATAATAACACCCATGATATTTTGTAATAATATCATTTTTCTAGTTTTATTATCTCCTCGATTTCTTTCCACTCTTATTATTTCTCATCAATTATTTCATAATTTATCTTAATGCTCTGTATTTCATTTTTATCATTCATTTCATTTCTGCTTATATGACCTCTTATATCTTCTTTGGCACTGCATCGTTTATATGTTTTTTCTATTTTCTTTTATTCCCAGCCCTGATGATGGCCTAAAACTTAGGCCGAAACGTTGGCACAAAGAGACTAAGTTAAACTTATTTCGTGTGATACTTATTTACTGCACACAACCGATATTTTTCCACTCTTGTAAAATATATCCAGTTAACCATTTACGCATTAATAAGCATTTTAACTTCTTGTACAAGTTGGAATTAGGTAGCCCATCGATAGCGAATAGACTTGAGTGTTGCCAGAGCTAGACACAAATCAGAAATATAAATTAAGACATAATCCTCGACCGACAGGACCCCGGTGCCTGAGAACACAGGGGACATTAAATCCTGCCCCTATCTAAGGGTTTTGTGCACTCTCTCTCTGGGCGAATCTCTTAATTGTCCTAATTATTTTTCCTCTTCCTTATTAAGGGACTTCTAAAGGACGATTGTGCTAAATGTCAAGAGGCACACTTATAAGAATTACTATTTAAACAGCACCATAAATCACAACTGAAAATAAATATATTTGTATGTAATACTCAATTTGTATGTCATTGTGTATGTCATTTCTCATAATCAAATATGTCCTCCGGTCTTATTATGCCTTACTAGTTATTACATTACGTACTACAACTATCCTTTATAATATTTCATTACCAATTTGTAAAAATTATCGTCCTCATTATTAGTTAACTGTATTTTTCCATCTCTATTAGGTTTATTGTTATATTAATTCTTCATGTCCACCATTTCGTATATTTATTTTCACATTCCTATTGGATTTATCTGTATTGCGTTCCTTATTTTTTTTACCTTACTTTAACACATTTCTTCATTTTCATTTTTATTACCGTATACCTCAATTTATATTACTTGATTTATTACTTAAGGCATTGTTTATATTTATTTTTATTTTCCTTGTGACTTTGTTATTAATACTCTACATCGATTATCCTTGCTCTGTATATATCTCAGGTTCTCCTCCCCTATCTTTATTTACCGCCACTCAGGGACCTCGATACTTATGTACTTTAATTTTAATATTTTCCACTATAATTTTAAGTATCGAAAAATAAAAAGAGACCTTAGATAAATGTTAAGACCGTGGAAAAATTCCAACGAAAAGCCCTTAGTCTCCAAACTAAAACAGAAATAGAAATTATCTGTCCAATATTTCGCCCATTCAGGCATCCTCAGGGTAGATAGAGAAAAAACACAACAACATGAATTATGCACCCAAGAAGCATCCCACCACCTCCAAGGCTCAAAAGCAACTAACTTTGAGCCTTGGAGGTGGTGGGATGCTTCTTGGGTGCATTATTCATGTTTTGTTTTGTTCTTTTTTTTTTTTTTCTCTATCTACCCTGAGGATGCCTAAATAGGCGAAATATTAAACAGATAATTTCTATTTCTGTTTTAGTTTGGAGACTAAGGGCTTTTCGTTGGAATTGTTCCACGGTCTTAACATTATAATTTTAATTTTTATCTTTATTGCCTTATTCTGTAATTTTCAATAATTATTCAATTATTATTTCAATTATTCAAATTCAATAGTAATAATTTTTATTACTTCGTATTACTTATTGTATTCTTTATTACTTTTTGAACAACCTCCTGTCACTTTGTTATTAATGCTCTTGATGCTTGTACATTTCAACTTTAATATTTACCACAATCCAGTAATTTTTAACAGTTAAATAATTTTCATTTCTCTGTATTTTACACATTTAGCCCTGCAAAGTGGTTCGAAACGTTGGCTCTTGAATAAACACTTCTCCCACCTTTGAGAAATTTATTGACCTCCACCCGGACCATTTTCTTTCACGAAAATAAAAATAATGTTCATAAAAAATCTTGTTCCGTGCTCAAATCCGACTGTCACAGATATATTATTAGTTTTATAAAGGGCAAGAATGGACTCGGTGCGATCTAATGAACCTCTTGGGCCAGCTTGATCACGGTCAAATCAATCCTTTACAACCGTTGGCTTAGTAACAGTCCAGTCTCTACTATGTTACTAACCCAAGACCCTTCATGGGTTATACTGATACTGGTTCTTCTTCTTAATTTTTTTTCAAGCTTACGTTACTAATCATATCATGTTATAAATACTATTAGATTATTTTAAAATGGATTGTATAATACTTAAATTATTGTTTTTCCAGTGGTACACAACACATTTCAATATCCTAGTAATTTCCTGAAGTTCATTATCAGCAACCTATTAAAAAACAACCATAAAGGAAGAAGTAGGCAGCTTCGTTCTGAATTTAATTATATATAATATATTTTTGTTTAAAAAATATATTTATCATAATCTAATATAAATGTACAGTGGTTCAGTTTTTCGAACATTTAAAATGAAGGAATACCATAAATTTTAAATATTATATCCATGTTTTAACTTGTTTCTTATGTAAATTGTTAAAAGGCGATGAATACACGTGCAAAACATAACGGTTAATATATTCCTTTTGAGAAGGGCCTAACTTATTATTAAAAGTTGGGATGAACTCTTGTTAAGGGAAGTTTATAGGGCAATCCAAAAGAGGGTCATTAGGAATCATGCATACATCAGCGGGCAAAGGGAAAACGTCGTCTAACTGCTCCATGGAGGTAATCTTTTTAAAATTCTATGAGGTCATTTGGCTGGAGTTAGGAGAGGAAGAGGCGCCTCTGTCATTGTTTCGCGGTGCATCTGCCTGTGGACCTCCTTAACTGTAATCCTCTACCAACCACCCCGGCAGCTCTAGGGTTCGCAATAAATGCATAGATAAATATAGTATAGTTAACTTACTATTATCTCTAATCTATACTAATATTAACCCCCCCGAAAACAGGGTTGTAAGGGATTGAAATAGGGGATGATTTAATATAATTTGAAATAAATAATAAACATATGTTTTAATGCTTTTACACCATGTGCGTGGGCCAACCTCCTTCAGTGAACGGTCACCTGTGATCTAGTGGATAGCGTAACAAACTACTAAACTCAAGATCGCGGGTTCGTAGCCCGGCAGGTGGCCCAAGGATTTTTTTAAGGGGGTAAAAAATCCTTAGTTACGCCGTCCTTCGGAAGGAACGTTAAACGGGGGTCCCGAGCCTGTACTCATTAAACTGAGCCAGGTACTCGTTAAAAATCCCTATCCTAATTAAACCTGGATAGGCAAAATTTAGAGCTCCCACTGTTGCATCGTCCGATTAGCCATAGCAGCATAAAGTGACGTTAAATGAAACTCTTTCAGTGATCTCAAAAAGCTCAATAATCAAGAATTTTCAACATTTCGAGAGGCATATGAGGTTTATTAGACAATGATAATCATTGCGAAGAGGCTGCACAATGCAAATCTGTGTCCAAGGTGAGAGAGCTGTTCGCTATGTAAATAGCGACATGTGGACTTTCAAACCATCAAGAATTGGGGGAAAAGTGTAAAAATGACATGGCGGATGATGTTTTACACAGATTACAAAAACGGAATCCGAATGCTCCATACAATGATTTAATTTGCAATGACGCGCTAACAAAGGTTGAAGACCAAGTGATTACTATTACTGGAAGATTGTTACAATAGTGTAAGCTGATTGTTTATGATACGATGTCCCTTAAAAAAGCAATCGAAGCACTAGATCGCACAATGAAAGATATCAAAGGCAACCAGGGTTTCATGGGAGGGATGATGGTACTTTTAGCTGAGGCTATGACAGTCTCTCCCGGTTATTACTAGAAGAACGCCGGCAGATGAAATAAATGCTGTTAAAAACGATCTGTATTATGGGTAAAAAGATGAGAAAAAGACGGGTAAACAAAAAACGATTTTTATAAAAATGAACCTACTTAAATAAACTATTTGCAGTAAAATACTTATTTTAATGTATATATGTATTTTATTTGGAAAAAATTAGCTAAAAAATTAAAAATGCTATCCAAAGTCACTATTCCACGCGGACGAAGTCGCGGTCACAGCTAGTAATTAATAATAATATGGTGCAGAACATGGTAAAAATGGTGTTCCAAATAATAAAGCAGTAAGTAACTAACTGTTAGAAACCCTTTCCATATCATTCAATTTAGTTTATAAACGAAAGCAACGAAACAAAATATTTCTCTAATAAGAGTAAATTCAATAATTTTCCTAATTATATATACCATTTATAGGTAAGTTTTTAACAGTCGGCAGTCCAAGCTCCAAGAAACATTACCACCGCGTTCGGGAAATGGTGTCGTAACCAACAGACCAATAGCTGCTGGTTTGTGAAATTTTCAGCTGGCGATTCAGATTAATTAAAAAAGAAATGATTATTCATAAATACTTCATATCTCTTTTCTACCCAAAGGTCGTTTCTCTTTTCTACCATCACATCTACATCATACTCCAGGAATATTGACATAATACAAAAAAAAAAAATAATAAAAAACAACCTGCACTGGTTAATCGGAAGGGACTTATACTTGCCTATACTTACACGACAGACGATCAAGAAAACGGGTTGGGTTACGAAGTCCTCTCACAGCCACCTTATTCGCCAGACTTATCTCCAACAGATTCCCGTCTGTTTAGAAATTTGGAAAATTACCTTACGAGATTTCCAAAAATGATTGTCAAGTGAAAAATGTATTTTAAGTTTTTATTTCATCATGAAACCTTCAATTTTTCAATTATGCAATATAACTATATGCAATATAAAACCGATAGAACTTTGAGGGAGGAATGTATAAAAATGAGGGTAAATATTTTTAATAAAAATGTTTTGATGTCATAAATCCAAATTAAATTGTTTTTTAATGTTCCTTTGAAAACGGACATTTAACCTGTAAAATGGGACATCTCTGAGTTGTGGTCCACAGGGATCATCCGTCGTAATGATGGCTATCAGAGAATGTTTGCATAACTTGCGTTTAACTTTCGATATCTTATTATAAGTTTATACAGTGTTTTTGTAAAACACTGATTATCTTCGAATAATATTTGTGCGGGCTTCCCAATTTTCCCAACCATTCATTGCTACCTAAGATTTGAGTAGCCTTACAGTACATCACTATTCTTTCCTACGATAGAAGCTGAAAAATAAGTCAAAATTAGAAATAAATAGTTATTTTTCGTTCGGCATCATTTTGGAAATGATAAAATAAGTCTTTATATATTTTATTTTTTCGTTCGTTAGATTTATTCCGCCAAAACGAAGGGTCGCAGTAGTGGCACCTGACCGAAGATGTCAGAAAGATCCAGACTCGCACTGCATCCATCCTCGTTTTTACCAATAACACTGTGAAATAATGTCATCATTATGAAGTATGTTCCGATGAACTGGTAAATACAGAATGAGCTAATAGAAGGTACAATAGTAGGAAAATTGACCTTTTTCTTAGTTAAGGATCTGTTATATAAAATCCTATTGGATACATTGGATTCGCCAAATATTTTATAAAGGAAACCCAAATTAAAGATAATAACCAAATATTTTTTTAAAGTACGGGTTTTATTCACCTAGAAATTTGCAAATATTTTTCATGAATTCTTCATGAAACCTCTGCTTTCGGTTCTTTGCGAATAAATCGTTTTGATATTCTATTCAATACTCGGTTTTGAAGTCATTGTGAAAGCTTTTCACGAGACTTTGCGGAAGGTTTGGATACAATGGTGCTTCGTACAATAAGGTCGGATGGATAATAGTTTTGTAGACAATAGAACACGAGGGAAGCCCCGGTATTGGGAAGGCTGGTTCATACCTCCCTCGATTCAAGTGAGAAACAAAATTTTGGTAGGGCATAGAATTACTGAACAATTCCTACTAAAAGAAGGGCATCCGTTAAGAAAGAGTACGTTGTTTCAATTCTTCGAATTTTACGTTAAGAAATATATATTAAATAAAATTGTTAATCGGCTAATCGGTTTCCTATTGATGTTGTGGTAAAACATGAATACACTTATTATGTTTTATTTTTATTGAAAAAACAAAAGCCCATAAGGGGTATTGGTTTATGAACATTGTAGTGACTAACTGTGTACTACTTAACCTCACCTATCAATATAATAAGGGAGCTGAGTGGCTCAGTGGTAGAGCACCGAGTTGCTATACCGAAAATACCTGGTTCGAATCCCGCTGCTGGCAAGAATTTTATTTAGTCTGTTTGCAGCCGGAGATGGATCATATGGGATCTAGGACCCTGGTCACTTTAAAATGATAATCTTTTTGTAAATCTACTATAAACATGTATTATTTATTTTTAGGAGTGTGTAGTAGTTTCAAATTCCTTATAATCGCTTAATGGATCGCTATATGAAAAAACAAATAGAAAATCATTTCTACCTTTTCTGAATCCTCATACAAGACTGATAAGACAAGAAACTGCTCGACGTTTTCGCTTACTTCAACATTTACTGGACAAAAGCTCTAACCTCCCAAAAAGACTCATTTACATGACAGTTATTAGACCTATTTGGACATACGGAGTTGAGCTTTGGAGCTCTACTTAACCATCTCTAGCTTTAGCTAACCGATTCATCTCGTATCCAATCCTTACAATCCAAAATCCTTCGTAAAATCCTCAATGCTCCTTATTATGTCACAAACAAACTCATCTAGCATCATCTTAATATCCTACATGTTGCTGATTTGGCCCAAACTCTAGATACCTATGACAAGCTCCATACTCACTTGAATCCGCTAGACTCTCAATTTGCTTTCCATACTATTCCTGATAACCTTCCGAGGCGTCTGAAAAGAATATGGCCTCGAGACCTTCTACTATAGAACTTTATTGGAGTGCTACCGAAGGGTAGTTTATATAAAAAAAAAATTTTGTATCAATTTTTATGAATTTGTTTAATAATCGTAACTGTTAATTTTCTATATTTTGCAGTAATAATTTGGTGAGGAATTTATGTTAGGCCACTTTATGCTGCTATGGCTAATCATCTGATGCTACGGTGAGAGGCCTAAATTTTATCTATGTAGGCATACTAGTATAGGGATTTTTAAAGTGTACCTGACACCGCAGAGACTCAAAACACCGATTTTATGTTCCCTGTCGAAGGACTCCCGAATGTTCCCTTTTAGGGAAACCTTAGGACATACTGCGATACGCATGGTAGGTTGTTATGCTAAGCAGTAAAATCAGATATCAAAATATCCTTGCCCGTTGCTGTTGCTTTGTAATTAAACTAGCAAGCATTAATTTAGCAAAGACCATACATGTTACATAGAGAAACATGTTTGCATGTTCTTCATCAAAGGGAAGGCCCGCAACTAAATCCCCAAATAATGAGCTGCTAATGGCTCATGCCTCATTATCCTTACCAATTAGAGCCAGTGAGATCAGCTCTGCAAATAACCGCTCATCGTCCACGTGCATGTTAACATAAAATATGTACAAAATTATATATATATATAAATAGATATATATTATAATACTTAATTATGAGGGTCCCGAGTGTGTACGATGTCAGGTATTCGTTAAATTTTCTAATTATCTAATTACCGATATCCTAATTGTTCCTCCCTCTGTAGCATTGTCTGATTAGACCTAGCATAAATTTAATATGCAACAATTACAATGCAACATGATTATAAAAAAAAATTGTCTTTTATTAAAATCTATTCCAAAACGAAAAATCACTGTTAAATGTTAATTTAATATGCCTTAAACTAATGGTTTTTAAGATCTAAATTGAGTTTTATTTGTACTTAGTCAATTGTATTTTTTTTATGAATTATCTAATTTTTTTTCAGATTTATTTTGTTTTGTTATGTAATTATACTCAATTATTCTTAAATTATTAACAAATAGGAAAGTTTAAAGTTATTATTAACAAAATAACTTCTCAGAAACTTTGCCTATTTAAAAAAAAACCCTGATATATATATATATCAGGGTTAATAATCACCGTTTGATATTGATTGAATAACAAAAATCTTTATTTTTATTTTCGCATATATTATTAAACAGATTTTTTTAAAAACACATTTCCTTTCAGGGTATTCTGAAAAATGCACATCTCATAAGTAGTGGAACAAATTTTTTTTATATATAATTTTTCAGACTTGCAACCATTGAATCAAGTAATATTACACTACTCCATTTATTTCTTTAAAATTTTAAAAATATTTTAAATTCTGTTATTGAAAAAATAAGAAAAGCTGTCAAGCTCACGATTTAAATTTATAGTCAGTCATAAGACATTCAAGAAATAAAACTAATTAAAAAACTTATATACATCACAGATAGAAATAATTGAATATAATTATTTACTATGAATAACATACTCGTATTTATGATGCTAAATATTTAATTATTTAAAATAGTAGACTGCAATTAAAAAAAATAAATATCTTACTGGAAGATGACAGTAACACTTAAAAGTTTTATTTGAAGAGAAAAGAAATGCCCCCGGCCGGATTCGAACCCGGGTCCTCTGTCTCTCCGTGACAGTGCTCTACCATTTGAGCTACCGTAGTCACTTACCAGCCGGGGATAAGTCTGTTCTCTTATCTGATTCCATGTCCCCGAGTTCTCGCAATTTTTGCGATGGGATTTGAGAACGAATGTTCTTTGAAGATTACTTAATTTTAGGGTCTTGTTGACTTACTTCATATTAATATTTATAATTTTTTGTTAGTTGTTTTAATTTTTAAATATTTTTATTTGAACGGAATCTTATCTCTTCAAATAAAAATAGTTAAAAATTAAATCAATTAACAAAAAAATTATAAATAGTAATATGACGTATGTCAACAAGATCCTAAAATTAAGTAATCTTCAAAGAACATTATAATTATGATATATATATATATCATAATTATTCTCATATGGACGTAACTCTAACGTTTAATTTAAAATTGCTTTAAACATATTGCATAAAACATACACAAGCCACCAGTTTCGCGCCATACGTCACTAGAATGTCGATTACGCGCAACCATATGCCTTTCCCATACCGAAAGTCGCCAAACATGACTAAAGATATTTTTACTTCAAAAATAGAAATAAATATAACCCTTAGATAAGATCTTGAAATTATCTTGACAAGATTTATGTTGCTGCAAGAATATTTAGAATAACAATAATAATAATAATAATAATAAGGCTTAGGGAACCCGAAGGCTCGATGCCGATTCCACCAATCTCTGCTTATAAACCTCTGTCCACGGACCACTATCAAAACCCAGATCCGCCAGATCTTAACGCAAACCTCCCACCTACGCCTCAGTCTACCCTCAGACGCTTTCCATTCTGCACAGCGTATATTAACTTTTTAGGAAGTCGTTCGTTCGCAACTTTACAAGCCCATCCTCATTATCAGCCTCATGACGCTATCACTTAAATAATATTAAGCGGATGTAAGCTTCATAATTCTGCGTTGTATAATTCTCCAGTGGTCTCATCCTTTTTTGGACCGAATATTCTACGCAACACCTTATTTTCGAATACCTTAACACGTTGTACATCTTTCAGCGTTAGCGGCTATGTTTCACATCAGTAAAGAAGAGTTAGAAGGATAATATTTATACGAACTTAATTCGAAACTAACTTATCCAAGAAACAAATGTTGCGATTACTGAATGAAATAAGTTTACTTAAGTTTCCGAGAAAAAAAAATTAAGCATTTAAAGAGATGCCTTAATGAAAAATAAAAAAACTGCAAGCCCCAAAATTGAGAGCAGAAGCAATTGTGTAGCGCGGAAAGATATTATGGCGGCCTGAGGGCAGGTGAGCTCTCACTCCAGCCCTTAACGAGTTTTCTCAACGGCCCTCCTGTAAGGATAAAAATAAAAAGCGACTTAAAATGAGAAAAAAGAAATTCCTCCTGAAATAGTCAGCTAAAATGGGTTCTGGGCTCGGCCATTCTCACCGAATTTATCGATTATATCTCACTGCTTATAGAAAAAAAAGAACTATTTACATGAATAAAACTCTAAAGTTCTAATAAAAAATGAGACTAAAAGAGTAAAGTGCACTATGAAAGAAAAATAAGTATCTAATCTTCGGATTTTTCTCACCCAGAACAGTAGTACAGGAAACGTTTCTACCTCGAGGAAGCATGGGTAGTAAACGCATCTCCGGTACATACCTAGGGAAAATATTAAATGAAATATCACGCTATTACAATATTATTTTAATGATATAAAAATTAATTATATCTAATTTAACTCTTTAAGTACTCATTTCCTGAAATTCTCCACACGGATCATATGGGAAATCCCCGTATGACACAGTAGCCTCTTATCTTGTCAGCAACTTATTAAATGTGAAAGTGTGGAAGGTTTTAATAAGAAGCAATAATTACTAACTTCTGTGTTGTATAATTCTCCAGTGGTCTCATCATTTTTTGGACCGAATATTCTACGCAACACCTTATTTTCGAATACCTAAAGACGTTGCACTTCTTTCAGCGTTAGCGGCCATGTTTCACATCCGTAAAGAAGAGTTCGAATAATATTTATACGAACTTAATTCGAAACTAGACTATCCCAGAAACAAATGTTGCGATTACTGAATGATATGACACAGTAGCCTCCTATCTTGTCAGCAACTTATTAAAAGTGTGGAAGGTTGTATTAGCAATAATTACTAACTAAAAGACCTCCCATTTTTTTACTATCCATTTTTTTAAACAAATACAAGGGGACTTTGGGAATGCTATGTACTTTATTAGTAGCTAAAAAATATGAATTTATATTGGCATCTGTGGTCTAGTGGTTAGCAAAGCAAAACAAATACGGCCAAGATTGCAGGTTCGCAGCTCGAAAGGTGGCCGTAGAATTTTTTAAAGAGAGTAAAAAATCCTTAGTTGTGCCCCACTACGATGTACGATGTCGAGTATTCGTTAAGTATCTTGTCAGCACTTCTATGATTTTTTCAAGGTAAGCTTTCATTTCATATTTTATGTTTATTAGTTAATATTAATCAATGATTCATTCATTAATAAATTTATAAATATTATTAATATATAAAATGGAGCGGAGTGGCTCAGTGGCAGAGTACTGGTGTGGTGTGGAAAATCCTGGTTTTAATCCCGCCGCTTGCAAGGTTTATTTAATCTGTTAGCAGCCGGAGATGAATCATATACAGCCTCTATAAAGTGGGTACCCAATATAAGGGGGGGAATTTGGCGGATGAGCGTGATCTAGGACAAATCACCTCCCTGCACAACTATTTTCCATTAGACAGTTCAGTCAGTATTTTTATCATTTGATAAATAAATGTACCTTCAATAAGTTTAGATAAAAAAAAAACGGAAATAAAAAATACATAAACAATAAATAAAAATGAGTATATTACTCAAAACGACAATATAAAATGATTGAGAATGTGAAGCATATCAAATGCTCTCAGATCCAGGAAGTTTGTGAAAAACAACACATAACGTGTCATTCCTCAAACTAGATAGCTCTCTTATCAAACTGCAATCGAATAAATATTCGTGACGCTTGTTACTTCTTTGAACTCTATTGTAACTGTGATGTCATATTTTTTAAGCCTGACAGTTATCAATGGTTTAATCTGAGCTATTTTTTGCCCATGCTTATATGCAAACATCAATTTAAAATTTTTATTATTTGATTTATCGTTCACATCAGTCGTTTACGAACTATTTTCATAAAGCAAATTAAAGGTTTTAAACAATTTATCAGGGCTTTTCAATAACTCGTCAAGCCTCTATAAAGAGGGTACCCAAAATACGGGAGAAAATCCGGCGGTTGAGGTTATTCATAAACAATAAATTAAAAAACATTGAACTATAAATGACTTTATAGCTAATAGTCTATAGATTTTACTTCATAAAATACACGATTATATTATATATCATAGACATGCGAAAAAAGACACTAAAGTGAAGTACAAATGAAAATTCTGGGATAAAGATATGATTTTTTTATTCCTACTAACACAATGTAAACTACATAATAGATTAGTAGAGAATAGAAAAATAATTTTATTCTGGGGCCAGGTCCTTTAAGAATAACAAAAGTGTACAGAAATTAATAAAATATATCTGGCAAAACGACTGCATTATTAGAATATTACAATATTTACATAATAACATGAAATTAAATATGAACTAAATGGAATGCTCTGATAAAGAATGAAAAAAGTAATAAAAAAATAGCATACAAATTTACAATAAAAAGGAATTGGCTAATGGAAAAATAAATACGCTGATAAGAACATCTAATAGTGTCATTATGAGTGAGGAATGTTTACAGTAATTCATAAATCAATTAGGTTGATTATAGCTATTAATTTTTATTGATTAGAGAGCATCTGTTTGGGAATTTAGGAGATGTAGGAGAAGTTTGGGTTTGAATGTGGATAAAGAAGATGCATGACGGATGTCGGGTGGGAGTGTGTTCCAAAGAGAGGTATAACGGGAGAGAAAGGAACGCTTAAAAGTTTTGGGTCTGTTGTAACGGATATAAAGGTCGGAAAGGCGAGATCTTGTGCCCTGGGATTGGATAGAGGATTTGAATTGTAGGAGACTATAGATATAAGATGGATGTTATGAGATGATGGTTTGATATAAGAAAGAACCTAGGAAATAGAGTCTCCGGAAAGAAAGGAAGAGACACTCTAACTCATCATAGAGGTGAGACCAGAGATTTCCTCGGGACGTCGAAGACAAACCGAAGTGAGCTGTTCATAATTCGCCTGCTTTTCCTCGAGCCTGTTTGGGAGCCAAACACAAGACACAGCCATAGTCAAACTGCGGAATATATGTACTTCAGTTATACAACATGAGCAAAAAATAGTAGAATCATATGAAGAATTGCATTATTTTCAAAATGGTGGTTGTTCCTTTGTTAGGTGAATATAGTCTTATAAAAATGTATTAAATATTATGAAAATACTTAGACTAAGGAATGGATCAATGTATTTATTTACTTTATATATTTCGTCAAACTTAGAATAATGTAATAAATTTAAAAAAAAAATAGTTATTATAATATTCTTTATATGCGGCTATAAGGAGCGGAGTGGCACAGTGGTAGAGCACTGAGTTACCATGCCAAAAATCGTGGTTCGAATCTCGCTGCAGGCAAGCCTTTTCTTTAGTCTGTTATCAACCGGAGATGGATCATATTGGATCTAGGACCCTCCCGGGGCTCACCCAGCCTCAAGTGGGTACCCAAAACAATCGGAAAAAATCTGGCGGTTGAGCGTGATCTAGTACAAATCACCCCAAAGGTTTTTCTTTGATATATATCAAATTGTATTTTTATCATTCTCTCAACGTGAAGTTATTTCCTAATGATCTATGAAAATACTACATAAATTCCATTCAATCAAATTTTTGATACTTGATTTTAAAGTAATATAACGTTAATTCTACACATTACTGTACTAATGCAATAATTAACATTATTTGATTAATGCAATGTAAATTATCAATGTCATTCGTTTACATTTTACATACATTCAGATGCCATTTAAAAAAAAAAATCATATCCTCATAGATATACCTAGAAATGTACAGGAGAAGAATGGATAATTATCTTTTAAAGGATCTGTATTTCAAAGGAAGCATGATAGAATAAATCATTAATTTTACCGTAATGATGTCATCCTTAACATGCCAACATCCATAACACAGCAACTGGTGTGGGCGTGTCAATCATCAACACATCATCTAAGACAAATGATCTAAGTTAATGGACAGATGTCTAAAACGTCAGACTAAATAAACTTTCATAATTCTAATTTCCTTTTTTCTGCTAGGCGTTTCGAAAACATATCCATTATTCTCAGACTATTCATTATTTATTATGAATTCATTCTTAACATGTTAGCATCAGTTAATCTGTTATCATGTAGGCAAGGTAAGCATAACATCAATATTAGAACAAAATCAATGATCATTTATAACGAAAAAATGACTAAAACGTAATAATAAACTTTCGTACTTCTAACTTTTTTGAAAAAAAAAACAAACGTTTCAGAAATCTATCCATTAGTCCAACACCAGTTACAACTATTAATACCGTGATAACTAAATTTTAATAGTTTTGAGTTGTGTCATAAGTCCGAAATCTTAGACAAAATAGAAAAAAATAAGAGTATGAAGGTCCAAGATAAATCTATTTATAATTTTTTATAATTATTGGTCATTTTTTATGAGTTATAAATATTTTTATTTTTTAAAGAGAAAAGATAGGCCCTCGACCGGGATTTGAACCCGGAACCTTTGTCTCACCGTGACATCGCTCTGCCAATTGAGCTATCCAAGGCACTTCTCGGTCGAGGACAAAGCTTCTCTCTTTTAGATCCTAAAGCCCCAGTGTGCTCCTGCCATTTTTGCGATGAATACACTAGAACGAAGTTCTTTGAACATTAATTTTAATTTAGGATCTTATTGACTTTCGTCATATTATTATTTATAATTTTTTATAATTATTGGTCATTTTTTATGAGTTATAAATATTTTTATTTTTTAAAGAGAAAAGATAGACCCTCGACCGGGATTTGAAGAATTTGTCCAGCTCAATTGGCAGAGCGATGTCACGGTGAGACAAAGGTTCCGGGTTCAAATGCAAAAAAAATAATAATAAAAAAAAAAAAACGTAGGCGAAACGTCGACTGGTAAGTAGGTGTATTTTTTGAAACATAAGGCTTTGCATTGTGGTTTTTCCCAATTGCATTATAATAAATAATAGTGTTTCTTTTTGAGTTTTTGGCTCTATTTTAGTGAAAAAATTATAAATATATATATAAATATATAAATAAATAAATCTATTTACTTGGATTTAACTAGACGTTACGGACATCTAAGCACTATCAAAGACTTTTTTTTTTAATTTTAATAAATACCCTTAACATGTCTACGGTTTGCGATACATGGCGGCAAAAGATTAAAACATTTTTCTTATAAACTAGATTTTTTTTTTATCAATAGAACAAATCTTAAACAAATACAAATTTTTATATAATCCAAAATAGTCAATATCTCAAAACAATGCTAAGTGGTTACTCACATCGCTCCTTCAAAAGAGCAACGACATAACTATTGTTTTGAAAGAGGCTTTTTAATCCAGGGACAAACATATCTGATATTCCATTTCCAGTATGTTTGTCTTTAATAAAGTCATATTTTGAGTTGTATCAAGTTGGAGTGTAATGGGATAATGCCATTAGTTAAGATAAAAAAGTTTCAAGCTTTTAAAACTTTTCTAATGGTTAATTAAATAATTTTAATACCATCATTATAATAGAAATGCTTTGTTTTCTAATTTTTTTTTAAACTTACATGGAGCTTTCATATGTTTTTTGTTTTTTTCAGTTATGGAATTGTTGTTTCGAAGGAGCGATATTTTAATAATCTCAATAGGGAGGAAGAAAATAATTACTATACTGAACTTAGATTTCTAGATCAAAATCGGGATAAATCTACTAAAACGTTAAGTACCTAGTATGGCACAATTATCTTAACATTTCTATGATTTATAAAATGGGTGTTGTTCCTTCGTAAGGAAGAAGTTTCACTTTATTAATACGATTATAAACAGACGCCCGAAACGTCAGGGAGTATCTTAAAGTTTACTCAATATTTCGAAACAATAGTGAGTACTCATATTTTAATAATCTCACAAGAGATTAAGGAACATAATAACTAAATTCTATTTCTAGAATATCGGGATATCTCTTCTAAAACGTTTATACTTCACTGTACTACAATTATATTAAGAGTTGAATAATTTTTAAAATGGGTATTGGTCCATCGTTGGATGGAAAAGAGGGTTATAAATAAGATAATAGACAGACGCCCGAAACGTCAGGCAGTATTAAGAAAATTGAAATTATGAAGGTCTGTTATTCTTCTTTTGAAAATAATAGATTATCTAAGGAATTTTTTTTCAATACTGAGACTAGCCAGATGTTCTATATCCCAAAGTGTATAATAGGTAATAAATTGCGGGGGGGGGAGGGGGAATGAAGAATAAGAGAAGTCCCGGTAATACTTTTCCGAGGTAAGTAGTTGTGACTGGACGGATATATATCGACTGGGAGAGGAAGGATTCGGAACACGTACCGACCAGGGCGGGCGATAAACTCGCTCCGAGTTGTGTATTAACTCCAAACCTCTCTCCAATTGCCTTTTAACTCGATACAGTCTGTAGCTCTTTACACCAGGCTACTTACTTTAACGAAACTCCCGGTCATTGCAGCTTATACCGCCTCTCAAGTCCTACGGAGGAAATGTCTGTCGTAATTTTAGCAACCTCTTTAGGCCCCCTTTATTTTTTCTTTCCTTTTCAGTTTTAGAGGCCGACATGACTGCAGTCTGGAGTAAATCTTTTTCCATATTTCATATTTTTTAAAAGGTTTTTAGAACGCCATTTTTTTTTTAAGTTGCTCTATACGGCTTTTAACTCTCGAGGACTTCAACAGGCGATGAAAAAGGATTCTCGCTTATCCTTGACTCCTGAAACGAATTCCAAGTCGAAAATAAAAAATTTAAATACTGAGTCTTGGAATCTGTAAAATAAATTGTTCCAGGGTCGAAATGTGATTACTAAAACCAGTATCACTCGAACCGAATCGTGGAAGAGACTGTAATCAGGAAACTCCAGTAGAGGAAAGGGAAGAAATAAGGAGTCAATACGAAATAAAAAAACGATATATTTGAAAAATATACTACTAGAATCCAAACAAGCCTTGCAGATTGTGCATTTAATAGTTCTTGGTTTTATTTGATAACCAAATATCAGATAGCAGCTACAAAAAGGAGTAAATGCAACAAGATCTGACAAGCTCTTGAGACATGATTTTACTTGTCTCATAGATTGAATACCGATTTTTTTTTTAACTTATACCACTACAACCCATGAAAGCTCTTGTGTTCATTACACGAAAGATACTGTACTGTTTCTAGGACAACTGTGCGGGAAGAAAATTTGTCCAAGATCTAACTCAACCTCCTTGTTTTCCCCCTTTTAACAGTACCCAATAGAGTCTCATAAGGGTCCAGAACCTACAGGACTCACTCTTACTCTCGGCTGTTAACAGGTTAGATAAATTATCTGCCATAGCTGGATTTGAACCCAGGCCTTTCGGAACAGCAATTCAGCCCTCTACCACTGAGCTAGGCAATCAATCATATTAGACATAGATCAGGCTTTTGAATGAGTCTGGCACCCGGGAATGCTTTAAAAACTTTTTAAATTCCTTCCTCGGCTTAAAGAAGTAAGGAACAATGACTTGGTTAAATTTTAAAAATATTTATAATTTAATGGATCCAACACGGAAAAAAATTAAATTAAGAGTAGTTTCTTTGCCAGTTGCTTGTAAACGAGTGAAAATCAAGAAAGGTAAAATTACATCTTATTAGATAGGACGTGGGATTCACATAGTACAGGGTGTTTTTTTTTAGAGGTTGACATCATCGTGTTGTTAACAGAATATAGTTTGGTAGCTGACAGTTGCTCTGTGGTTAGTTTGTTTTGCCATTTTATAATCTTTAGATCAATGCCGGAGCAACGCTTGCATCTTACTGAAATTGTTTACCAATAAAGTTGTTGTGTTTGCCAAACTCATTATACACTATGTTAATTTTCTTTTTGTCATAATTGCCCATATTAAAAGCTAATTCGATTGACCATGAATCGTTCTCGAACCGCCAATAATCTATACTGCGCAAAAATGAATAGGGATATTGATAATTTTGTAGTTTATATTTTACCTACCATTTATATTATTATGGAAATTTTTACAATTTACAATATTTAATGTAGTACAATTATTAATTCTTTTTATGATAAAGATTATATTGAAATGCTAGGCAAAGTAAATACAAAAATATTAGTGGTATCCCTATTAATTTGTGCACAGTTTCGATGATAATACCCATTCTGTAAGACTCCGAAACAAGGGGTTGCAGCTGTACAGTGTAGCTTTTAGATAGATCAAAATCATTCTATTCAACTTAATTCACAGTAATTGGAGAGATTTCGTATAAGGTAAATAATAATAAGGCTTAGCGACCCGAAGGCTCGATGTCGATACAGCCAATCTCTGCTTATAAACTTCCGTCCACGGACCACTACACAAACCAAGATCCGCTCACTCTTAATGCAATCCTCTCACTTACGCTTCGGTCTATCACTCAGACGGCAAAGCGCATATTAACTTTTTAGGAATCCATTCGTTACTAAGCCCAGCAACTTTGCTAGCCCATTTTAATCTTCGCTACGCTATAACTTCAACAATATTACTAAAATTAAATCGAAATTTCAAATTAAATGTTTTTTATAACTCAATTCTGACCAAGTAATTCCATCTCATACTCTTCAGTCACACATCATGTATTCTTAAGAATCGTACCACAAACCCATCAAATCACCTTTACCCAATGAATTCTATAGTATCTATCATCAGTGTTCTTATCGAATTCCTCTCGTGTTTAATCCTTTCTATCCACAATCCTTAAATTCCTCAATGCTCCTATGACTCGAATATAATTAGGTAATGCTATGGGATACAGTATACGCCTAACGAAAACGCGATAGGATGACCTGAGGATCAAGTTCAACTGTAGGCAACCCTCCCTAACCCAAGCTATTGGATTCCAATCTTGGAAGCGTCCCGGATTGGAACTGAAACCGCAATATAGGGCTGGAGTATTAAATTATACATATGAACAATGTATCACCGTAACCATCTGTTGGAATAACAATAGCACAATTAAGCTCAGATGAATTACATAAAGAGTTCTCGAAGATAGATATTATACCTATTAATAAAATAAAACAATTAAATAATCTTTCTATAATATAAAAAGGTTTTTCCATTCTTAAAACTATTTCCCTTCTGGACTGTTTTCGTGTTCTATGTGTGTCTGTATCCACATTGTTTTTTAGTAAATATTATAGTTTATAGATAACAAACTAATATACCACGGCAATTTTTTTTTTCGAAAAAGAAATGAGATAACATAGGCCAACAAAAAAAATTGTTTCGAAAACTTTTTTAATTTTAATAGTTGATCTTTATAGATTTTTATGCGCTGAATCTAAATTTGGCCTTAGTTTTTTTGTATCACTCATAGTTTCCCAGCAATATGCTTAGTATTATATAGTATAAACTCCTATCTAACTATCACAAAGCTCTCATTGTAGATGTTTTAATAGGGTGTATAAAAAAAAAATGGCCGTTTTATCAAATTCCAGAGTTCAAAAGTCTGTAAATATTTTAATGCTATTTATTAATTACCAACACTTAATAATCACTTTAGAAAATTCTCTAAGCTTGCTTACTAATATTGGACTTTTTCAAAAAAAGCCTCAGTTTAGTTATTTATTTTAAAGAAGAAACATGAGTGTCCTGGAAAAAATTCAGAGCAGCTGAAGAAACTCGTGAAATTATTAAATATGAAGGGGAAGGTGTCCTTGACCAGCGCACTGCGCGGTTGGTTTGAAAAAATTAGCAGTGGAGATAGGACGTTGGAAAGGAAGAAGGGCTCCTGGCGACCATTAATGGATATTGATTCAGGTCCATTTAAGAAAGTAGATTAAGAAATATATTCGAGTCGCACATCGGAGAAGAACAAGCCGGCTTCAGGCCAGGAAGACAAACTCAAGACCATATATTCTCTCTAACAAATGTCATCCAAAAACCCTGGGAACGAGATAGGAACATGTACTTCGCCTTCCTCGATCTTAAAGCAGCATTTGACTCAGTTCCAAGAAACGAAATATGGGAGACACTCATAGTTAAGAACATTCCAAAAAGCCTGGTGGATGCTGTAAAGTCCATGTATCAAAACCCAAAAGGTATCATTAGATTGAATGGGAAGGAGTCTGGGCACCTAAATATGGCAAAAGGAGTAAAACAGGGTGACAGTTTAAGCCCTACTATTTATACTTTATATGGATGAAATAACAGCAGTATGCAAAAGGCGGACTGAAAGGACTTATATGCTCAAGTCCCGCCAATTCAAATGATTTGGACATGTTCCTAGGAAGGAGGACTACAGGGACCCATTGAAGACGATGGACTACGTCCCTGAAGGTAGAAGACCACAAGGACGCCCTTGAATGTCCTATCTTGAATATGTCGAGCGTTTAGGGAGGAAAAGAGCCAAAAATATCCGCCAGGCGAAGAACCTAGCTAGGAACAGGGAAGAGTAGCAGTCCTGGTTAAACCCTACCATACGCTAAAAGGCACCACAGGGGTGATGCGAAAGATGAAGAAGAAGATGAGGTTCTGAAGGAAGCTGTTGGGTCTAATCCGTCTATAGATGTCGCAAACATGCCACGGAGTGTGGAGCGTCGAATCATCGATCAAAGAAATAATAATACAAATATTTGGTTAAAAAACGGTCATTTTGTTTTCTATACACCCCACGATATAGGCTCTCTCCTGTCTGTCAGTTCGGGTATGAAGTTTTATTTTTAAGGTAAAACGTAGGTAACGGGAAGTTTATTACTGTGTTAATACTCTCTGATTATTTATTAACTTTGTTATTCCGCAGGTTGTCGCTTCGAGTTAAGTCACAAGTTTTAACTTATCAATCGTTCCCTTTTTAATATTCTACAAAAAAAAAAAAAATAATAATAATCGTGAGCTTTAGTATAGAAAAGATTAAGTAAGTATGGGAAATGTATATCTTTTGGTAACCATTTGATCAAGAAATAAACGTTTCAACAAACATATATTATCTATATGATGGATTGAATTGGTCAGGGTGTGCAGTCAAAGATAACACAAAATAACCAAAACTTATTTTAAATTGTGCCAAGTTTCGGTCTAATTAAAAATATACATAATTTTTCTAAAATCATTTATTTAAATGAGGTTCCTGATAGGTTACCAACATCGATATTATCACAGATTAAATGTTTATTCTGTTTAAAGGCATGAATCAATCTTGTGGGACCTAAAGGCCTTCCTAGGGCTCATTTAGCCATTATAAAGTTACTAAATAAGAGAGATGTGAAACCTAACACTTTAGCAATACAACGACGAATTTATGTATAATTTTTGGTTTCTAACACTTTTACGAATTTATTATCTCATATATAAATACTAATTTATTTACAAATGGAATTAATAATTGCTTCATCGGCCATTTTTATAAGGTTGATCAAATACCAATTAAATCGAATGCTGATTGATCATTACGAAGATCATTAAAATTTTTATGATGGATTGTGGAAAAATAACATTATAAGGGAAGTTAAATCGAGAGAATATAATTCCAATCACCGACCTGGTTTTATCTTTGTATAATTTTATTTATTGTTATAAACTTTTTTTTTGTAATTTAAATTTGTAAAGTTGATGGAGGAGATTCAAAGTCGTCATTGTCATTATATGAAATAATTTTGAAGTTACTTTTATTATTTTATTATTATCATTATTATTTTATTATTATTATTATTATTATTTTATTATTTAATTTTGAAATTATTTTTTGTGTAAAATAATGTTATGTGATGATAAATTTGACTACATCAATAGGCATGAGTGAATTAAGTCGATGGAATGGTTAAGTCTATATTTCTCCAAAATGTGTTTCTTGTACTTAGGAAAGAGGAATAATATTTTCCGAGTGTATAAGTGACTAACTAAGGCATTTTTTTGAAATAAGAGTTATTGCTTATATTAATACTCCATTCAAGTTAATATAGTTAACTCCTAGAGCTCTAGAGACCATCCTGCGGCTCAGACAACCTCTATTAATTGGGTACTCTTAATTGGTGGAAAAACCTGGAGATTGAGCGCGATGAAATAACACCTCCCTGATCAACCGTTGTCCTTGAAACGGTATTATATCTTTTCTTTTCAAATAAAATATTAAAAAAATTATAACATCTAAAAATGAAATAAAAGAAAATAAATTATTATCATATTTTATGACGTGAGTCAACAAAATCCAAAAACAAAAGTAATGTTTAATTAACATTCTCCCCGTGTATACATTGCAAATTGTAAGAACACGGAGATATAGGATCAGTGAAAAGAAAGGATATGACTGACCGAAAAGCGAACCAGGATGGCTGAGGTGGCTAAGTTCCACGTCGGATACGTGGGAGACCTGGGTTCGAGTCCCAGTTCTGGTCATATATTTTCTTTTAAATTAAATATTAAAAAATTATAATATCCAACAATAAAATAAAATAAAATAAATTATAATAATATAGATTATATCATGTACGGAAACCAAGACCCTTCGTGGTGCGGAATAGCTAACGTAAGAAGATTCTATTCGTATTGTCTAACTTTCTTTTATTCGGAATGATCATGGCTATATTATTCTATATAACCAAGATTCTACCGTCCATTAATGCTACCTCATTATTTTTATTTTTATTTTTTCATGCATAAAAGTTCAAGATGAAAATTCTATCAGTTCTGCAGATTGTCGCTTCAAGTTTAGTTATAACCAGTTTTAAAATTCCATTCGTTTTCTTTTTAATATTCTTCAATAATAACATAATTTCGAATAAATAATTTACATTACATTTCGAAGTATATCTTACTAATATTATAAATGTGAAAGTTTGTATGTTTGTCTCTCTTTCACGCAAAAATTACTGAACGGATTTGGATGAAACTTTACAGTAATACAGGCTATACATCAGAATAACAAATAGGCTATAGTAAGCACTGATATAGGGGGGCGCACGGGGACACGTACCCCCCCCCCATATACTGATTTTCAGGTACTCTGGAAAATCCATTATAGTACATAATTAAAGGCAAATCACATGATAATAGTTGTTGAAATAACAGAAAGAACATGAGTGAAACTATTTGTTTTGATATCCTACTAATCTTACTAATATTATAAATGTTAAAGTTTGTATGTTTGTCTCTCTTTCACGCAAAAACTACTGGACGAATTTGGATGAAAATTATTGAATAAAATAGGTTATACATCATAGGCTACAGCAAGGGCAGATTTATGTGGGGGCACGAGGGCATGTGCTCCCCGTTGTAGTACATAATTAAAGACAAATCAAGAAGTTAGCATCTTGAAATTTGTATATTCTTGCATAGTCTAAGAAAGAAATTTGGATAATTCCACCCCAAGGGTTTCCCCTTTAATATAATAGAGGTTCAAAGGTTGTAATACAATCCCTCAGTTTTGAAGTTAGACATCTGAAATGTTGGATGTATCAGTAGCTTATATTTTAAAAAAATAATTAAATTATTTATTTTAAATGATCTTTCACGAAAATTTATGTGGCAGAGCAAATTCCAAGGGCTTAAGTTAGTATGATCTATGTTTGTTAAAACGTTCATTTCTAGTTGAAATAATTACCCAAATGCACATTCCCTATTTTCATTTTCTTTTCCATACTAAAGCTCATGATAACTTGTATTTTTGGAGAATATTGAAAAAGGAAACAATTGAAAAGTTAAAGCTTGTTGTGACTTAACTCGAAGCGAGAACCTGCGGAATAAGAACAAAAAAAAATTAATAAGTTAGCAGATAGTATTAACACAGCAATAAACTGCACATTACCAACGTTTTACCTTAAAAATAAAATCTCAAACACGAACTGGCAGGCAGGAGAGCCTATATAAAACATTTGCATGACTTAACAGGACTAACAATGACAAAAGTTGTGCACCTAAATCAGTGCTAAAGCCCTTTTATTTGGATAAAAGATAGTTGAAGCATACGCGGAAGTATGGGCATTAGGAAGGAGGCTCACAGTTGAAGCATAGCTTTAACTTGCTTAGCTCCGATAAATCCTACACCTCTTCTTTGTTGCTCTTCCCCGGTACGGCCCTTTCCATGACAACAACTTTATATTAAACAAATACTTATATAATATACATTTAATGCGTTGTTGTCAATAATTTGTTCTAAACAAGAAATAATATCCTAAAAAAACCTTGAGTGCAAGCGAAAACGAAAAAAGAAAAATTGAAATAATTTTCGTAAAATGAAAGCTGAAAAATTCTATGTACTTTCCTTACATTACGGAATCAAATAAAAAAAAAAAAAACATTCGAGAAAAGGAAATGAGGAAAACCAGTGTACGATCAAGCTATCCTATCAAAACATTATTTTAATAAAATGGACGAAAACTACAGCTGGGTGGAGAGTATACACGGAATATATCCTCAATATTCTATGAGAGGGTCTGAGAATAAATATATATGTATTGATGGCAAAATATGGAAGTTTGTGCTAAGCTAATGCAAAACTCTGGAAGTAAGAAAAAAAAAGCGAAGAGGCAGGAAATGCAACAAGAATATTTCATTCAGAAATATGGCACTATAATCTTTCCAAAACTAATAAAAATAAAATATATTCTATTATTGAGAATATCCTTAAATATATAGCAGACATATGGAGAAAAACCTGTATCACTACAATCCAGGAAGATTCTTCAGGGCTCAAGTTCAAAGTAGATGGAAGAGACAATACATTTGTAACGCCAAAGGTTGGGCAGCTCAACAACTAGGTTTCCGCCTCATCTTTGGGTACCCACTGTATAAAGGCTGAGTGAGCCCCTGGAGGTGCTCCAGATGCCACATGATCAATCCCAAGCTCTTAACAGATTATGTTAAATATGCCACAGCCGTATTTGAACTCGGTACCTTGGGCACGGGTTCTCGGGGTTCTACCACTGAGCCACCTATTTAAAAAAACTAGGGCAGGTAGAGTTAGAAATGAGGTAATGAAGAAAGAAATGGAGAAACAGTCGGCGAAAGGAAAATGAGAACGAAACTGAGATAGTACGGGTACGTCCGGCGTATGACTTCTTTTCGATGGCTGGAATAATGGACTCCTGGAATAATAATAGAAAGGAAGAATTGGTAGCGAGGGGGACTCCGAAGTGAAGACAGGAAATATGGAAGGAATTGGCATCGGTAGCCCTACACTGGGAAAAGCCGGACGATAAAAAATCGAAAAATGTAAATCACTACCCTAATTCAATACCATATACATGCAAACACTTTTTAACTAATAAATTCAAACATTTAATTTACATAAGCATAAAAATAGTTAGAAAACAAAAACACGACTTGGTTCCCAAATGGGGTAAGAATATGATAAACCTTGTTATGATAAGAAGTAATATGACAGACGGCATAATATCATCAGATGTTGCTAAGTATTTTAATATCAAAATAAATTATTACTGTTAAAGAATTACCGAACTACATATTACAACAAATAAATTAATTTAAAAAAACTTAATAAAGCCCGAAACAATATGACTACTACTAAATCAGGAATAGTTTTCGATGAAAGATTTAAAATTTCGCATTTATTCCCACATTAAGCTCCAGATATCATTCATATATTACCGATTGATTTTTATCCTTTTGATCTTGTGATAAAAAAAAAAGAAAATCGCTTCTTTGATCATTTTCTTAAGGATGATTAAAATTAAATTGGTTGTACATTATTTTTTTTTTTTTTTATGGATTGTGAATAAATTTTAAATTAAATGGAATAAAGTTAAATCGAGATCATTTAAGTCCAACCTCCAATCTTTTTTGAGCTTTATTCTTTATTCATAACAATAAACTACTTTATCATATCAATCGGTCAGATAAAAACTCTTAACGATTCTAAATGAAAAGTATTTGTTTTCATTTTAAATAAAAACGTGATTGAACAGAGAATCAGTTCAAGTTGCCAAAAATCATAGATCAATATATTACATGCAATATAATAAAAATGTTATTCATTGTAATAAATTATTTTTTGTAATTGGATACGCGAAGCTTGAAAGAATAGAAAATCTGATGAAGTCCCTTAAAAAAAATTGATCGACAGATCAAAGAATGTGTATTCATTTTTTTTTAATTTTCGAATTAAAAGGTAACTAAATGTAGGCATAAGAACGAATAAAAATACAATAAAAGTAAGCGTTATTCATTTTACTAAATTATTTTTAGTAATTATAAATGCGAATATATAAAAACATTAGATCGAGAGATCCAAAGTTCATTATGTATTCATTTTTTGTTTTCAATTTTCGTAATACAATGAAACAAAATGGAGGTCAAAGTCGTGACCTAAGTGTATAAATCTCAATTAAGCTTTATAGATATAATTATTTAATCACTGACTGGGATAATCGTCGGTCGTGTTAATCACGTTCATGATAAGTCATGACACTTGGGCACACCGGACCCCCACGGACAGATCCCTTGATCCGGGTATATATATAGTACTCAACCCTCTCTATTTCGTTCTGTGAGAGTCCAACGGAATAAAGATTAAAAAATACAATATATAAATGTTTTTCAAGGTTTAAACAAGTGTAGAAACATCTCCTAGCAGACTGAATATTTATTTTATTCTAATAAAAAATTATATTTTTTATATATTCATAGCTACGAATAAATATCGCAGAGATAGAAAGAAGAGGCGATATTTCGCTTGGCGGATCCGCTGCATGGCTGCGCTAGTTTCGTCTTGGGAATCTAGTCTCCAGCATATTTCCCATTCACTTAAGGACTCAGACCATATGCCTTTTAGAATTGAACACTTATACTGTATCATAAAAATAAATACAACTGAATTAACAATATTCAAGAACTAAATTAAACTCTACAATACTAAATTACTGTGTTACTAATAATCTGCATTCATAAAAAATAAAAAATAATAACAATTATGGAGGCAAACATAAAATGAAAAACAATAGAAATTTTTTTTTTAAATACAAAAAAAGTAAAGCAAGTATATTAGACAAATAACAATTTTTCCACCTAAGATTGATAACAATATTTTAGATATTTTTTAGTAAAGCGTAAAACCAAAATAAAATTATTATTATTTTTATAAGTATATATAAAATGACTCATATATATTTCTCAAATATTTACTTTTATGTAAATGCTACTAGTTGTTGGCCTCTAATGTCATCCTTGGACTTAACTCAGTATAATGACTATTTAGAATTATATATATTTTTAAGTATATGTATTTTTTAACAAATCTGAACCTAGTAAAACGATAAAATGTAGGATTGGGTATCCAGCAAGTTAGTCATAACGTTATTTGTTGTCTTTCTTAGCTGTGCCAGCCATGTGTGATATTGATTTATTTGTAACATAGAGGGCATTGAGTAACATAACGAAGGAAGTTGGTCTGAATGATTTGAATGGTCTGCGAGTGAGACTCTTCACTCGAGTCCCATACTTATTAAAACTTTCTGAGCTCAAATTGCTTCTCGGTACATGAAGCTATTTCTAGGGAGTAACTCCATTCACTTTATAAAAATCATATATAAAAAAGTATGGTCTTTCAGCGTTATACATTTTTTTAAGGTACGTGACTTACCCAATATGATCTTCTTTGTTTATATATTTATCCTTACTTAATGCTGATATTGCTAATCGGACGATGCTGCAGTGGAAGCTGTAAAGATAACTTGATCATGGAAGTACTTACAAACTTGAGAATACATGTTGTATTGAATAGTTCAATTTTCGGGGGATCAGTGACACAAACCAGACCAAAAGAAAATAAAACCTTAAGCTGGTAAACCTATGACAAGTAGATAATGCCATAAGGTGTTTCGTAATCAGTATCGAAGAAACGACACAGCTCAGCATACACCAGTCCAAGTGTTTAAATATGGACTATATTTAATATACACTATATAGTGTATATTCCGCTATGATTACAATCTCTTGGATTACAGAAGTTTTTTGAGCCCAAAGAAATATTGTTTGGCGATTTCGGTGTACGATTCCCCAATCAAACGCTAGACATAGCTGTGGATAACGTCACATCGATGTTCAGAGGGTTAGATGAATACTTCCAAGGCCTTCTCTGGCTAGTTTGTCCCATGCCTCGTTGCTGGATATGTCTGGGTGTCTAGGTACTCAATCAAAACTGACAAATCATTTTATGACAAAGTTCTTTTTTGATTCAATAACGAGCTTTCGAAATCAACATAGAAATCATTTATTAACAACTCCTTGCGTTTTAATGATACAGTATTTTTTTTGTTGTGTTTTAACGAACGTACCTTTTTTCTGTTTAGTAATCTGAGCAAATTAGAACCAATATATTCTACTGCGCTATGCTCTGAAACAGACTACCACTTACCTTGCCACTGGGATGCCACTACAACCCATAAAGAATCTTGGGTAAAGTGCATGGTAGAAACCGTACTGTTTGTAGGACAATGGTTGTGAAAAAAGGTGATTTCGCCAATGTCATGCTAAATACTGATAAATTAATGAATGAAATTAAAAAGTTATAGAAGGTTTATAGCTAATAATAGGGAAAGTATTAAATTACATTGATTGTAATACGGTAATTGATTGATAGCAAATATATAAATATCCCTTAGGTTCGGTACCTTTATCCTTAAAAGAAGAAAGCAATCTGTAGTTGACAAGAAGCGGGCCACTCAACATGTCGACTGTCAAATTTAGCGAAAGGGTCCACCTTTTCTTTTTTTGTAACTAGTTATATAAGTTATCTTGTAACTATGATCAGCACACAATAAATATAATGTTATTTATTCAGATAAAAAAGGGTCTAAATATTTAGTTACTAAGCAACTCCTAGTCAGTCAACCTTTGCAAATGAGAGGGATAAGTCTCTTATTCATTAATGATATAGAATTACTACATCTCAAGTGTTACGATCTCAGTGTGGCATCCCATTTTATTATTTAATATTATTCAGTGGAATGGATCCGAATTTTCCTTGAGATCATTGCTTTTTTAATTTAGCATTACTTTATAGAGGTGGACGAGTCCTAGAAGAGACTGCGGATCCCAGTGCCCATTTGTGGCTATTAACAGATTGCTAGATATAATTTATCTACGACAGCTGTAATAGTACCCGGAACCTCAAGTATAGGCCCGCTCCCTCTACTGTATTATAACTCTTGCAATATCAGGGATTTTATATATTTTCAAAAATCTGAAATTAATTTCTATTTCCATTCTTCAGAAGAAAAATTATAAGTGTTTTGATGTAAACAGAAAGATACTAATAGTGTGAGTGTAGTAGGGAGCCTGGGCCAGGTAGAGTAAAATGACCCTTAGGGTTCATTACCTTTACTTTCAAGAGAGGGCAGTCGTCGGTAAGCAGCAGTCAAGTCAAGATGTAAGGAGGAGAAGGAAGAATGAAGCCACATGTATTACATAAGTCACCTAAAGCTTCCCCTTTTCATTGTAAGTAGTGTAGAAGTTTTATTAATTCTGTTACCATGATCAGCACCAATAAATATAATGTTCTTCTATAATTATTTCTATTTAATAAACAACTCCTAGTCAGTCAACCACGTTAACCTTTGGAGAAGAGTATATATATCTCTTATTTATTAAGAACATAAAATTACTATACATGAAGTATAACGATCTCAGGGTGGCATGCCATTTTAGTATTTAAAGATATTCAGATCAAAGGATCTGAATTTTCCCTGAGATCATAGTTTGGGCAGTAAAGCCAATATAGCAATACAAATAGGAGGTGAAATAAACACACTAGCTCTTTACCGTTCAAATTCAAATTTTTCATATAAAGTCAACGCTAAATTATTGAGGACAGACTAGCAAGAATGCTGTCGTATATAATTGTAATTATTTTATAATGAGCCTAATATGGAAAAATATCAAATTTTTAGTCCAAAGGGTATCAGCTATATATAAAATAACATTTAGATTCCATAGCTTATTTCTGGTTATGAAAAGATTTTGGCACATTTTTCTTGAAATTCAACATACAATATCTAGAAAGAATCTGATAAAATATAAAGATTATCTTCAGAATTTTTATTTGAAATCAGTTTTAGTCGAGTTTTATTTCAATAAAATTGATGTTGTTTAGGGGTGATTTACCAACTTTAGCCAACAATCTAAAAATGCCGGAAACAATGTTGTCAATTTTTATGGAGGGGGAGGGGAGAAGGTTAACTTCCATTTTAAAAGTGATAAAATGTGTGTTGATGAAAACAGTTTTAATACAGAAAGACACGAATAGGAGCTGGAATAAACACACTAATTCTTTACCTTAACCCACCGCTATATTTACCCTTGCTGTCAACCCAATTATAATTTTAAATTTTCTCTTCCCTGACTCGAGCACTGAAAGCACCGTCTGGAGAGAATATGTATGAATGCTAAATTTTCATCAGAGCCCCCCTGGCTTCCTAAAAAGGATCGCCGAGGGGGGGTCTTGTAATTTATGCGCATCATCAATTGTTCTTTATGCAGATTCCAATCCTACCTTGTTTATGAGTGGCTACTTTGCTATCTGTCTTAGCCACTGTATCGTATCTCCTCTTGGAATCGGATGAAAACATCAAAAAGAAAAACAAGAGGGCCGATTTATCCGTATAATCTTTTTACCACGTGCCCTGTATGCACGAAAGGACTTCTAAAAATTCTAAAAAAAATAATAAGGCTATTAAAATTTTATTCAGTTAATAAAATAGTCATCTAAAAAAAATAGTGATGGTAACTAACGTGATTAGCATTGTTTAGCGATTTATTTTTTAAAACTCCATACAAGGGTCCCTGAAAGGAAGTCCAATACACGACTCGTATCTTTGAGAAACACAAGTAGTTTATGGGGAACATTTTATTGAAATGAAGTTATTGGATTTCCCAAAGTGAAAAGGTGCACATAAAACTCAAATCTAAGAATTCTATTTATTAAAGAACCTTGAAGCTATTTATTAAAGAAAATTTCACTAAGATTCACCGACTGGTAGGAGGGCATGGATTTTCTTGATATCTTCTGGTTTATTCAAATCGTATTTTTCGTTGGTTGACATATATATCTTTTCGAAAAATCACACTGATATTTTTTTTTTTTAAATATCTAAAACGAAATACAATTGTTCAAAATATTTACTTAAAGAAAAGATAGAAAAAAAAAGCATTTAGACGGATACACGCGTCATATCATACTTACCAGATATAAATATTAAATTTTACAAAAATATATAAAATCAAAAGGCACCAGAGCCAATATTAAGAGAAATAGAAATGGTAACATCGAAAAACAAACATTCTGGAGAACTTAACATTTTTACTCGCGTCGTATCTGTAAGATACAAGATGTACTTTACGCTGTTTAGGGAGGCAACCTAGAGCAATAGAAAAGGGGAGATCTACCTACCCCGTACGGCCAATTTGTCATGAAAATACTCGGCCAGATATATTCCAAAACTTTTATATAACTGCGATCTATTTGAATTTCAAATTCTTAAATTTAAATTATTAACATTAGACTGGTTTTCACATATACTGACTCTCCAAACAATAATAATATACACTTTCCAGCTTATTTATTAATCAAAACATACAATGGACTGCACAAACTCAATATAAAATATCAATAATTAATTGAAATAATAATTACTATACAGTTATATCTGTTATACCTTGTAATTGTATTTACAATACCCATATTTTTGACCTTCTTCAAGTGGAAACCCTTAGGTATCGCGAATATGAAAATAATTGACTTATAACTTTTAAAAACAACGGCTCATAAAATTTTTTGAGGTATATCCTCTCCTTCAAAACTCAAACTAGAAAAAGATTCCCAGAGACTAATTAACCCAAATAAGGATTGTTCTCAACTGAATAATAGGAAATTTCCATATTTGAATTTTGGATAAAATCTGTTTGCATAGGACTTTTACTATTTATTAAGTATATCTCTCTACTTCATATATTATTTTAGCCAACTCAAAAGGTCGTAATGTAAGCGAAACTTGAAATTGCAAAGAAAAAAGAGGGATTAAAAATGGGCGGCTCAATGCCTAACTTC
The DNA here is from genome assembly GCA_037127475.1 of Arma custos. Taxonomy (NCBI): domain Eukaryota; kingdom Metazoa; phylum Arthropoda; class Insecta; order Hemiptera; family Pentatomidae; genus Arma; species Arma custos. Next base: position 16,100,863 of record CM073765.1, on the reverse strand, counting down.
CAACAAACCTCTTCCTATCCTCAATTGGCAGAGTTAAATTAAAGCATTTTAAAACTCCGGGTTTTTTCTTCTTCTTCTTTTCTTTTCTTCTTTTTTCTTCCTATTTTTCAATATGGAAAAAGTTCTTTCACTCCGGCCCTCTGTGCTCTTCCTCTTTTCATTTTCGATTTTCCGCTTTTCCTCGCCCATTCATCAATTAAAAGATGCTTTAAAAGGTAGCTGATATCGGAGAGAAAATTAGAATGGGAGTTGCTGATCTTGAACTTATTGTTTCTTCAACTAAAAGCCCAGGGAAGAACAAATCCCTATTTTCCATGGATGGGTGGTGTTTTTTTAAAGAAGGGGAAAATTGAATTTTAATTGTAACTACATTTAAGGGGTTTACTACTGAAATGGTATTAGATAATACTTCGACGTTTTATTAACAGACAGAATTATAAAAAAAAAAAAATGATCGTAATTATTCCGCAGTTTGTCACTTCAAGTTGAGTCACAACAAACTTTAACTTTTCATTAAATTCCTTTTTAATATTTTCCAAAAATACAAGTTATCATCAGCATCAGAATAGAAAAGAAAATGTAATTATGAGAAATGTGTATACTTGGGTATATATCTTGAAATGATCTTTTCAACAAATAATTAGTATATATCAATTCGTAAAAAAATAATTCCAACTTTTTAATACTCTACTCTATGAGTTCTACTAGTGGGTAGATTTTCTACTTGCCTTTTTCAGAATGATTATTTCATTCGTGATATTTAACAAGCATTATTGTTATATTTAGCTCTCGAGATTACTAAGATTTTACCTTTTGTCTAAAATTAAAAATTTAAAATAATTAAAGCTATAATATGTCCTGTTCATTGTGGAAGTGAAACGAGACAGTTAACGTTGAATGTCTTAAGGTATTCGAAGAAAAGGTTGAACGCGCAATTTCCGAGTATAATCAAAGCGTCACACATGTTGGAATGTGCTGATTTACTGACGAATTTCCTATAATAAGCTTTTAATAAATTAACATATCTTCAAGAAGTAGATCAAAGCGTAAGTAGGAGGATTACTTATAGAGTTACCTCACGGATTTGGATATGGGTAGTAAGTCTGACAACAGAAGTTTTTAAGGTAAGATTGGTGGAGCTGGCATCGAGCCTTTGGGTTCGCTAAGCAGTATTATTAGTATAAAGTTGTAATTTGTATTAATAACTTTTATTATACAAATTTATGATTGCATATCAAACAGTTGTAACAATATTATTTTTGAGAATTATTTACTATAAACACAGGCTCAATGGTTATGTGGAACGAAAGGACTTTCCAGGAAAGAAGTGCATTTACATTAAATATCTGGATTACATGATTTCACGATATCAAAAATTTTCATTATTATATATTTCATTTGCAGGTAGGTGAAAGTATTGATCGAGTTTGAATAAATCAGCAATTTCATTTTCGTGTTAACAGTAATATTGCAAAAGATACTCCAGACCTTTAAAATATTCTAGATTTAATCTATTTCAGAAAAACAGCAGTTTGAAGTTATCTAGTATAATTTGGCATCAAAGTTAGGTTATGTTCAAAAAAAGGTTGATATAGCGTTCAACGATTTGGTTCTTCGTTTAACTTTTATGAAAATACCAGCACCTTTATGAGTTTAATGTTTAGAATTATTCTTCTTCAGTGAAATGTGTAGCAGAAGAGATGAGAATAGGCGATGAAATAATACGCAGAGGTGATGGATGGAGGAGCGTAGAGCTGGCTATATTTTTTCCTAAGGCCTCGCTTAAGAAGAGGTGAGGCAAGCCTCCAGATATACGTCTCTTAATGCCTTTAATAAATTACACTCTTCCTCTAATGAGTTGGTAAGCTATGATATATTGAATATCTCATACAATATTCCAACGCTAAGAAGGTGTCATTCTCTCATATATATGTTTATATGTAATATATAAACATATACAGGCTATGTTATCTCTATACATATACAGGGTGTCCTATTTAAAGTGGATCAAATGTTTTTAACTTTTAAATGAAACAAAATTCAGAAAAACGATTCAGGTAAAACATGTAGTTATTCAAGCCTAGTTTGAAGAAATAAAAAAAACTTTTTTGTTTTTCACATTTAATCGATCTTCAAAAATTTAGTTTCCTCTTGACCCCCATTTATTTTTATTTTTCTGTAATGTACAATCCAAAACATAGAAAAAATGTATGTAACATTTTTTCTATCTTTCATAGTTTAAGTAGAAAAAGCATTCAAAGTATTTTAGTGTACCTCCTTTACGAGGAAAAGTAATGTAGCATTAAGTTATTTTATTTAAGAGTTTTTAGTAGAAATAACGTACTAATCAAGGTGTTTTGAATCTTTCAGAAAATGTCTGGACATTTAAAAACCTTCTGTGAAGACAGCATACTGAAGTAGTGAGCTTCAGATACTTCTTCTACTTGACTTATGGATCCTGGCGACTACGTAAGAATATGGAGTTGTATAGGGAATACCAGGATCTCAGACCTTTCTAATTTCGTCAAAGTGCAGAGAGTAAAATAGCTCGGACACGCTATTAGTACAGATCTCGTCCTGACTGTCGCCAGTAAACAAGATATTGAAGGCGCTCATCAAGACTATGTTATCATGAGGACGAGTGCACTAAACGATTCCTCAAGTAAAAGTTTTCATTAAAAAAAGTTCAAAAGTTAATTGAAAAATACATAAGGCATATCCATCAATAGAATTATTTGTTTCGTTTTCAAATTATTTCAGTAAGAAATATAGACAAAATATTTGGACGTTACAATGGACAGAATACTGGCACCGTAATCACACGTGACTAATTTGAAGAAAAGGTGGTTTCACCTACTCCCACTCCTTAGACAATTACTTTAATACAAAAATAAACTATCGCTAACTAACAAAATTATAATATATCACATCCTACTTAAGCCAATATTGACCTATCCTTTTCAAGCGTGGGGCGCAATGGCCTTACAGACCGTCCAAATCTTTCAGCCAAAATTCCTTCATTATTTTACGCATTCTCCCTTTTACAAAATTAATAAATCATTACACAAATATCTCAACATACCACTCGTGACGGGCACAGTTACGAATAACTACAAAACATTTCATGACTAAATTGCTGGACACCCAACCTTACCGGCACGAACATTACTGGCAGAATCATTTCAGTCCTACAAGGAGACTGAAACGTCTCTGGAGCAGTGATCTACTACAAAGAGATCATATACGGTAGAAGTGGCTTATATGGAATGTTTCTCCATCCACGCTTCCATGTATATCCATCCTTAAGGCGAACGAAAGAAGATCACAGGTACAATATGTACCAAATGGCATTTGAATAATTTCTCATATAAATATTTTCATTATTATGATCATTTTTCCATTAATATTAGCTATAAATCTATTACCGTATATAATATGTTTTTTATATTATTTTCTATAAAGCTTCTATAACTTTTCAATTGTATTCATTATTTAGTCAATATTGGTAACATATTGCATAATATGGGCCCATTTCACCATAGGTATATTAAATGGACCAGTATATCCTCACAGTAGTTACCTGCCCGGAAGGAACCAGCGATCCTTATCTAATTCCATCCAATTGGACAGGATGGAAGACCGCTGATGAACCCCAACTCAGTTTTGGACGATTGATTCCTATTGTTTCGAGACCAGGGCTGACAGTTACTAAACCATAGAGCCTTCCTTTGAGAGGACGAGATGCTGGCTATTGAAGAGTGTAATCCTTTGGGAGTTAGTATCGCCTCGGGAGCTACGAGGATTCTCGTAGTAATCCTTTTCTCTTTCATACATAATCCCATAACTGCTCCGCCAGCAAACCGCCTCTTAAAGCGTCTTATTTTATTTTTACTTTTCCTTAATGTTAAATGAGGGACCCTTAACTTCCTTTTTATTTATTTATGATTCGTACGTCAAAATAAAAACCCCAAAAAACGATTTATAGCATTTTTATGTTTTTTGGTTTGTCTCTTTATGATGCTACGGCTAATCGGATGATGTTGCAGTAGGAGTCCTAAATTCTTCATATTCAGGTATAATTAGGAAAAGGATTTTTAACTAGTTCAACCTACAGTTAAGGACGGCTTAACCAAAAATTTGTTTTTTTACAATATGCAATTTATAGTCTCCTACATACTTCAAAATGTTCACATAAATAAATATATCTCAATCTGGTTGGAATATTACCCAGATACACCATTAATTTTTAAAAAAACATCATTCTTTGATTTATCCATTGCACGTCCATTAAAAAATATGTACTTATCACAATATAAAACTAACTTACTTGTAAGTTAAGGTAAGTTTAGGTTGCTTGGGCCAAACTTAAAAAATGTGAATTAAATTAATCCTAGTTATTACTTTTTGAAATTATATACATAGTTAATAACATCAACAGTGGGCTGATAATTAAGTATGTTGGAGATAAGTCTTCAAGGAATTCTGCTAAAGTGTTTTCATTTTTATTTTAATTTACAATATTCAACGATTAAAAATTCATTAGAAACCTAATTTTAAAAAAAATGCACATTCTTTTATAAGAATCTTAAGTCTAGAAATGTCTAGGGTTAAATCTACAGCCCCAGTGAATGAATAAGTCGGATTTTGTCCAGAGAGGGTTACCTACATTCAGATTACCGGAATCGTATCATTCTCGTAGTTTTTGGCTTGTAATGGAGTTGTAATATAAACAATAACTCCTTTTGAAGTCAATGCCTTACTTAGCCCCTCATTCAATACTAACATAACTCGATTCCGCTTATTTAAGTACAAGAAACTTATTTTGGAGAAAATTAGACTTCCACTTAATTTACTATGACTTATTTAAAAAAAACGTTAATGCATTTATCACGTATTTCTTCCATTTTCGACCGAATCTTCAAGTTCTTAGCCGACGTCTATTCAAGGCTTCATCTGCGACTTCAAAAACATTTATTTTTAGAATGTATGCCTTCTGGCACGAAAATAGGCCCTATGAAAGAAAACGGATCCTGGTGACCACGTCGGAATATGGAATTGTTTAGGGAATACCAGGATCTCAGCCTTTCTAATTTTGTCAAAGTGCAGAGAGTAAAATGGCTCGGACACGTTATTAGGATGGAGGATGGGAGGTGTCCTTCGAAGTTATACAAAAATACTCCAATGGAGACCAGACCTAGATCTCGGTGGAGGGTATGCACCAGCAAACGTTAGACAAGGAGGATTAAACACAGCCCAAGCTACAGATAGACAATCCTCGGACCGCTTTAGGCGTCTGCCATGCCACTAGAAGAAGATGCCTTCTGGCAGTTAAAATTTAAACCCATACATAAACAGTTTTTAAAGCAAGTTGTTACCCAATCTTGAAATATAAATCAATTCAACAATACCCCAATTGTAGGTGGACAGGTTGATAAATGAAGTAAGCAGTCTCCTAAAGTATCTTCATTTTTTATTAATTTCATAAAATTACATTCCCGTTTTATAATATATAACTTGCGGTACCGTGAGCTGGGATTACTTGTGCTCAACATTTTTTTTTAATACTCCTATATTGCAATTATTATATAAGCCTGCTTTGTTTTATTTATTTATGCTTTATTATATTTATTCAGCGATTAATAATTTACCCCATTATAAGGCCTCATGATTCTTCTTTCATATCCTCCTATGATTGGTGCATATCCTTTGGATGTTGGTATTTATAACAGTACAATTTACTTCTAAACAAATCTACAGAAGTTAATCATTTCCATTGCCTGAAGTTCCTCAACCAGGAATGACGCCTGCGACCTGGACCTATCTTTCCTTCAATCTTGTCTTGTATGATTAACTGCAGCAGGAAGTACTCTTCATTTCGCATCACATGACCGAAGTATATAAAATCATTTATTTTGATTGAATATTATATCTAGGATGGGTTTCTGAAATCGTTACAAATAGTTTATAACATGCCTCGCAGAACTAACTCTGAGAATTTACCTATAATACATTATATATATCATATTACATATAGCCCCACAACTCAAAGGCAAGTAGACATTTACTTGAAACATCCGCTGTGTCCAGGCCTTTGATCCGTACGATAACACTTCGAACACGTAGTACTTGAGGGCTTTGATATGAATCCACAGGCTCAGAGTTAGGTTAGTTGACTGAAGCCACTAGAAACAGTTATTGTAGTTATCAGTTATCCAGTCTCCATAATGTAATAATAATCAACAAACTACATCAAAGCCATCAAGGTCTTCAGTCGAATCGAAAAAAGTACACCACCTTAAGATTTACCTTTGACTCGCTTCCGAAATAAGAGTTACTTTGAACCAAGCCTAATGCTAAAATACTTTCGTGATTCTTTTTTCATTAATTTACCAAACTTCTCTATCTTCTTTTTATATATTTTTATCTCGGTCATTAAAAATACATTTCATAAAAAAAAATATTAAGTTTTAGATATCTTATGATAGGAGTTATTTTAGTTATCGTAAGAAAGGAGTAACTTGAGCTAACGTAGTACGTAATTTTACAATATTTTAATTTTTAAGAACTTTTTAATTGTACATAGTTATCCTGATTTGAAAATGTATTCGTAATTAGCAATATATCACACAGTTAGTTTTTCAAATAAATATTCGGCTAAAGTATCTTTTTTTAAATTTAACTAACTTTACAGCAATTAAAAAGCGTGCCATTTTTATCTATCGCTCGATCATTGACCAAATAATTAAAAAAAATACAGAAAAGCGGTTTTCGTATTTGATACTATATCTTATGATACAATAAATTAGAGATACGTGGCCCCAATAATAAAAATAGTGCATTAAATTGCACCAAGTTTTTCGAAAATATCACAATGATAGGTTATTAGGTATGTATTCAGCTTAATTATCATCGTTTTTAATGTAACTGATTCTACAACGATTTCAAAAACTGCATTTCAAAATTTGCTATTTTTTTCTCCTTCTTCAATTATTTCTATATCCATTCTTTTTTTTTTCTATATATACAGTCATATAAATATTTTTTTATTATTTGAGCATATAGCTCTATCATATCTACATATACATATTAATAGTAAACAATTTCAAACTCATTATTTCTTTCACCAATAACTTGGCATTCATAATATATTGTAATAAAATCATTTCTTATGCAATTTTATTTCATGTGTTTTTATGTTCATAGATTTGATTTCACTCTTGTTATTTTATATTTTCTCATAAATAATTTTATAATTTAACATGCTGTTCATTGTATTTCTACCTATATAAACATGTAAACATGATATTTACAAAGAAATAAACTGGCGTATTTCCTTTGGTCCTACACAGTTTATATTGCTATTCTAGTTTGTTTTATTTTCAGGCCTGATGAGGGCCTAAAAATAAGGCTGAAACGTTGGCTCAAATAAAATAAATTATATTTATTTCTGTAAAATGTATGGACTTCTCCTCCCGATATATAGTGAAAATTGAAATGTATTGAGAAAAATCTTTTGAAAATAGAAATATTTTCAATATTTCTCTAAATTGCAACTAGCTACCAGACCTTGAAAAAATATACGAAATTCAATATTTATAGTAATGAGCTAGGTTCAAAATCGGCTGTATCTATAACATATCGATAAAGAGGGTACCCTTAAATTAATGGAAAAAGGTTGACCTTGACCTTGTACAAATCACCCCAACCACATAAACGTTAGCTTAGAGACAATATAGTCCCTATCAAGCACCCAAGACCACGCATAGCTAACAGTGTTTCACGAATTTAAGTTTGTTTATTTTTTTAACATCCCTCTAGTGGTGCTACAGGTTATCAAACGATGCTATAGTGAAAGTTCTAAATTCTGCCCTAAACCTGACTAATGATTTTTTACTCCCTTTTTCCAATCCTAGCGCCCAAGTGCCGAGCTGCGAACCCTCGACCTTGGGCATAGAAGTTGGCTATGCTAGCCACTAAACAACAGCTGACCCTTCAGATAATTAAGTGATAACGCACACTATTCATTTTTCATCCCATAATACTGAGTTACTTAAAATAAGGTTTATTATTCGAATTTGTCTATGGCAGACTAATTATTTAACCCTTTCATGCCTAATGTCGCCGTTTGGCTACAACATCTGTTATGTACTCCTGTTAGCGTTTTAATGATCAGTGTAGCCAGTATTCTACATGAATAGTTTCAGAGGTTGTCACAGAATGCAGCCCCGAAAGCTAGTTTTTCTAACCTAAGTTTGGACGTTATATTGGATTATTGTTTTCAAAAATGGTAAAAAAAAATTGAAAGAAATTTGTAACGGTTATTTAGGCCATTTTGCATAGAAAAAGCCGGATAGGAGATATTTTTTAAATTTTATTTGACACTTGAGGCATGAACGGGTTAATCGGCTGAGAACTAAAAGACCTTCCTGTGACTCGCCCAGCTTCTAGAAGGTAGTTATCCTTAAATGAAGAACAAATGTGACTGTTGAGCGTGATTTCAAACTTATTACCTCACTACACTACTGATTACTTCGAAAAAGTACAGTCTTTACCTTAATAGTGTATATTAATGTTAATAAATGATAATACACCATTCATTTTTCATCGCAATATACTTAAAATTCATTTATATCGCAAGAAAGATTAAGTATAAGTGTCATTTTAATTAAGGGTTCTGTGATAAACAGTGGGCGACATCGGTATGCTAATTTTGTATTGTAATCAGGTTGGTGTCGGGGGATGGAGTGTAAAAGGTACCAGCACCTGAGCTGAATCGATTTAACAAGAAATACTTCTTAAGTACCGGAATTAATTTTGCATAAATTAGTAAGGCGCTTCTTCTCATCCTGTGACGATCTAATGGCAGTCCTGACTGCGGGATAAGGATCAAGGAATAGAAGGATAAAAAAGGGGGAGGAAATGATGAAGAAGAAGAAGAAAACACTTTAGCATTGTTCTTCAGTGGGCTGGATGCTCATTGCGGGTTTCTGTAGCTTTTAAATGTCTAACTGACAACTGCCTCTAACATTCTCCTTAATCTTCTCTGACGTTTATATTACTTTAAAAAAAAAAGAAAAACGGAAATTCTTTTTTGCTTGTTTTCCTTTTAAAACTTCTACGTTTTCAAAAGATTTTCCAAACCTCCCTCTCCGACAATTAACTTTCTATATAATGTATTGGGTTTTCTGCAAAATAATAGAGAATTTTATGTTTTATTTAACTTTCAAAGTTCGGCCAACTCTCGGGCGATGCGGTCCAGAGATACTGAAGATGATGATTGCTTACCATCGCTGTGGACTGAATACGTTTCAGTGTCAGCTCTATTGCTTGGTTATACGTTCAATGCACGACTAATTTTAATTATTATAGTATTTCTTTTGCACCAGATTGTATAATAATAAAAAAAACCTTGTACCTCTACAACCAATGAGGGTTAAATACCCGGTAGAGGACTGTACTGTATCAAGAACAACCTCAACCAATGAGATGATTTGTCCTAGACCACGCTCAAACGCCAAATTTTCCCTTTATTATGGGTACCCACTTTATAGAGGCTAGGTGAGTGCCAGAAGGGTCCAAAATCCCATACGATCAATCTCCGGCTATTCTAGGTCCAGTTCTGTACTCTACATACACCTACGACATCCCACAGACACCAGAATCACTACTTGCTACATATGCGGATGATACTATCATACTTTCGACCAGTACTAACCCCAATATAGCTTCTCAGAACCCACAGACACACTTAAATTCATTAGAAAATTGGCTTATAAGTGGCATATAAAAATAAACATACCAAAATCGAACCAAGTAACATTTACACTTAGGCATTCAGACTAGCTAACACTTTACAATACACCATTGCCCAGACAAAATACTTGGGCCTTACCATGGACAGAAGATCACCAACAAACAAAATTATAATATACAACATAACAGCACCTACGCAAGTGTAGGGGTTCATGCAAAAAATCCCACATACAGATCATTCAAATTTTTCAATCGAAATTCCTTCGCTATATTACACATAGTCCCTTTTACGTCACTAATAAAACATTACACAAAAATCTCAACATACCACTCGTGGCTGACAGAATCAAGAACAACTACAAACAATTTCATGACTCACTTGCTGGACATCCAAACTTACTGGTACAATCATTACTGACAGACACATTACCACATAATCCGACAAGGAGACTGAAACGTATCTGGAGCCGGGATCTACTACAGTGAGATGAACCACGCTAGGAGTGCCTTTCAATGGGAGGTTTCTCCATACCCGCTTTCAAGAGAATCCCTTAGGGGAGGCTTTCCGAAGAACACCAAAAATACAATATGTACCAAATGGCATTTGTAGAATTTCTTAAACAAATATTTTTATTATTATAATTATATTACAATTTAATTATATAAATAATTAATCATATATGGTCGTACAGCGATTACACGTTCATTCGTATATTATTCCTACTTAAATATTATATCGCCCACTTTATCATATCGCCTCGAGCCTGGGCCTTGAATCGGGAAATCAAAATAACAAGGTAATTACTCCTTTGTTATAGCATACATATTGTAGCAGGCGGGAGGGGATTGTAAGCACCGTTTTCAATAGCACAGCTAAATTAGTATCACTAATTAAACTGTTTCAGGGCATTGACATGATGTATTCGGTTAACACAAATATCAACAATTGTCCAATCAATAAATTGAAGATAAGCTGCAAGCATTACGAATAATTAACATTTGCAACTACCGCATTCTCATATTAAAAAATAAGATTAATTCGTTATATGAGCAGTTCACTGCACAAATTGACTAACTCCACTTTTTGAAAAATCTTGAAATTAAGTGTAAAATCACTTGGTATAGTCACAACTTTTTTATTAATAAAATATTTCCCAAAAAATAAAGGTTAACACCATTTAACGAAAAATTTTTTTACCATTGAATAATAAATATTTTTATTATTTTTAAAGAGAAAAGATAGGCTTTCGGCCGGGATTCAAACCCGGAACCTTTGTCTTTGACAGAAACCTTTGTCTGTCACGGAAAGACCAAGGTTCCGGGTTCGAATCCCAACCGAGAGGGCCTATCTTTTCTCTTTAAAAATAAAAATTTTTAAAAATAAAAAAAATTGACCAATAATTATAAAAAATTATAAATAATAATATGACTTAAGTCAATAAGATCCAAAAATTAAATTGATGTTCAAAGAACTTCTTTCTAGTATTCATCGCAAAAATTGCGAGAACACGAGGACATGGATCGGATAAGAGAAAGGGTTTGTCCTCTGCCGGCAGGCGGCCTTGGTGGCTCAAATGGTAGAGCACTGTCACGAAAAGACAAAGGTTTCGGGTTCGAATCCCGGCCGAGGGCCTATCTTTTCTCTTTAAAAATAAAAAAAGTTGACCAATAATTATAAAAAAATAATAAATATTTTTTTTTTACATTTTGATTAACTCCGTACTCAAATGCAAATCGTTGCAATAATACCATTTAAACGCACTAGAAAGCGCTAAATGAAGAATTTTATATAGTTAGAAAGATCCAAACCACACCTTTTCTGATTTAAAACTGACTATGATGGAGATTCAAAATTAAATGCAATGTAAGGAAATCAGATAGGACACAGCCAGATCAACCAAAAAGTTTGAATGGATCAGCCTTTATTACATCCTAAAGTAAGATTTGTAACAAGGGAAAAAAGGAGTGACATGAAGGCTCTGCAGAAATTCATTCCTTCTGTTAAAAAAAAGATTAATTTAAAAACTTGCGAATAAATCGAAATGACGAACCCTTACATAAAACTGATACAGAAGACATAATTGATACTGCTAACGATCAATTCACAAATGCTAATATGATATAAAAAAACTGTTAATATTAATTTTAATGAAAATTTTGCAATAAAAATATCTAATTATTAACTTTTCTTGTGATTGGAAACATAAAAATTTAAACATTGAATTTTAATTTATTAATTTTTTCACTTGCCAAATCAGTTGTCATGTACAACAATGGCCATGGAGTACATTGTAAACTCTAAGTATTATAAGAAAATTTTTAAATTATTTGACAATCTACTAAAAGGTTAAAAATGTGCAAATTTATAAGTATTTAAAAAATATATTTAAATTAAATAAAAAAAGGGACTTATAAGACATGTAAATTGAAAATGACTGAAGAATGTTGAAACGTATTTTTAAATAAAGAAAAAATGTTTGACCGGAAAAAGGTTTTTTTACTTACTTGAATGAATGACTCAGTTATTGTATATTTAAATATCCTTTATGGTCTATTAAATTTAATTTAGTGTTTTTATCTCAATAATTTTGTTATTTTCTATTTAAAATGGATATAATATCACTTTAAGAATAACATTCTTTAAAAAAAGCTTTGAAATACATCAAGAAGTTCGGAATAATTTCGAAAGATGAAATTATTTGAAAAAGGTCATAAAAAGGATTTCGACAAGGATAGAAATGGAGATGTTTTAGTTGAAAGTGTTTTTATATAACATTTATATAACAATAGGAACGTGGCTAGGCGGGTCTAGAATTAGCATTTTTTTTTTATTACATTTATAATATATCAATTCCCACTAATATGAATAAGAAGACAGGTGTTATCAGTATCTGAATTATCAGTGTTCAGGTTGTAACAATATTGGATAACAGTCCCTGCAGACCGGCTAATACATAAGTACCTTACTTTTCAGCCGTATTCAATAATTCTAAAATCATACGAAATATAATCAAACCAATTACACCAAGACTCCATGAAAGCTAAGGTGGGCATTTAAGGAAATCTATTTTCGATTGAGGGAGGGAACCTAGCCAAGCGGAACTTGGTTAGGAAGCACACAGAGAGAACTTGCTCCGCTTAAAGTTCGCTAAGCCGGGGGACTTTGCGCGATAAGGCAAGTTAGCGGCGAAAGACGAGTCCTGATCACCTCTTAATACCTCCAGCCCCCTCAATGGAAATTGCCGTTGAGTCATCCCCTTCGTAACGATATCCTAGGAGTACCATATCCTCGCATTGGATTCTCTAGTTACCAATTAGATTATAGCTATAAGACATACCTGCAGGCAGCAGAATGGCTCAGTGGCAGAGCGCGAGATGCCGAGCCGAAGGTCCTCGATGCAAATCCCGCCGCTGCCAGACATTGTTTAATGTGTCAGATATTTTGAGAGCACTCTAGGGCTCACTCAGCCCCTATAATGATGTTTCTTGATGTACATTTGTGTGTGTTATTATGTATTCATATATCTGAGTTTGTGGAATTTAAACCACGTACATACTTATTATTAATGTCATATAGATAGATATCAATAAAGACAAAAAATGATGAAATGTAAATCTCTGATAATATTGTTTAATTTTTCTACATTTTTTTTTCGTTTTTTTCTTGGCATAAATTTGATATATATGTGATCATAAATTGTTTCTCTTATATAGTTATTGTTAACTTATTTTAATTTGTTTTTCTTTCTTTTCTTCTAATCTGTTCTCAAAATACTGTTATTGTAGGTAATTCACTTTTTTTTGTTGATTTTTTTTATTCTTTCTCACTTATTAAATTACTTGTAATAATTAATTAAATGTAATTATTTTACTCTAAGACATAATAGCTTACAATGCCTGTATTGTTATTCTATAGGGACTTGTCCCAGAATAAATAAAGACATTATTATAATGTTGGCACTCGAAGTAGGGGGAAAATCTGGTAATTGAGCGTGATGTAGGACAAATCACCTCCTTGTATAACCGTTGTCCATGAAACAGTACAGATTCTACCACGAGCTCAAGACACTTCATTAGTTGTAGTTTTGTTGACTTTTTTTTTCTTTATACCACAATACATTATGCAACTCATGGGATAAATGAACAGTAAAAAAACAAAAACAATTTTCAATGAGGTTATACTCAGATCGGAGCTACGCAGTCTTAATTTGAACCTGCAGACTCGAATTTAAATTTAAAAGTAAATTGTAACATTATGTTACGTAAGATACTGAATTTACAGTAGACCTAGAAGAAATAGGTCTAGGTATTGTTAATAATAATTACATTGCAAATACCGGATCACTTATAACTAGGTAGATTGTACTGTTCATTTGCAATAAAACCTACCAACTCAACTTAAGATGTCACGTAAACTAACTCTGAACGTTCAGATTCGAATCAAAGCACTCAGATGCTACGTGTCCGCAGTGTTATCATACGGATCTGTGCCACTTAAGGATCCTTTCAGTAAACGTCGACAAGCATATCGGCTTATACTCGGTGTTTCTTGGGCACTCCATCTCAGAAACGAAACAGATCCCAATATGCATTACTATATAACTATATTATATTACTATTTGGACAATAAGATATCCCAATGTAAGTTGATAGCTTGATCGACAGTAACTATTTTCATCAATTACCTAATCTTATTAACATATAAAACAATGAAAATATCTATAAAACGTGGAAAAAAAGGATCAAGGAGTTATAAATGTGTTGTCGTGGAATCATAACGGAGAGGAAGACATGGATGCTGAGTGATCCCAGCAGCAGGAATGGCCAAGATAAAGAATCATGAATTCTGCTCAGAGTTAACGGCTTCTTCATTGCGCGATTATACGGTGACCCGAACAGATGTGGCTACGGGATATCTGTCAGGATTTCTCGCGATATTTTTCTCCAGATTTTCCTCGAATCCCAACACATAAGATTACAATTTAGAAGTAGGTTAGAGTGATTTTGAAGTAATATGATAACATGTTATTTTATATTACATTTTAAGCCCTTAACATTTTACTTACTATTGTTCCAGGTGTGGAATATAAATTTTTTTGTCAATTTCAATTATTATTTTGTTTGAATATTTGAAAACATTTTTCTATTATTTATTTATTAATGCAACGCATATTTATTAATTTATAATAATTCCGTTAAATGTTTATTTGTATAAAACATCACATTTAGTCAACTTTCAATTGCTTTATGAATATATGATAGTTTAGTTCAGTTATGTCACTCCTTTTAATTCTTAATTTCCATTTCGTATATTTTTCAATTCATGTTAAAAAAATCATGATTTTTAATTATAGTTTTAAGTTGTGTTTTTATTATTTTCTTATCCTTTTCAATTTTATTTAAATAACTACATCGTTTACATTATTTTAACTATCTTTATTAATTTAATAATATTATTTTCATTCATACAACTATCCTTGTTGTTTCATTGAAAAAAATCAAGTAGGTATGAAATAAAATCAGTAATTACGTGACTGAAGTAAGTTTGTGTAACAAAAAAATTACCACTAACCATAAGGTACCACATTTAGTAAGGACTGACCAGTTCCTAAGTCAATGGTTGAGGAGGGAAATAATTCCATATCACTACCAACCGCCAGATTTTCCTATAATAGAGCATCGGAAAGGATTGACCAACCAATGGAAAGTAACAGAATAACAATTGTCACAACCTGAGTCGAACTCGTTTTTAACCTAATGTTCTTAAACACGTAATCACTCCAGATATTTGGCTTGCACCAGATAAATACTAACAAATTTAAGTTCTTAAAAAATAAATATAGTTCATTTTTACAATTATTTCACTACCAGTATTTATTTGATTGATCTTTTAACCAAAATTTAATGTGAAGCTATGTTTATGCGGGCAAAAAAAAATGTAAAAGATTGGCCACTCCTGGCTTAGAACTTCGCTTTTATAGTAAATACTTCCTGTTACTTTATGTTAGTAATCAATAGATTGTATTATTCTATATTATAATAAAGAAAGTGTTCCAAGTTTATGGATTATTTTGAAAACTATTTTCAACAAAATCTCTTATACAATTTTTATATTTCAATTAACGCCTAATTGTACTGATTATTCAAAAATAGTAAATCTCTCTACAGTGTACAACATCTAGATCATCAATACTTGATCAGTGTTGCTGTCACAGGACCTAAATTAATTACTAGTACAATAATTACTGATGCTATGGCGTAATGAGAATTGGATTATTACATTAATTCATTACTAAGCCGGATTAATACATGCGAAACAACAATGTAATACATGTCATAGGTATTACACAGGTAGGTATTGATAGGCATACAATCATGAAGTAATTATCAATTGACGAAGGTCAATGGAGGAGCTATTTGGCTGGAGTTTAAATAGTTTTATTGATATAAAAAATTATAAAATTTAGTTTCTTTTTATAAATAGCAGAATTCATAGACTATTTTTTAGCTTAATTATTTTTTCCAAGCCTATTTTATATTACATTTTAATCCCTTAACATTTTACTTACTATTATACATATTCCACGTGTGGAAAATAAATTTTTTTTGTCAATTTCAATCATTATTTTGTTTGAATATTTGAAAACATTTTTCTATTATTTATTTATTAATGGAACGCATATGTACATATTTATAATAATTCCGTTAAATGTTTATTTGTATAAAACATCACATTTAGTCAACTTTCAATTGGTTAAAGAATATATTATAGTTTTAATTCTTAATTTCAATTTCCATATATTATTCAATTCATGTTAAAAAAAGTCATTATTTTTAATTATAGTTTTCTGTTGTTTTTTATTATTTTCATTTTTATTTAAAAAATTACATCGTTTACATTATTTTAACTATCCTAATATAGCCTATTGATTACTTAAAATCACGCAACAACCCAATATTATTCATTTCCATTCCTGGAATTTAAGTGTGTTTATTGATATAAAAAAGTTAAAAACTTGGGTACCTTTTATAACCAGCAGAATTCATAGAATAATTTTTGCACTCCCAAATTTTTTCCAAGCAAAAACCTAATATTACTGGACTGAACCTATATGATGACCGAAAAATAATTACATTTAGTTTAAAAATATTACTATCATACCCACTAAATATGCATTTTTGAAATACATTTTAAAAAAAATAGTAAAGTAAACTTTAATAGATTTAATGTATATTCTTTAATGCCTATGACTATTTTTTGTTTTCCCTAAATGATTTTATTTATCATGGTTATATGTCTTGTTTAAAGTTAATAATGGATACAAGTATTTTTTTTAATTTTTTATACACAGACACAGAATAACGCAATGACTTATCTTTTCTTTCTTCTACTGTAGTTTAAATATTTTTATTAATGAAGAAATTAAATTAAGCATAAGTATATCGATGGGTATAATTTACACTCACGAACGACCAGTCAATACGAAGGCAATATCAAGTAGGACGCGAGTAGAATGCTCAGAATATAAAGCGCTCGCTAAGCAATCGAAGCTAGATATCGTAGACCGCTACGTGAAGACTTGGGAAACAGAAATCCACACTAATTAAACCCCGGGCCACCCTAGCTCCAGATATTGGCTTCTGTGTCAGCTACCTCCGATCAAATATCACATCTCCTGTCTGCCTCTAAGATGTCAGTCCGTTTAATTCTGTTAACATCATTGTAAGGTATAATACCGTAGAGAGTAATATCCTACGAACAAGAGGTTTATATTTCATAACGAAAATGATATTACATATAAAATGTACTAAAGAATACATCTTGAACAATATTAGTTGAAATGTTCCGGATGGAGTTCTATAAATGATAATTCCTTCAACAGTAATAAGACTGTTATTATAATGATAAACCTAAAATGGGATTCGATTTGTGCCAAATTAGACTATGGATCTGTTATTTATGATTGAACACTTGCTAAGTTAGATTCTGTCCATAAAGCTGGAATCCGAATTACAACTGGCGCTTTTAGAACAAGTCCTATCCTCAGTCTATGTACAGAAGCAGGTCTACCTCCCTTGTTGTATAGATGACGAAAATTGGCGATAAATTACATGCCCAAATAATTTCCCCAGACAGACCATACCACACACAAATACACCTTTCAATCAAAACTCTGTACAGCATTCCAGCAAAAACCAAAATCAACCTTTCCTCTGGAAGAATTTCTACTTTTAATTCAGCTCTTAAAGCTATTAACTTATCTAAACCAGAAATCCTGAATCCACCCTAGAACCCTATTAAATCTTTTTAAGCTTCCAAAAAACAATGCCACTCCTTCAGAATGTAAAATACGGATCTCTCGTCAGTATGCGTGTGTTTTTGTTTTTTTACGTGGGCAGGTGGAAATCTTCAAAAGACGCGGATAGGCCCGTACCTATCCATTTTACCCACTAAAACCACCTCCCTACACCTGTTTTCCACACTCCATGGGACTGCCGCTAGGCATTACTTCGTGGAGGGGAATGGCTATGTGCCACATCATGGCCATTTCCATCTTTTAGCTTCTTAGTCTAAATTCCTCTTCTTCAAGAAGGCACCAGTCTTTGCTGATTTTCTCTCCTTGTCCTTTCTTCCTCTCTCAGTCTTTTGACGACCCCTGTGGCCAATTTTTTCACCGCTGCCCACTGTTCATCCGAATTTAGCATGCAGCTCACTAAATTTTCAGGAGTCACCTTCTTCCAGCAGGCCAGCTCTAATTCTCTTCTCTCGTCAGCGTAGCGAGTACATTAAAAAAACACATGTTCCGCTGTTTCCTCTACCGCCATACATGTTGGGCATTCAGCACTGTCGTCTAGTTTGAATCTGCACTGGTAGGCTCTAAAGCATCCATGTCCAGACAATAGTTGTGTAAGGTGAAAATCCAGCTCCCCATGGCGACGATCATACCACGAACCTATGTCAGACACCAACCTGTAGGTCCACCTTCCAGTATTAGCCGAATTCCAACGCTGTTGCCAACGTACGATGGTGGTTTTCCTCTCTTCGTCTCTTGACACTCAAAAACTACGATTGTGCCATCTGTTTCTTTCTTCCACTAACATCTCGATTGGAGGCATGCGCACAATTATGCATACAGCTTCGTAAGAAATACTCCGAAAAGCACTTGTCATCCTCAATAAACCTCTTCGATACACTGAGACCATCTGTCTCTTGTAATATTCTGTTAAGGAACTCTAATGCAGTATTAGAAATTTTGTCGATTTATAATCATATGATCATGTTCAACAATATAAAAAAGGCTTTTATGGTTTTCACGACCAAACGTATCATTGATACCTATTTATACTATTTTACCATTCTCAGGTTCTTTTTGTGCCTTTTTGACGTCACTGTTTGAATTTTATATGAAGTTATCATTCCTAAAGCAAACTCTATTGATCGAAAACGAAAAATTTATTGTTTTTTTTTTTTCCACGTTCAATATAAACTGTTCAGTCGCGAGTCAAACCAATTTAAATTCCGCGAGCTGCTTCACAGTTGTTGCCTTGGCAACAGATAGAGAGGACTTTTTGTTTTTCCCCCTCTCGACCGTCGAGTACTACTTCTTCCAATTTCAGACCGCTAGCCCACCACATCTCTCCGTTCTTCTCGACTGAAGCTAACCTCGCTATCCAGCACTGCATTGGGACGGTACAATAATCACATTCGCCCATTGGCCAAGAGACGCCTATCACCAGACACAAGATGCATGGCCCTTATAATACCACTAGATCGCCAATCAACCGTATATTGCCAGAACAAGGGTAGTAAGTCTCCACCAGTTAGTCTCCGCCTCCAACTGTAAGTTCTCTTTCAATCAATCATCAAAAGACAATACGATATAACAAAACCGTTCGAGATAAGGACTCAAACACCATGTGGCTCTATCGTCCAGTGTTAACATTATGTTCTTACGAATCTACATTTCGAGTTAGAAATTAATATTTACTAATTTCTTTGTATAACATTATTATTAACCATTCTTTTTTTCTCTTTCTTTGTAAAATTGGTAATTTGTGTATTTTCTTTATATGTAAAAATTCCCTAACCTTTTTTAATATATTTAGATTTAATAAAACCACATGTTTCAGTATCTGGCCTAATTTATTTCAACGCCACGAATCTATTCAACTCATATTTAGAATATTTATTTTTTTTTCTATTCAGTCTAATCACGCGATCAAACATTTTGGTGCCGAAACCCGGGATTCAATTAAATCAATAATTTTTTTTTCTCGTCAGATACTGATTCATCGCTATTTTACTGGCCATTTTACCTTGTTATTCGGCCATATTGTTTCTAGGTTACTTTCGCCACATATGTGATTCACATTATATGTACATCATCTATTAATTCCATTTAGGTTACAAATTCCATCTGATATTAATTTTCTTTAAGCTCAATCCCATATATTAATTTAAGTTCATTTGTAAATGCTATTATTGTTCTAATTCTCTTTTCAGCCAACTTATAAATTGTTAATAGTTCAGAATGGCCAATCGTCGCCAATCTAATTTTAAGGGGAAATCTCAAAAGGCAATAATTATCAGCTTATTAAAAGACTTTCAATTTCTGGCCGAGAAATGTAAAACAATTGTGAACAGTAACGAAATATTTTTAGCTCAAAATTATATTGATCAAATAAACCAATTAATTTCAAAAATGCGTACCGCCAAGAATGCCCTAATTATCGAATGTTGTGGTAAGGGTCGATCGATCCCAACCAACATTGAGGAACAAATAATTCAGGCGCAGTTAGAAGCCGTTGATTTAGAAGCAAAGATATTAGATCTTTATGATACCGCTGTCCCGACGCCTCTTGAGTTACCCCGGCTCAATGGGAATATCTCTAAATTTCAACAATTAAAACCATTGAACATTCCAAATCGGGGGGATTATTCCAGAAACCATTCATTCCAGAAACTTGATCCGGTCACCCAGAGAGAATGTAAACATAAACATCCGGAAGACTTTCCAGACTTTATTTCCCGCCTTAAAGCTTCTTCCATCGCCGCTTCACCTTTAAACACCGCCCCGGACCATGATCTAACAGATGAGTCGTTTCCGCCCAATCCTCAACCTCCGGTACAATTCACTCCCTCACCTAACATCGCATCACAATGCCCCTACTGTCATAAATCTCATTATATTCACCATTGCCGCGAATTTAAAAATTCATGCGACCAGGACCGACTAAAGGTCATTCACCAAGCGAAGCTTTGCGTAACGTGTCTAGAATTTCATCCATCGGAGCCGTGTCAATCTAATCAGCGCTGTCATATGTGCCAAGGCTCTCATCACACCCTGCTACATCGGGGTATCGCCGAGTCTCTGCCGCGACCGGAAATATCTAATAATTCACCGCACCGTTCTCCTCGTTCAGGTTCGCCGGAATGTAAGCCGCCTCAGCCGCACCGTAATTCCGCTCAACGCCACAGCACTCCCGAGTCCAGAAATAGTTCTTCACCGACTATTATCACTTTGCAAGCTTCACCTCCACCACTCGTTCGTGAATCACCAAGCCAGTCGCCAACCCCGGCTCCTCTTTCGGAGGTATCCCACAAAACTCCACCTCATGATTCTACCTTTCCGCGATCCTTTCGCCCTTCTCATTTTACCTTTCTTGACGCCCCTAAAATTTACCATAATCCTCAGCGATCCTTACGCCCTTCTCATTTTAAATTTCTTGACGCCCCTAAAATTTACCATAATCCTCAGCGATCCTTACGCCCTTCTCATTTTACCTTTCTTGACGCTCCTAAAATTTACCATAGTCCTCAGCGATCCTTTCGCCCTTCTCATTTTACTTTTCTTGACGCACCGAAAACTTATCATATTCCTCAGCGATCGTTTCGCCTTTCTCACCGGGCCTTCCATAGAAATATCTATCGTCTCCCCTTACTACCCCTCTTATTTCCGCCGGATAAAGCCTCCGCGCGTCCATCATCAACCTCGCAGGGATCACGAAAAAATTCACCCACATATAATCCGACTTGGCGTAATACACCGATAAATCATCATACTCTCCCGCATTCCATTCTTCCGTGTCAATGGGTTCTCCGCAGAGATATTTATCGTCACCGCGTCTACTCGCATGTACGTCCTCCTGAGAAATCAACTGCTCGCCGCGTCTATCCCATCTTACGTCCGCCTGAGGAAGCCACCACTCGCCGATCACCAATCTCCAGTAAAACTAGGTCTACCAAAGGACTCTCTCTCACTCCGATTATCTCTTCTCTTACATACTCACCAACCTCTTCAGCTTATTCACTCCATTCGATACTAGTCTTCAGTATTATACATCTAGCTCAAGATATTTACCGAATTTGGCCTACTCATCCTCAACTCAATCTATTCTCCTGCTTCTACAAATTTTTCTCCGGGATCTTATTATCACCCATCATCTTCTTATTCGTCTACATCACTGTCATATTCTCCAACGCCTTTCTATTATTCTCCTATTTCACCATTTATTCTTCTAGACCCCATTCCTACTCACCATCTTTTATCTCATGCTCACCCAGTTCAACAATCACTGCTGGTTCTTACCTGTTCTCCACATCACTTCACACTCTCCCACCTCTCCACCTTATGCTCCTATCTCAAGATCATATTCGCCTACTTCTTCTTATTCTTCCACTTCACTAGCTTATTCCTTCTACAAACACTTCGCCCTCACCCACTTTTCGCTCACACTCACCTCTCCATCTTATTCTCCTACCTCATCATCAGGTTCACCACCATCTCTCTCATCTTCTCCAATTTCACCATTTTATTCTCCTATATCCTTCGTATTCAACCACTTCTCACTTCTTATTTGCAAATTTCACCCAGCAAAGCTGCTTCCTACACTTTCACCAACTTCTCTCTCTTTTCCTCCGATTTCACCATTTTCTTCTCCTGCACCTTCTTCGTACTCACCAACCTTTTTCTTATTCTTACCCATTTCAGCAATGCTGCTTCTTATATTCACCCACTTCTCTCTTAGTCTCCAACTTCACCCTCCATCCCGCTACGCTTCCGCTTCTACTTCTAATTATTCTCAAGGTTTTAGTTCCAATTATTTCCTAACATCTTTCTCCTATTCACCGACATTTCCCTCAGATTTATCAACCTTTCCTCCTTATTCACCAAGTTCATCAATCAATACGGCTTCTTGCTATCTCCTACCTCACCTTCATATTCGCAGACTTATCCCTCTTATTTCTCCGACTTATTTCTTCTACACCCCCTTTGTATCCTACTACATCTCCATCAAACTCACCCAGTTCATCAAGCAATACCGCATCTTGCATATTCAGCAACCTCTCCTTATTCTTAAGCATCACCCCACACTTCTCCAACCTCTCCCGCTTACTCTCTTACTTATTCCCAATATTCACGCACAAGTTCTAGCTACAGCAGCTCTCCCAATTATCATTAAACATCTCCTTATTAGCTCTTCATCTCCTACTTTTTCACCCTCTTATCCTCCATCGTCACTATCTTATTTCCCATCTTCTCAAAAATTATTATTCACCTTC
Source organism: Arma custos (assembly GCA_037127475.1). NCBI lineage: Eukaryota > Metazoa > Arthropoda > Insecta > Hemiptera > Pentatomidae > Arma > Arma custos. The sequence goes on along the minus strand of CM073765.1, from coordinate 16,077,546 downwards.
AGTCAACCATGGCGGTTCGCTTCCTCACCTTCTCCGGTCCGCCAATACCACAATCACCCGCATACGTCTCCCTACTTTCTCTATGATGCCACTATCGTGCCATGGGGAGGGGTATGTTCAGTCGCGAGTCAAACCAATTTAAATTCCGCGAGCTGCTTCACAGTTGTTGCCTTGGCAACAGATAGAGAGGACTTTTTGTTTTTCCCCCTCTCGACCGTCGAGTACTACTTCTTCCAATTTCAGACCGCTAGCCCACCACATCTCTCCGTTCTTCTCGACTGAAGCTAACCTCGCTATCCAGCACTGCATTGGGACGGTACAATAATCACATTCGCCCATTGGCCAAGAGACGCCTATCACCAGACACAAGATGCATGGCCCTTATAATACCACTAGATCGCCAATCAACCGTATATTGCCAGAACAAGGGTAGTAAGTCTCCACCAGTTAGTCTCCGCCTCCAACTGTAAGTTCTCTTTCAATCGATCATCAAAAGACAATACGATATAACAAAACCGTTCGAGATAAGGACTCAAACACCATGTGGCTCTATCGTCCAGTGTTAACATTATGTTCTTACGAATCTACATTTCGAGTTAGAAATTAATATTTACTAATTTCTTTGTATAACATTATTATTAACCATTCTTTTTTTCTCTTTCTTTGTAAAATTGGTAATTTGTGTATTTTCTTTATATGTAAAAATTCCCTAACCTTTTTTAATATATTTAGATTTAATAAAACCACATGTTTCAGTATCTGGCCTAATTTATTTCAACGCCACGAATCTATTCAACTCATATTTAGAATATTTATTTTTTTTTCTATTCAGTCTAATCACGCGATCAAACATAAACTATCACACAACCAAAATCCGTTGTGTCCAGTACACAACTTACACTCACCATTCTACTTTGCAATTGAAATAATTAAAATAGTTATAATGAAATATTCGCTTGTATACATCTGTCCCAACACGAGTTTTAATTATTATAGTTTAATGTCAATATACTGTTTAGGAATGCAAACAGCTTTTCGTACACACTCTATAATTATTTCAAATCTGTGGCTTTAACATTTAGAGTTTTGTAGAAAACTCGATTTCAAAATTTTCCTTAATCATGAAGACTACGTTATTATATATTTCAAAAGTAAATAGAACATTTAAAAAAAATACTCAATTTTAAGGTAGGAACATACTTTTAAGATTAGACAAACATACCTGAACAACTTCCTAAGTACGCAGTATTTCACTCAGAAAAAGCACTCACCTGTAAAAATAAAAAACAACAATTAATAAAAATTAATAAACAACCTATGAATCTGTAATATTATTAGACATTTAAAAAAATATAAGATAAATAAAATGTTGGTTGGTGTAAAGTAAAGAGAGAAAGCAAGCAGTGACAGTAATACTTTTTTAATATGTGCCGAAGTTTCGCCTAAAGTTGTAAGCCTTAACCAGAAAACTGAAACAAGTGTTCCACATTTTGTTACACAACTTCAATGTTTCAAGTTGTTCTGTAATTTTGTCATCGTCACCTTCATGAATACTTTGCGACATGTCGGAAGACATTAAAGAAGTTTTATACTCTGCGTATTTTTGAGGTACGTCTGATTAACATCTGCGAAACAACAATAGATATGAGAATTCGGAAAATTCGTAACATAATATGGGAGGAGGATAGATCAGCTTATAGAGCGTTAAGTTGTTCAAATCTGGCTATTACAGATAAATTATTTTAACTGTTCACAGCCACAGATAGACCATGTGGGGTCTGGAGAACCAGGGAATCCATAAATCTTAGGAACCCCACCCAGCCTCTATAAAATGGATACCCATAATCGCGGAAAAGTCCTTATTTGGGATTGAGGTTTGTATCGGAAAATCATCTTCGTCCACAACCGTTTTTTTTTCTCTTTTAAACAGTAATATAACAAAACATGTATAGTGCAATGTAAAATAGAATCTATTACTTATATTTGTAATAATGTAATAATTATAAAATTATATTCTAATAATAAGATAAATTGAAAACATTTATAGACACGTATTAACAATTGTAACAAACTACTATATCCTTCATTGTTAGATTAGCATATTTTATTCAACAATCTATTTAATTTATTCCTACATATATATTGTTTATTTTAGAGGGTCTATGTCTAAAATATTTATTATTAAATAATAAATTTCTATATACGTTATTAATATCATTCCTATCATTTTTATGATACATGATACCAAAAGTTGAATTAAAAAAGTTTTATTTTTGTAAATTATTGCATAATTTTACTATTATATGTTTTTTATAAATTTATAATATACTTGCTTACTTCTCTAAGGAACTAAGAACCATGAGGGAATCTTCGTCTCCGAGCCTAATTCGTCATTTAATTTTTAGATATAAAAACATTATAAAGAAAATTTTACTAATAATCATCGGAAAACTATAGCCTTTTCTTAAGTCATTATTGACAGTCAATTTTGTAATTCTAGAGAGCAGTAAGGATCGGGTATAATGCTTCAGGTTTCTGCTCAATACACGCGCGACTGAGCGATTCTGTTACAACCAACCAAGCAAGCATTCCTGTCTTTAACATGTATTCTATTGCCACCTTTGATAATAATAATAATTATTATTAACACTAAGATTCAAGCCGTATGAATTATTTAAGATTTATTAACGCTTATTATATAATTAATATATGATAGATAAAAAGGCTAAGCGAACTCGAAGGCTCAATACCGATACCACCAATCTCTCCTTACAAACTTAAAACTTAAAAACCAGATCACTCTTTACGTAATATTCCCACCTACGCCTCAGTCTACCCCTCATACGAGGCACAGCGCTTCTAAGCGTTTTAGGAATTCGTTCGTTACTAAGCCCAGCAACTTTACAAGCCCATCTAAATCTTCAGGGCGTTATCACTTGAATAATATTAACCGGATGGATGCTTCGCAATTCCGTGTTGTATAACTCCTAAATCCTCCAGTGGTTTCATCCTTTTTTGGAACGCATATTCTACGCAACAACTTATTTTCGAATACCTTAAGACGTTGTTCACCATTCAGTGTTAATGGTCACGTATCACATCCCTAAAGAACAGTTGGAAGGATGATGGTTTTATAAATTCTGACTTTTATATTTCGGGACAAAAGACGCGAGCTTAGTAATGCCAAGACCGAATAATAACAGGCATTTCCCGCCTTTAATCGCGCCATTATTTCCTTTTGAATTTCGTTTTTTTCTTGTTACATTAGAGCCTTAGTACATAATCTTCTTGACATGTTCAAACTTCATCGTCTTTTTCTACTCTGAAGAGACTAAACTACACCCATCATCTACTTCCATTTGAAACTCGTAGACTCCTAGTTGCCTCTTTAGTATTCCTACTTCGACTACTGCTGCGCCGTATATGGGAGTGTCTCTGGGGAGCTCGAGGCTAAAATAAAACATTTGATGAATTGCTTTGTACGCTTTGCCTTTGGGATCCCCAGGGACGCCCCTGTCTCCCGATTTTACGAAGAGTTGAGGTGGTTGTATCCTTCCTATTGCCGTAAGTATTTCCTTGCATCCTTCCTCTATCAAGTTATCCAATCCCGCCGTCCATTATACATATATTAGCTCCTCAAATTTAAATCCTCCATCCATTCCCGTGATACCTGTTCACACCCTTCCGATTTGTAGATAGAGGCCCATCAGCAGATAGTTCCTGATTCGGTCCTGTTCCCTGTGGAATTCTATACCGTTTTCCATCCGCTGTTCCAAGACCCTTCCTTAAAGGGACTTGTCCCAGAATAAATAAAGAATTTATTATTATTATTTTTATTATTATCTTCATTACATAGGGGCTTGGCCTCCTCAAAAAAATTTAACGATATTCCGCTCTTCTAAGAATATTTCTCTCCCAAGTACTCAATAATTTATCATGCTGCTTGGATAGAGTCCACGCCTTCCTAAAACTATATGACTATATTATTCATGTATTAATAAAAATTCATGAATGATCATTTTTTTTATAAATGTATTGGATGTATGCATAAAAAATTTGTTGAAAAATAAAATTTATTGTCCATAAAATCCATGCACATGTGGAGGACATGCATAAGTGTGGCTGCGTTCCATTTTAAAACAAGATATTTTGTGTTGAATTTATAATTATGACATATTAAAGAAGTATGACAAAATTGATATTTTTAATAATGTATTTTAAAATCCGTAAAATAATTCAAACATGAGGAAAGTAGACTGACTCGACACTGACCCGAAATCCCAGTGTGTGGCTTTTGTGGCCTTAGCTATCTCCTCGACAGATCTGACACAGACAGATGTCCTACCTCTTTCTGTTCCGTCAACCGGCAGAGGATTAAAACGGAACTAGAGGAAACACCGACTTGAAGTATGTAGTTTATGCAACATTGAGGGATCTGTAAATAGTTTTAGAGTGTTTCCTCCACTATCCTGAAATATATAGTAATTTAACGGAAAAAAATTATATATTTCATAATGAAGGGGTGCGCAATCATTCTCTTTATTTTTAGTGATTATAAATAAATCATAACAATAATCAGAGGAATATGAAAGGTAAATAGATGAAGTTGAGAGATTAGCTGGTAGAGACGACATGATAGCTGCCATCTTACACGGTCTGATCCGACTATAACAGTAAATCAAGGTAGGTCGTGATCCTGGCAAGAACAATAGGATGTCAGCAGCAGGCAACGGGGACATGTGTCACCCCGTCGTTTAGGATAACCCAGCAGGCTCTGATTTGTTCCAGCTGATACGGCTATCAGGTGCTGCTGTAATTAGGGCAGTGTTGTAAGAACAATGAGACTTCTGGAGGGAACGTAAATAGGCATAAATAGCACTGATCAATTCGTAATTACGTTTTCTTTTGAATATGAATATAGTTATGAAAACATCTTTATTTATAGATTATGTGTGCGCCTAAACAGGAATAAAAACACACACGCATATACAAGAATATCGTTTATTGCTAATATATATATTAAATTCGCGTATTGTGTTTTAAAAATATTTCTTATAAACATTTTTTTTAGCCATAAGAGTGTTTTATGATATTACAATAATATGTGAATACTACTTATTATATTATATGTGCCTACTATATAACCGACTTTGTAAAAACTTTATCGCATGCTTATGCTATTCATTTATTTTAGTTAGCAATTTCGTTATTAACTATTGTATTAATGTTATTTATTATTATTTTGTTAATATCAATATATTTATTTTCGACAATTAGTTTAAATCCTGTCAAGTTCGTACTTTATTTTTTTTTTCTCATCTATTTCTATTTTTACTATGTTTTGTCACACGTAAATATTATGTTTTCTTTTGTTTTTTTATATTAAAATATACATTATTGTTATTCTAAAAGAATTTGGTCCCAGAATAAAGTTTGTTTTCTATTCTATTCTATTCTACTAATAGATTTAAATAGGGATGTGTATTTTGTAAGTTTGGGGTTGGTCGACCACTGCAAGTCTATCCCGAAGCTGTACCTAAAGCAGAGATAACTTAAACTACCTAATCACAGGGAATATTTTTTGTGGTGGGGGTTTGTAGATTTCTAATAGAATTTATGTATCTATGTATATTTGTATGGAAGTTGACAGCTGAGATAAAAATTAACGAGATATAATTATAATACAATACTCAGTAAGATCCTGGCTTCACATTCAAGCAATTTCGGTTTTCATAAACTTTAACAAGGCCATAAAAAAAGGGGCCAATGTAGGGCGACCTATGGTTTAGTTTTTAGTCCAACACCATAATAAGCCTAAATAAATGTTTATAATATTTTAAGTAGGTTTTATTTAGTAAATTTAGAATATCTGATCAAACAATGCTTTGTGTGACCATTAAACACAATGAAGCACGGTTTAAATAGGCGATTGCAAGGTGTTATGCCATCATAAACGGGATTATAGCCAGAGATAACGCTAATGACGTTATACATCCTAATCAAAGGGCTTAGTGTCGTCAATAGGCGAGCGTCCTTTGATGAAGGTTTTAAGGGAACATATCCTATTACCTTCCGTCTTAAACCCACATTATCCTAATCCCAGTCTCTATTAGTTCCATCGTCTTTACAGCAGTTTCCGTTTCAGTGTGATTGATTCAAGAGGATTATCTTTCAGTAGATCGATATACATCATTACGGGTAAGTAATTGCACTACATAAACCTTAATACGTAGTAAAAAATAAGACCACTTGCTTGTAAACAGTACAATCCCTATAATATACTTACAATACTCTTCTGTTGTAATAGTATAGGTTTTTTTTTTCAATAACCATCTAAGCTCGACCTGACAATGAAGCTTCACTAGCACTCGAGACATGATACAAGTAAATTTAATACCAGACAATTATTCGTATAATCGTAGATGCACTGGATTGAAATGAGAAGCTGGAGACAAAAAGGGCCGGCGTAGAACCAGCGGTCCAATCGCTCAGCTAATGGTTTGGATCCGACTTCTTTCGCCTCCCTTGACCCAGTTTCCAGTCGAGTGTGCTTGCAAAGTCATTTATTCCCCTCGTAGATGGCTCTAAAGTCGGGTTTTGTCTCTAAGGGATATATGAAACCCGTTTAAGGACGATCAATAACGAAGTGAAAACAAATTCCATACGGGAAAAATAAGTTCAAAATAACTCTGAGACAATAAAAAGCGTATTGGATGACATGAGGTAATTTTAGATATCTATAGAACTTGAAATGATTTAAATAATCGGATAAATAAATATTTTACTTCTCTTTATAAACAAATGCCGGAAGGGACAAATAAATTCTAATACAATGTTTATTTGCAAGCGCGAGGTAATTAATAAATAGTAGAGTAATTGTACAGGAGTAATTGTAACAAAAATGGTAATAAGTGTATTCCACTGCTCTTTATTCTAATTATAAGTAACTGTTTCCTGCTTATTGTTTGTTTTTTTATTCATTTAATTAACACTATTTTATGCTGCTATGGCTAATCGGAAGATGCTACAGTAGGATTCCTGAATTTTACCTATCCAGGTATAAATGATAACACAAATGATAAAGAGCAATATTTTGACTTCTTTGAGGCAATTACTATGTAGTTACTATATATACACGACATTATATATAACCAAAACGGACCTCCAACACACTACCTCGACATACCGACAATAACAGTCTTCATTAAACGTAGAAATATTAAATTTTTCGACAGCCTGAAATACTCTACAAACCCACTTTTCAGGACTCACCCCAGCAGGATGGCCACAAACATGACAAGATCATGTACGAAATCTCTGTCTCAGGAGCGTTAGATTTTTGGATGAAGGTCCTGGATTGAAACCCCCCTGTGTAAGGTAATTACTTATTTACTGCCGTTGATTGACTGTGAGATCACCTGACCGTCAAGAGACTCACTCTGTAAGTGGATACTCTTAATATGGGTCAGGCTGGCGATTAACCGTCGGCAGAATCACCTCCCGCATGACTGTTGGCTTCAATACAGTACAGTCTCTACTACCTACCAGAATTCAAGACCCTTTTTGAGTTATAGTGGTACTTTATTTATTTATTTATTTTTATTATCTGACTAATGTCAGTCATATCAGCCTAACGAGTCAAATATTGACTAACTTAGTGCCTCTGGAACCTTGAGGACAGAAATTGGTGAGTTTGATTCTTTAGTTAATTACTATTTTTTACTGGTAATAATTTTATTATACTTATCAATATAAGACGTTTAATTATTTTAAATTGAAATTTCAAGGCTATTTAAACAAGCATTTGCTTTTCGATTATATTGACCTTAATTCAGCCATTACTAAAGTTAGATAATTTTCTATATTCTACGTTTATATACTCCACTCTCTATTTAAACCATATCTTGCCGATACTATAAAATAATTGAAAAGCATTGAATTGAAAAGTTATCTTTCGGAGCCTATTTACAACAATTTCCCCATTATTTTAAATAATTATTCTTACTGAGAATGCACCAATATTTGAATTAAAAGTGATTCTTTACTGCTTTATTGAATTCTTTTTAGAATACTTGATCATTTTAATGCATGTGGAGTTGTTTGCAAGTCGATCTTGCATCGATCGAAATCAATGATTTCACGCTTTCACCTCTGATTGACACTAAAAAGTAATGGTGGAGTTTCCACATGTAGGTGGAATCGAAAGAACAAAATGAAAGTGCATGTCAATTGATGACACAACTGAACAATGGTAGAAATATATTGGTGTTTTTGTATAGAATAATTTTAAATTGATTTGAGTGAAAATCTGCCATCTCTGCATAACTTCAGGAAGGAGTTAATCCAGAAGAAGTTAATCCAAACTTATAAGGGACATCAAAGAGGATATTTTTATTATTTTTTTAAAACGTAATAAGGGAGCTGGGAAAGAATATAGAGAGCTGTTTAAATCCCTGAAGTTATAGATTAAGTGCTTTAGCTTGTAACTAGCACTTATGTACTATTCAGTGTTGGGTTCCGTAGGTTTCCGCCATTAAAATGCATTTTTATCATTCTTCCAATACAAATTAACCTTATCCTTAAAAATTAATAGTAAAAAAAAAACAGTTCTTCTCCAGAAGAATTTAATTATTGATTAATTTTAGATTGTTGAAAAAAATAAGAATAATGATATTGCGACAATTTTAGTACAATAGAAAAAGCGTTTTTTTTTTTATTGTGTTGAGAGATGATTTGCTGTGCTAAAGATCCCCGATTCTAGTCCGATTGTAGTTGAATTATTTAATTTTTAACAACCACAGGTTGACCCTGTGGAGTGTTTAGACACTATAGGGGCTCATCTAGTCTCTTTAAGTGATTATCCTTGACAGAAGCCTGGTAGTGTGGGCCCGGTAGTGAGTGTGACCTGTTCTCAACCGTTGTCTTAGGTACAGTACAGTCTCAGGGTTGCTGCGGTACACTTTTTTAAAAAACATGATCAAAATATCTAAACAATAAATGTACCACTACAGCACACGAAGGGCCTTTGGTTAATTATGCTGTAGAGGCTGTACTATTTCTATGACAACGGTTGTGCAGGGAGGAGATTTGCCCGAGTTCTCGCTGAACCACTTGGTTTTTCTCCTAATTGGTGGTACTCCACAGGAAGATCCCATGGGGTCCATTCGTGACTGTTAACAGGTTAAATAATTTATCTGCTACAGAGTCGGATTTGACCCCGAACTACTTCAGTAGAGCAACCCAGCGCGCTATCCACTCAACTATTCCGCTCTCCAATCGATAAGATCATAATGGTACTCTCTTGTAATTATACCGTGAATTATAAATTGCCGTACAGTTGCCATTTCGTTACAGACACTTGGAGTTCTGGCAACTCGACCATTGGAAAATTTGTTCGTCGGAAACACGGCTAATATCTGGGTTTATTGAGACCGGGGGGACGATAACAATCATAAACTTTGATTTCTCCGACGCGGGTTGAATCAGAACTTCTAAATGCGACCGTAGTTAAACCAGTCGAGTGGAAATAAGTTAACTCGATCGCTAGAATAATAAACATTTCTGGACCAACTTAATCCGATACTCAGTTAATTACCCGACTGCGAGAATAAGTCTGATGAAGTGAGAGACAATTTTCTGGTTACTGAATTTACACAATATTTTGTAGAATGTTATGTATTGGTTATTTTTCTCTTACCCGTATTTTTTTATTATTGTTATTATGTTGTATCTTGTGATAGTTAATGTTAAATGTTTTGTTTTAATGTAATAATTGTATTTTTTTCATTCAACCCATACAGGTTTTGTCAAAGGGGGCGTAGGTGACTTTCATTTGAATAGGGGAGCGTGGAAGGTTTTAATTTGAATAAGGATAAGAATTACAAAGACTTTGTTGATTTCTTCTGGTTTAGACCGTGTAGATGAATTTTTCGCCAACGTTTCGCCAACCATGCTGCTGACTTCCTCAGGGATGAGATGAGAATTTATCTACACGGTCTAAACCAGAAGAAATCAACAAAGTCTTTTGTAATAATAGTGGCCGTGGAAACCTAAAAGAATATTTAAGGATAAGAATGTTGTACTTTAATTATTAATTTATTTGATTTAATATTTGCACTACAATACTAGATGAATATTGTAACCTATTCCGACTGTTACAGAGAAATAGCAACCTAGCCTCCGTGACAAGTGGAAGCGAGGATCCTCCGGCGTACATGATTTAAAACTTCCGTGCGTCCTTAGTCTGTCCTTCTCAGAAATGTCTTTGTGTCAATGGCATTCGAGAATAATTCAGTGTTCTGTTTGATTCCAGAAATAATAAATTAATCAAAGAAATTATGAGCGTTTTAATGATGATAATAATACAAATATTTATTTATAAAATCAAAAAATGCCATTTGGCACATTGAACCTATTAATAACTTTTAAAAAAACTGTACCACTATAACTCATGAAGGTCTTGGGTTCAGTACATGGTAGATACTGTACTATTTGTAGGACAGAGAATGTGTGTGTGGGGGTGATTTGCGAGTGATTACGCTCAACGACTGGTTTTGCACCCAATTACGGGCGCCCACTTTATAGAAGGTGGGTGAGACCCAGGAAGATCTGCAGGGTCTATCTGTATCAGTAAACAAATAGAATAATTTACCTGCTAAAGCTGGATTTGAACCCATACCTTCAGCACAGCTATGTTTGCTATAAAATGAGCTACCTCGCTCTCCTCGTGGTAGAAATTGTAGTACGTCAGAAGATAGGTGGAGTAAGGCCAAAATGCTGCATCCTGTCCTATGTAATACAAAAATATCTAAAGAAAATAAACGCCGCATTTCCTCAGCCATAATGGAAACCATCATGACATATTCGTTGAAATCCTGGACTATGAGCCCCTGCCTGAGACGGATTTCTGGAGAAGGTGTCTCCCTGTCACTAGGCGGGATAAAGTAAGAAACCTAGAAATTCGACAGGGGTGGATGTAGTTATATCTACAAATGAAAGGATCGTTGCACGCCGCCTAAGATAGTACGAACATGTGAAGAGAATGGCGTTTGAAATTTGCCAAACCGAGTTCTGGATTAGGTTCCACCTGGGAGGAGTGGTCGCGGACGGCTCAGATGCTGGTGGTTAGGGAGAGAGTCCGGGAGGAGATGGCTGGTCGAGGACTCCAGGAAGATGATTGGTTGGATCGGAAGGCATGCCACTCTGCTCTGACCAGTTGAGGCAACCCTTGCCTATAAAGTAAAGTTAGTAATTATAATATAATGATGTTTTAATTAAATACTTCTAATTAGAAAATGTTGTACACACATGTATAAATAATATTTATATTTCTCTTTAAATACTCCGATCCTTATCATGAATTATCTTCAGAATAAGATTTCGGAGTCTTATCAGTCTTAATTAGTAATAGAATAATTATTACAGGTGATTTTACATTATCTATGAAAGCTGAATTATTATAAATACATATAAGGGGTATATAAACATAGTGGGCTACTATGTACAATAAGATACTCTGAGGGGTTAGCTAGGGTATAGTTATTAGTCTCTTATTAGTATCTTATTTGTATTAGTAAATTAACTACAAATCAGTATATCCCGAATAGAGTAAGAGTCGCCAAAATAAAAAAAATAAGAAGAATAATCCAAACATTCTGTATGTCAATCTGCTTGTAAAAAATGTTTCTCCTCCATTACAATAACTGTAAATTTGAGATAATATTTTATATCAAATTTAAATAAAACCGTAATTCCATTCATAATTAATTTATGAAAAAAAATGTGTCTTTGGGAGAAGTGTAATGTTCTTTCCGTTGCGGTTAGAGTTACATTCTCCCATGTATATTCTATTAATTTAAGAATGAAAATTATAAAAAATAATATAAACCAATATTAGAATTTAATAATTTTCTAATAACCTAAAATAAACGATCTTTTTCTATTTGATATAAATGTATATAATGGCTGTGATCATTATCGATTGACTAATTTAAAATGTAAAAAAACATAGAATACTCTACTAAAAACACTAGCCTATTATAACATTAAATCTTCCTGCAATGTGTAAAAATGGAATTTAAAACGACATAGGCCGTTTAATTTTTCTTTTTTTTTAGTTATGGTTACAACCCAATTTTCTTGTCCAACATATCACCCTTAAGAGATACCTGTTGCCGTAACACTACGAAGAGAATTGCGCCTTTCAGTTCTCGTTAGGCCAAGAAATGATGACAAATATTAATTTGTGCTTGAGTTCAAGGTCGAAATTATTTTATAGTACAACTTAGTCAATAAAATATTGACCTTAGTTCTTAACGTTAAATTTAATGAATTATATAAATAAGTTTAAATTGTACATTAATTTAACCCGTGGAACGGAACACACGTTGTAAATACGGCATTGTTTAACACTTTTACTGATAAAAGCGCGGGCGGGAGCAGGACAAGGGTCTTTGTGACATCTTCGGTCAGGTATCGACATGAGATCCCATCACTCCGGGAGCTCCACTTCACCCTTTGCTTTGGTGGAAAAAAAACGATGGACTGAAAAAATAAATACGTAAAGGGTGATTTCATCATTTCAAACAATGATGTCAATCGAAAAATAAGTGGAAGGAAGAAATAGTTGGGGGTGCAGTTAATGAAAAAACCATCTTCTTCTTCTTCTTCTTTTAGTGGCGCGACAGATGCTAAAAGCGATCCTTGGCCTGCTCAATCTCCAAGCTCCATCTGCTTCGGTCCTGCGCATGTATGGAACTTATTCTCAGTTTCTTAAGATCTCCCAGGACGCTATCCTTCCACCTGCCCCTGGGTCTCCCTCTAGGCCTCACTCCATCAGGGCAGTTCTCGAACACTCTTCTAGCAGTTCTTTCTCCTCCCATTCTCAGCAGGTGACCCAGCCACTTCATCCTCTGTAACCGGGCGAAAGAGGAGATCGTCATGTCATCATACCTTTCATACAACTCTCTGTTTTTTCTTATTCGCCATACACTGTTTTCCTGGACGGGCCCTACGATGCGTCTGAGGATACGCCTTTCGAATCTATCCACTAGATGTGCATCCTTCTTGTTTAGGGTCCATTTCTCGCAAGCATATGTCACTATTGGCCGAATCAGTGATTTATAGAGAGTGATCTTGGTTTTGAGGTCGACATTTTTGCTTTTCAGCAAACTGGTAATAGCAAAGTAGGCCCGATTCCCAGCCAGTATTCTTCTTGAAAACACCATATTAATATAATATTTTAATAGCATAGAGTTCATTATTATTTAGCCTCATATTTTTACATCTACTGAATTTCTATACCTATTTTCTATACGTTTCTTTTATATTCACATCATATTTTATATTAATACACCTCATTCTAATTGTATACAGTTATAATATTAACTTCCCTTACTTATATTTTCTATTTTATTTTCATATTTTAGAGTTCATATTTATAAGCATTATTTTTAATGTTTAATTTTTCAAATTTATCAATCCAATCAACTACTTTTATATTACATCCCAATCAATTTTTTTTTATTACATTCCATACTTATATTTTCAAAATTGTTTACATTTCTAACTGTCATTCTACAAGATACTTATTCATTTCTTTCAACATATTCTTGTATTATTATTCTTGTATTATTACATTTTACTTATGTAACCTCTAGAAGTCTATTATCATACAATTTATATCTATAATTAAACTAGTTTTTTCTAAATCCTTCATACTCCACCCCTTTTTTAATACTTTCATCTTCTCATTTTGTATCTTTCTGTTTTTCTAAGAAAAATGAGATTCTTTCCCTTTATATTATGTTTACATTTTATCCTTTCTGTACATTTATTTTCTGTATTTTATATTCGTTTTCTTTAATTATTATATCTGTCACTATTTTAATTTCTGTTCATCATCTGTAATTTTGTGGTGATCTGTATGAATTATTATTAAATTATTAAGATCACCACAATTTTATTATATCTGTCACTACTTTAATTTTATTATATTCTGTAACTATTTTAATATTCGTTATCTTTAATTATCTTATCTATTCACTATTTTATCATATCTAGTCTCTATTTTAATTTTCTACATTACATGTCACTATATTCTTGTTACTGCAACGTTTTTTATATTTTTGTTCTGTTTGTTTCTCTCTCATAGCCTTGGAGATGGCCTACATTGTAGGTCGAAACGTCGGCACATAATAAATAAGTATACACTTATTATGTTGTTTTCATTGACTGCACCCCCAACTATTTCTTCCTTACATTAGAAGTTCCAGTCAACTATCTCTTCTTTAACAAGAAAAATAAGTGGTATATTTCTAATTTTTACTTTTTTTTAGCCACCATCGTACGAAAAGATATAACAATAGTAATCAATCGAATAACCTTACTCATAACTGTAAGAATACTCATATCTTAGATAGCAATGAGTGGTTGGGAAAATTTCGAAGCCCACATATACAGTGTTTTCGGATGTTTCCTGTGGACCGCAACTTAGTGATGTTCCGTTCAAGGGTTTAAATAATAAATAATTTTAATTAACAGACTAATCAGTTTCAAGAGACAGACAGGTTCAAATTTTGCCAATCCGGGTTAAACTAGAATAGAGACTTTTTAGAATTGCACAGCCTCGGGACCCCCCCCCCTTTTTGGTCCCGTCCGAAGGACGGCATAACCAAGGATTTTCTACTCCCTTTTAAAAATTCTAGGGCCACCTGCCATTGGCAGAGGTAAGAAAATAATCCTTAAATAGTGATAAACTATTAATTTTAAACCGACGTTTCTGCCTAGATTACAAGTCTTCTTCAGGCCTGGATATACAAATATATTAAAACTTAAAACAATTTAAGTGATAAAAATAATGAAACTATTGGAATAAACATGATATATAAAAGTATAAATAATTTAAATTGCATATGTATACATATGTGTGTGTGTGTGTGTATAGGAGCTACCTCGTAATTTATTTATTTTTCATTTATTAATTACGCGTAATCATATTGTACTCTAAGCCATAATAGTTAATAATATATTTTATTTTTTGAATTGTTATTTTAAAGGGAATTGTCCTAAAATAAATAAACACTTTATTACTATTATATATTTCCATTTTATTATTTCCAGATATATAAAGGCTACATATACAGACTGCCGACAAGATATGCTAAAGGTGGTTCCTTTACCTCCTCGCCTCGTACCAGACTGTAAAACTTCCTCTCCATTTATAGTTTGAACGAGTACTTCCAGTACTTTAAGACAGTAGTTTTCACGTTGGGAAACGAAAGAGGGAAACTTCTGATGGAAAACTCCACCTTGAAGGAGTTACAGTTTTCAGGTGTTTCGCTAAGTGCAACTTGCTAGTTCAAGCTCGGTTTGAACTCCGCTCCTCTAAAATCTCTGTATCATATACCAAAATTATTCCAATATGTAATAAAATTTATAAATAAACGATCTGTGATAAAATAAAAATGTTTCAGAAAATATTAGATTCAACTGCAGAAAAACGCTAAAGAAAACTGTAACAATGCGGCCAGGGGGTACAAAATCATAAACACTAGATTTTGTAATAAGATATTTTATATTATTTATGAGTTCATTAATGGTTTAATGTTGTAAATATTTAATCATAAGGTACATGGTATAATATGGTATGAAAGGGATAACAATAAAGGGGCTCTAGAGAAAATATGTGTGTAACAGAATAAATGCCGGACATTGTTAAAATTTTCTAGTTTAGAGTTAAAAAATCTAATTCCTTACAGTACATGTTAATTTATCTTATTATTTTCAATTCAATTTATAACATAGAAGCATAAAAATCCATACTCGTGTATTATTAAAGAAATTACATTTACCTATAATTGCTTAGAACAAAAAAAAAAAAAGAGGGAAAAAATTAGGACATGAGAGGCCAGAGGAGCTGTCATGATGAGGAAGAGGGATTGTGCCCCGTGACGGCAACATGGGGGCTTTTAGGCAAAAAAATATGGCGGTTACATTTGTCCAATGTTTTTCCGACTCAGTGAGAATAATTCATCTTTTATTTCGGTTTTTAAAAACAACTGTTAAGCATTTTTGGCCTGAATAATATGCTATACTCGAAAAGAATTTTAAAATAATACAATTATAAAAACATAAAACATGATCTACCCTGCACAATTCTATGCGATTTTCCTCTCAAGTGGTAGAGTGCTGTTGAGGTCCAGAAGTTGTCGGGTTCTAATAAGACTGTGTTAGATAATTTATGTAATCATTAATAACATCAGTGATAGTACCCTGTGGGATTTCACGACACTTGACAGGCTCACAAGCCTCAATAGCAAAAGTAGCTACCCATAATAGGGGGAAAACCCTGTAGAGTGTGATCTGGAGCAAAACACTTCCCTGCTCACCAATCCATTAACACCCAATACGCTTCATATATCTACAGCCTCCTCCAATTCAAATCCTCAGTCCAACAGCATAGAACAAGATCTCGCCTTTCCGATCTTTCCATTCCAACAGAACCTAAACATTGGAGCGTTCCTTTCTCGCCCGCTCCACCACAGCGTGGAATTCAATGCCTCCTATCATCCACCCAGCTTCTTTCCTATCTTCATTTACATCCTTGCTTTTCCAACATCTCTAGCAGACGCTCTTTAAGTAGGATTGTTCTTTGCATAAATGAATAAGTATTAAACCAATTGTTTTGTTGTTTAGTTCTTTTGTTTTTGTAAATAATAAAATAAAATAACAAGTAAACATTATGTAAATAACTTATTATGTACATCCTAGCTCATGTCTTTATATGTTGTTATTAGTTCACTTGTACTCTTTAGTTGCTTAGTATTTTGTCATGAGTAGTACTTTTTTTTTTTTAAAGAATAATTTATTGATATTTACAACTGTAATTATATTACATCAAGTAAATCTGCTGTTTGAACAAAGGACATGAGAAAAATAAATACTTGTGGAGAAACTATCCATTGATAGCACTCCAATAAAGTTCTATAGTAGAAGGTGTCGAGGCCATCTTCTTTTCAGACGCCTCGGAGGGTTAATAGTTCTTATTTATTCATTTTTACTTTTTGGGGACTTTATAATTACTTTACGATTTGTATTATACAGCCTTCTGGCCGGATGAATATGTTTCACGAATGTTATTCTAAAGTAGTGGTTTCTAAAGTTTTTTTGTTTATGCCCTTGTACAAATTAAAAACGTTCCACGACGTCTTTGTTGATTCCTTAAAAATAAATAAAATTTCTTCTACGCCCCCTTTCACATTAAATTGTATGGACATATGAAAAAAAAACATTGAAAACAAAACATTTAGTTTTATCGTCATATAATACAACATTCTAAGTTTCAATTTAAGGTAAAGAAGTACTTGCAAGAGGGAAATAACTAATTTTAAGTCATTTTAATTTTCAACTGGCTTTGCGCCACTCCCCCGACTCGTACTCACGCCCCCCAGGTTGGGAACCACAGTTCTAAAGGGACTTATTCCCAGTATAAAGTTACTTTTCTATTATATTGTATTATTATTGTACAAATGTGTTATTCATAATATTTATGGTCCCAGAATAAAATTACTAGCCTGTTCTATTTGAAAAATGAACGATTAATAAAGTTTTATTATGATTCACAGTTATTCCAAAACCATGAATATTCACAGCTGTCGGAAATCTTCATGACTGCCAAAATGGTCCTTTTCCGCTAGCCGGGAGCAAATGTTTGGGGCCATGTGTTCCGTTCTCTAAATTAATTGATGAACTTTTTTTTCTTCAGTCTTAATTTTTGTAAAAATGGGATGAAAATTTGGGATTTAGCTTAAACTGAAAAAGATGCAGTCTGTTATCTTCAAGATAAGAGTGTATTGACAAAGAATGCAATATGCGATCAGAATCATGAATTGTAAGCTCTTGTCTATCTCAACTATTTTTTCAGGACCACCAATTTTTTTTTCTTCTGACGTTCCGCTAATACTTCTATATAAACTTCTCTTTAGTAGCTGTTCTAATCTACAACTATATTATGATTATTCATACCCAGTTGTTTTTACACCATTTGACTGATGTCATCTCTTCGCTCCAGCTGTGAAAAAATCTCAAAGATGTTAGAAAACTCAATCGGGACGATTAGAACCACGTACCATTGCGAATGCTCTTCTTCCTGCTGCATGATGGAAGATGGCACCGTCACAAAAAGACTTTCATTTCATGATTCAGATCGCATGTTTCATTCTTTGTCAATATACCTTTCTCTTGAAAAACAAGGACTGCAACTTTTTCAGTTCAGTTCCCAAACTTTCATATACAGTCCCTGACCATATTAATGTGACCACCAAGAAAGATTATTTTCTTTTTGTTTTTTCCTAATTTTTTTAATATACTTTCGCGTGTCTTAATAAATTGTTGTTTTAAGTAATGGCAACACTGTTGTAAGTTTTTTAAAGTATTTTTTTTAGTAATGGCAGCATTGGTTTTAGAACAGCCATTTTGTTTTACGAGTGATGGCGTGCATAATTTGTGTTTGAAATTTTTGTGGATTTATTGTTTCTTTTTCATTAAATACAAGTCGGATTCGGTAAGTTTATTATTGATTTATTATTTGTATCATATATTTTTACTATTTTGATAGTTTTTTTCATCAATATGTAAAATAGGGTGTAAATAGGGTGACACCACAAAATATTAAAAATAAATAAAGATTTATTTTTGAAACTATTTTTTTCAATTTCATATTATTATCACATAATTAACTTATCTATAAAACTAATATTTAAACTTGATTTCATTACGCATACAGAAAGAGATGCAAACATGCAACAAGAACGAATCTATCCAGTGGTCACATTAATATGGCCAGGGACTGTATATATTTTTTATTTACAAAAATTGAGACTGAAGAAAAAAAGAAAAACGTGCTTTGTTTTGAATGAATTCAGAGACTAGAGCACATCGCCCCAAACGAACATTCCACCTATGATCGTAAGAAATTTGGCGGAATTCTCCATCAACTTTTTTTTTTTGCTTAGTTCTTGTTATATTGTGTTGTTTTTTTCTTGATCAGAAATTATTTTTTGGTTTATATTTATTTTTAAATACTTTTAACTACAATGTGATACCTCATGGCCAGATGAATAGTACATTATCAGTGCACACATTATTATTATTCTTTAGAGATTTGTTATTATATTCTATTCTATAATAATAGCTGATTAATAAAGTGCAATGATACGTTTCAGATGGAATTTGCTTATAAAATTGATGAATAACTTAATTATTTAAAGAAAACTACATAAATTTTAGATTAAAGACAATTTACAGTTTCTGTTAGCTAATTAAGGTTATATTAACCGGAGGGAATTAAAGGGAGTTGAAGAAGCAATGAGTGAACTCTCAGTCTTGTTCCTCTCTTAATTAAAATTAGCCAACAGGGACCGATCCCACCCTAATCAGATTCTCCTCATGAATAGGTCTCTCTTATATATTTTTTCTTCTTTTTCAGTTCTCTAATTCCTCTCCCTTTTTCTTTTCTCTCCTTCCTTATGGTTAATAATTTTTTTTATCTCCTGACTCCTTTGAACTTTTTTGAAGGCCCCAGTTCCTTCATAGGCGTTAATGAGGATTCCAGGACAATTTCACTTTAAGGTTAAATGTTTTTTTTTTTTTGGATTTAATATTCTTCTATAGATTTGTAATGTAGTCTTATTGTATCGTATGTAAAGTATAGAATGGAATAGAAAAGTAGCTTTATTCTGTGACTAATTCCCTTTAGAATAAGAAATATGAAAAGAAAAAAAAACATAATATATATATATATATATATATATATATATATATATATATATATATATATATGGCCAGAAGGCTACAAAATAAAAGAATAATAAGTAAATAAACAGTACGAATCCTGATAAGATATTAAGCAATTAAAGAGAATATATAAATCTATAACAGCTGTTAAATGCATATGCTAACATGCAATAATTTCTTTACATGATGTACACCTTCTTAAAAAACAACTAAACAACACATTAATTTATTCAATACATTTCATTCTAAGAAAATCACTAACCTGCTAAGAGAGCATCTTTTTGGGGATGTTAGAAAAGCAAGGATTTAAATGACGATAGTGAGGAAGCATGACGGATGGAAAGGAACGTTGGAATGCTTTGGTTCTGTTGGAACAAACTTTGAGATCGGAGGAACGGTTTTTGAGGCGAGATCTTGTTTTAAGATGCTGAGCTGAGAATTTGAATTCAAGGAGACTGTAGGTATATGATGGGTGTTGAGAGCTAATGGATTGGTATAAGAATGAACAGAGGAAATATTGTCTTCGGAACGGGGGAAGAGCCAATTTAACTCATCATAAAGATGGGACACACGATCCCGCCTCGGGGAACGAAGGACAAATCTTGGAGAGCAGTTCAATACTCGCAATATGTAATATTGTATATATTGCTATGTATCGTACAGTTGGTTTTGTAAGTGATAACTTGAAATATGGATTGTCAAAAATTACGGTTATTAGAACTAGGTCACTCGAACAGGTTACAAGATCCCTAGGTTACATAGAAATGACTGACAAAGAAATAGAAAAGTAAATATGTTTTACCTTACTAACGATTAATTGATAACTTTTAATTGAGCATATGTAAGTGATTAATGGCAATCCTCAGTCATTAATCGCATTCCTGAATGTACGTATTAATATTGTCCAAAGTAATATTATGATTATTTTTGTTTAATGATTTATAATTGTTGTTTAATGATTTAATGATGTTACCAAGTGATCCATTGGATCATTTTACCTGACCCACTGTACTTCTCAAAATAACGTACAATGTACCTATGCATTTCATTTTCATTTTATAGGCGTTCCGACAAGGGTTGCTTCAACTGATCAGAGTAGAGTTCCATGTCTCCCGATTCATCCAACCATCCTTCTGGAGTCCTCGACCAACCATCTCCTCCCTGACACCCTCCATCCACCTGCTTCTGAGCCGTCCGCGTTGTCTCCTCCCAGGTGGAACCCAATCGGTAACTCGGTTTGACCAACATTCAAACGTCATTCTCCTCAAATGACCGTACCATCATAGGCGTCGTGAGCCGATCCTTTCGTTTGTAGATATAACTACATCCATTCTCTGTCGACTTTCTTGGTTTCTTACTTTAGTGACACGGAGAAACCTCCTCCAGAAATCCATCTCAACCGCCTGCACCTTTGAGTACAGACAGGGACTCATAGTCCAGGTTTTCGAGGAATGGTTTCCACTATGGCTGTTAAAAATCGGCGCTTGTTTTATTTAGATATCTCTGTATTCCAGAGGAAAGGATGCAGCATTCTGGTAGCCTTTCGGGCTTGCTCCACCTTTCTTCTGACGTCATCCTCGGACACGTATGGTATCATCCATACACGAAACCAGGTACACGGATATATTTACTTTTTTACAGGCCTCCCTGCCAACCAGAAGCGGACTATATACTCGGTCTTTTCGAAGTTAATTTTTAAGCCCACCTTTTCGTAGCACATCTTCAGGGCATACACCATCATTTCAAGGTATACCTTCCGCCTCACAAATACGGGCTGGTCGTCAGCGAAGAACAAGGACAGTAGTTGTTCGCCATCAATGAACGGCCCAACATCCCCACACTACCTGTACCATGGTTTTACAGCCTCGTGAAGATATATCTTAAAAAGAGTGGGTGACACGCTACAACCTGTACCATGATTAGGGTCCGAAAGGTGGTTTACGCATCTTATCTGGTACATATCGTCCCTGTATAGATGTCTCACAGCCTCTAACAGTGCCCCACTAATTCCTGCCTTTTTAAGTGTCACACACAACCTCACTCTAGGCACATTGTAATTTGCTTGTTCCAGGTCTACAAAGGCCATATGTAGTTTCTGCTTCCTTTCCTGAGACTTCTCAATTACCTGACGAACAACAAATATGTTGTCCGTGTATACAAATAAATTAAATAAAATTTAACCAACAATATTGAAGAGAAAGTTTTTGAATAAATTCATTCAACTATGACTTTAATAATTTTCTCGATAAAATATTTCTTATTATTTACTAAAAGAATAAAGTTTTAATAGGAAAATATATCTGAGTCGAACGTCTATTGATTGCTTGCATTTTGATAAGCTGCAAAAAAAAGTATGTTTTTACTTTTTTTTGTAATCATTTGAAAAAAATACACTACAACCCGTGAACGGGTCTGGGGTTCAGTACATGGTAGAGACTGTAATGTTTCATGGATAAGGGTTGTGAAAACAGGTGATTTGTCCTAGATCGCAGTCAACCGCCAGACTTTTTCCCCCGTTTTAGGTTCCGACTTTATAGAGGCTGATGAACCTCAGGGGGTCCCAGATCCCAAAGGATCCATGTATGACAATTAACAGATTAAATAATTTATTTTAAAATTTTTACACGGGATCTTGAGCAGAGCAACTCAGCGCTCTACCACTGAGCCACTCCGCTCCAAGAAAGTTAAAACTGTATCTTTTTTTTTCAAATCATAACGAAAAGGAAGCCGAATCAATACATGTATACAATATGTTGTTTTTTTTCTGTTTATTAATATATGTATTATATTCCTGTCTTTGGACTACTACTATTGATGTTGCTGTTTTTATTTTTTTGAACCGGATATCCTTTGACGGTTGTACCGGACATGTTTTTATATCGAAATATATCTAACAGATGAAAGAATAATTATTCAGCAATAACAAAATAAAGTTATTGTTATGTCCTTATTTAAATAATAAGTACTGACGGAATGGTATTGAAATTAATTTAAGCGCACAAGTAATGTTAACACTTCGTATATTCATATAGAACTGTAAGAAAAAACTTTTGTAGGTTACAATAATATGATAAGAGATCGATTCTCCTTTGCTACGGGCATAATCGATATATAACAGTTATTCAATAAAAGTAAGTCATATTTTGCCAAATACATTAAATTATTTAAGGGAAGAAGTGATTAGTTTCTTTACCCAATTTGGTCCTACGTCATACCTTAGGGCATGGAATATGGGACTTAACCAAGTTAGTCCAGGAGATGGGAGGGAGTGCAAGGTGGGAGGTGGTAGGTGGAGTGGATGTTAACGAAACTCCGTGCCACTGGCCACGGGAGAGTGGTTCAAAATAATAAGATAACTGCCAACAAAAATTAAGTTATTACTGTCCCAGAGTTTTTATTTAATATTTGCAGGCATAGATCCAGCTTAAAAATGCCTACAATTTCACCAAAATTTAGAATTCTTTCTTGACTCAAATATCTCAACCTTAAATTAGAACGGTCACATAACTAATAATTAAATTTTTTATACGCTTTTTTTTTATTCGCTTCGCCTTTATGTTTTGAACCTTCGAACTCGATTTTTGACCATATCAAAAAAATAATTCAATTCAACATTTCTCAAGGATCAAAACAAAGACTTAATATGTTTGCCTCATTGTCTTGGACAGGATTTTCAGGGTCAACTGTGGAGGTTTGTATATTTGGAACAAAAAAGTAATATTTAAAAAAAAAATACAATTTTGTATCTAGCCGAACTAACAAGTAGAAAATTATTATTTGTTAAAAAATAATCTAAAGAACAGGTGTTTATAGCGAGCAGAATTAAAATGTAGTGAATACATAATAGTTTAAAAAATATGCTTTAAAAGGGAACAAAAATGAAGAAACGGGTTTTAACAACAAAATTTAAAAAGTGTAAAGTCGTTTTGAATAAGTTTAAAACAAGAATAGAGCTATGAACAAAAAAATTATTTTATTGTAAAAAATGTGTGGTGTGCTTGATGTTAATTGTTATAAATATTTTATTGACTAATATTATTAGAAGTCAATGAAAATATCTTTAAAAGAACCCTACGTTTTTCTACCATATAATGAAATTTATTGTCCATCTCACAAATACATAAGAGCATAAATTTAAACTATTATTTTTAATAAAATCATTGTCAGGAATAATTTTATTATGATCAATATATATTTAAAAAAATGTTAATATTTTAGTTCGATGCTAGAAATATAAAGATTAATATATTGATAAATTTCATATTAATAATTATAAAATATTATTAATAATAAACTATGTAAGAGTGGAGAATGCCAAAGTTGATCAATTAGGAACTTTTGATCCGAGGCATTAGATTTCATTAAGAAATAGCTTTTCAGTTGAAATGTTTTCAATTCATCATGGAGACATGCTCAGGGCTCCAACAGTTTAAACTAAATAAATTATTATACTCCATATTAAAGTTGAAGTATTGTATATGAAAAGTATATATTTAAATCTACATTAACTCTTAACTAATATTTTAAATAATTTATACAAAAAACAAAACAAAAAAAACTGTTTCATTACAACCTATGAAGTATCTTATGTTCAGTACATGGTAGGACTGTAGAATTTCTAGGACAACGGTTATGCAAGGTTGTGATTTTTTCGATATCACTTTCAACGATTTTGAGGTTATTTTGGAACTCCCCGCGGAGAGTCAATCCGCGGCTGTTAAATGATTAAATAAATTATCTGCCAGAGACGGATTTTACACCTGGAACTTTAGGCATGGCAACTTAACGTTCTATTGGTTCGGTAGATTGGGTAGAACAAATTAAAATTAAACAGTGTTTAGTCGGATTCTACCATTGTAAATATTCCCCATCACAATCATATCAGCCATAAAAGAACTATTGCATTATTATCTTAAAAGATGTAATCGAAGTTTACCTGATGTCACGAGAACATTTCTTAAATAAAAAAAAAAAATGTTTTTTTAAAGTTTATACAAAATATTTATGTTAATTAAAATTTTAATCCTTCTTAGCGTCTTTATAAGCATAAATAAGCATAAAAGTTTTTTTTTTTTATTAGAATAGGCATGCAGCACTGCGTTTTTGAGCATGAGAGTTGATTTTGTTTTTATGTAGTACCTAATTGAACAGTGGCAGTCAATGCAAAGAAGTCAATATTGTATATAAGTTTGATAAAGGAGACAGTGTTGATCCTTGTGGTACTCCTGCTATCATCGACCGACGAAATGAAGAATTTTTTTAGATCTACCTACAAATTGGAAAAGAGGAAAGCGAGGAAAATCAGATATTACGCGTGAGATTCTCTGATCTTAAAGTTGAAAGGAACCCCTGTTAACGGATTAAAAGCGAATTTCTCAATAACCCAGCAAATTAGTTCAATTATTTGAATAGCAATGAAGCAAATTATATTGATTCAGATTAAATAATACCATTGGAAATTGTGAATAAAATTAAAAATGACATTAACGTAGCACTTCAAAAAGTAAATTAAAACAAAAAGTTCAAAATTTAGAATTTGTGATTTTTTTATTTATATCAAATGGTTTGAATAAAATGAAGCCGGCATATATTAAAATTAAGTTAGGATAATTGTTAAACCCTCAACCACTCTGACATACTGGATTCCTCAGCAACAATTCTTTTTAAATTCATGATACACTTTTTTAAGCAAATACAAATTTTTTTCGGAAGACAGAAATATGTAAAAAATAAAATTAAAAAAAGGGTGTGAAATAAAACATGAAAGAGAACAAGCTACTTCATAAAAACTCTCATATTTATTTGACAGTGAGATCACAATTCGCTTCATTGACTCCATTAGACGTGTCTCAGTTCTTTCCATTAACCTCACTGGAAATTCTAAACCGCGTGTTACTTAGACGGTAATGCTTAGCGTTAACAATTTAATAAAAGGGACCACTTTTTAATTTTTTTTTATTCATTTATTTAAATAATTCAGTATATTTCGGTAAAGTATAATTCGGTTTCATTCAAATAATAATGATTAATGAATTCCACATGATGAAAATAGAAATAAATATTTAATTGCAAAATTAATAATCTGGGGATCGGTGAGTAAGATACCGAACTATAGTACTCAGCTTCTAGTCTGGCTATATATATATATATATATATATATATATATATATATATATATATATATATATATATATATATATATATATATATAAATCATTTTATATTTATATAAAATATATAAATATATATATTTATTAAAATCATTTTATATTTATATAAAATATATAAATATATATATATTAAAATCATTTTATATTTATATAAAATATATAAATATATATATATATATAAATATATATATATATATATAAATATATATATATATATATATATATATATATATATATAAATATATATATATAATTACCACAAAATTATAATTTTAAATTAAATCAGTTATTAAAGTCCATATTATAATTAAACAATTAAATATAAAGAAGTATATATTTAACATACAATGTTTTTTACTTTTTTTAATAATTTATAAAAATAAAATTGTTCCACATTCTTTGAAGAATCTTTGGTTTTTGTACATGGTAGTAACTATACAGTTTCAAAATCAAGGATTATGCAAGGAGAAGATTTGTCAGAGATCACGCTCAATCGCTAGTTTTCTCCCCTATTTTGGGAACCCACTTTACAGAGGCTGATTTATTATTATTTAGGAGATCGCGTAGTATCCATCTCCGACTGCTAACAAATTAAATAAAAATCTGTCAGCAGCCGTATTTGAACCCAAGACTTACAGCATAGCAACTTAGCGCACTACCAATGAGCCACTCCGCTCCCCATTCCAAGCCCAATTTAATCTATTTTTGATAATTTTTCAGGTGCAAAAAAAAAATCGAAGAATTTGATTTCTCCCAAGTTTATAAAAAAAAAAATCAAATTAATATCTTTAATACACTGTTAAATGTCATGTTTACAACATATTTACACATTTTAATTGGACCATCAGAAGTACTTTTTTGGTTGGATATAACTGGATTTGGAGTGAATTACCATTTTCAATCACCAGATTTTTATACTGTTTTGACGTGGAAGGCTAGATTTAAAAGCTTACAGCTTATGTATCAGTAGAATTTCAGACAATATTTTTATTATTTTAAAAAAAGACAAGTTTAAAAAAAACAAATTTAATTGTTTAGAAATTCAGGAGTTTATAATTGAGAAATTGTTTCACAAACGTCTGTAGCGATCTCACCCAGCCTTCTAACTTTGTCTTCATGCTAAATATGATTGTTTGCTTTATTGTTAATTACTTTCAATAATTACGCAATTAAATAGGACTCAGACTTGAACTTAACAATTGACCTTCAGGTGACCTTCCTCCAGCAACGTAGTTCCGCTTGACCAAAGACAAAAGATTGCAGTTAAAAGTGTCGGAGAGGGAATTGCTTCGGGTCAATAAGATGCCCTGGAACCTCCAATCAGGTAAACGGTTTCCTTAACTGCCTTGGTCTCGCCCTAAAAGGTTGGGACCCTCCCAGATAGTCTAATACATTAACTAATTCCTTACAATATTACAGAGACCTGAGCTTTATAAGTCTAAACTGTATTTAGATATCTTAGCGTTATGGATAAAGTCCGTAAAATTTATTTTTTAACATAATAACTTGTGAGGAATAATTAGAATGGAAAACATAGTAAAGTTAAAAATAATATTATACAAAAAATTGTATAAACAAGTTAAAATTATGATTTTTTGTACGTAATTAGTTATATGTAATAAAGCAGAAAATTATAATTTTTTATATGTATTTAGTTGCACGATTTGGTTTTTAAACAAACGATTACCGTGTTATTAGTAAAATTACTATTATTACTTAAAAAATTGCATAAATAAAAATATAAAACAACAAAAATTATGATTTTATTACAAAGTGCAATAATTGCCAAATTTAAATGAATGAATGTCATAAAGAAATAACAAGAATGTTTTAGTAAAATTACAAATAATGATGTACAAATATTGTATAATTATTAGTTTTGTTCATTAAAGCCTAGCAATTCGATATACTATCCATTCTTGGATAGTTAAATTAAACAGTTCACGATTCTTGGTTAGGTTTAAGCAACAAAGGTTTAATCCTTGAAGGTATATTAATGGGATGGTCATATATAGAAAAAATAGGTCCCGAGAAAAAATGTTTACAAAATAAAACTTAAATAGATCAGGAGGAATGCCGACAGAAGTTAAAACTTAAAACCGTGGAATAACTGTATTCATTTTCTAATTTCTAAATCAATAATGGTCTTCATCACTTAAATTTAAAATGTTTTAATTTAAATTAGTAACATTAGTCTGGTCTTCGCACATATATGTATTCCAAACAATATTTATATTAATTTTCAAGTAGGTTATTTATTAATCAAAACATATGATGGGATGTACAAGCTCAATATAAAATATCAATAATTGAAATAATAATTAGTTTACAGTTATATTATTTATACCTAGTATTTGTATTTGTATTTCTATTTATTTATATTTTCAGTATAATTATCATCGTCAAGTTCAACAATACTCAGATTATTGGTACTGTCAATCATTTAAAAACACAAGACATTTAACTATTAAAAATAAAATATTTTAGGAGAAACGAAAAGTTCAACCAGTTATTGATGTTTTAAGTTGTTACTATTATCAATTGGACAACTATTAAAAGACTTTTTAAGATAAATATAATTAATCTTATATCAAAGGAGTTCTAACCGCCAACTAAAGTCGATTAAAAGAAATTGTATCACTCATGTACAGGCCGCTAGGTGTCGTCAGTCTCGAGCATGTTGCTGACCCACAAGTTTATTCCCTACCAAAAGTCCCTGAACGCGATTAAAGAAGTTTTCACTTCAAAAAGAGGACCATTATAATGAATATAATTTTACTACCATAAAAAAAAGAGGTATGACTCAGTTAAAATATTATACTGGAATATCGTGTGGTTCTCTTGTTCAACTATTATTTGTAACTATGTTAGGAGTACTACATGTTACAGACTGAGTCCATTGTTATCCAATTGTGTGTGTGTGTGTGTGTGTGTGTGTGACAGAAGGGATAAGGCACTCTTAGTACAAGATAAGAGAGATAAGAATACCGTAAAGGTAAAGTCTTATCGTATAAGTCAAGATCTTGAAGCGACTTAGGGTAAGTACCCAGTTTCAACACCAAACTAACTCCGTCACCGATGACAGTCTACTTCTAATTCGTCATAAGAACTTGTGGTGGACGCGCTATGTTATAACTAAACTAACATATATTATGTTACCACGATAAATATATATACAGTCCTGTATTGTTGTTTCTTGATTCTTGACATATAGTAAGTCTCACAACTGTGTAATGTCATGCTTATTATAGTTACCAGCAGATAGTTAATACAAAGGAAAATTAATACTAACATATATATATATTTAAATATATTGAAGATTAAAGCTTTTGTAGTACAAGTAGTTCAGAGATAGATTACAGATACCCATTTCATGCAGAATCAATCACAATTATTTTAAATTTATAATTACTACTAAAAAAATCTAGAATTTTTTTCTTTTACTAATTATTATAAAATTAACACTAGTATCCTTCTAGTGTCCGATTAGCCATATCAGCATAAAGTGACGTTAAATGAACAAATAAACACTAGAAATCGTCTAAGTGATGAAGCACTAAGAAACCTCTAACAACGGATGATTACTTGACAGTTTTCTTCGTTATGGCAAATATGTCAGCATTAAATAATAAACTTAAATTGACTGCACCCTGACTACTCATTCATATGCTAAAACATAGAATATGATATAAATAAAACTAAAAATCAAGATTATTATTATTTCGGGAATATTAAATAGGAAACCAATGTAAAGTTGTTGTGACTTAACCTGCGGAGCTGTTATCAACATTTCTAGTTTCATTTTTATTATTTTCTTCCCCAACGGAATAGTGGTAATCAGGAATAAAGGCAATTAAAGAATTAATGAATTTATTACATTAATAGTATTATTATTAAGGCATAGAGTTGACTTATTAGTAAATTGGTAAAAGCACAAGCAGGAACCAAACTTTGTCCAATTTCTATTTAGGACATTAAAACTAATTTGAGTACTTATCTTAAATAATTTCTCATGGGATCCGAAAAATGAATAGAATTGACAAAACATCTATTTCTCCTAACATATAGAAATACTAAAACTCGAGATTATTTTTATTTTCGAGAATATTAAAAAAGAAACAAATGAAAAGTTAAAAGTTGTGACTTAACTCGAAGCGATTTAGAAGATGCTGAGGTTGATACCTTTGAGTTTTGAGAACCTTTTTATTCCTGAAAACTACTTTCGAATAAATAAAAAAAAGCCACTATACTGACTGTTTTGCTAATTCTTAATCACTAAAATAGAGCCAAAAACTCAAAAAGAAACACTATTATTTATTATAATGCAATTGGGAAAAAACACAATGCAAAGCCTTATGTTTCAAAAATACACCCACTTACCAGTCGACGTTTCGCCTATTCAGGAATTATCAAGACACAAAAACAAAAAAGGGGTTATGTGAATCACATCTCGAAGAAAAAGGTGCAATACATCCCAACGATCATCAGCCCAAACAGGCTCCAAACACCCCACCACCAAGACGTTCAACATATAACTGAAAAGAAGATAATACGCAACCAGCTGGGAGGTTATAGAATTCTATTAGTCTTGGTAGTTGGGATGTATTGCACCTTTTTCTTCGAGATGTGATTCACATAACCCCTTTTTTGTTTTTGTGTCTTGATAATGCCTGAATAGGCGAAACGTCGACTGGTAAGTGGGTGTATTTTTGAAGCATAAGGCTTTATATTGTGCTAATTCTTAATATTTTTAATTTTAAGAAATTACCCATCATCCATCTATATTTTCGTCTCATGATGTCTAATCGTGATTTCAGATACCGACATTTTTTTTTCATTTTAAAACGGATTGATTTTTCGATAAACATTCAGATGTTATTTGATGATATTCTTCTCGAACGGAATAGAGGTAATCAGAAACAAAATAGCAATCACAGAAACCTAGACTTGAGATTGGCACACTCCATACTCTGGAAGAGGAGAGAACCCGGGCAAGAAGGAACCAAGAAGGCACCTGGAAGACCTTATGCTAAGTAAGGAGTCCTTACCGGGGCTGGAAATAGAAAGTCGGAGATTCCTATTCTGAAGAGGCCCGCAATAAGGGTTAGAATTACCTAGCCAGCTCCCTGAATACTGTATCTAATGCCTCGAATTTATCCACCTTCTTCAATTCCCCCTTCACTGGCACGTCCTACAGTTTTCAGCTTCGCATTCGTACTTCCACGTAAATTGATTCTTTTAATACGTTTCTATCGATGAATCCCGCCTCTTCCATGCTTAAACATATTTTAAACTAGCTAGGTATTGCTTTTATACCCATTTAGAGAGATTAGTTAAGATATTTCTATATTATTTACAAAGAAACGACCGAATTATATCCCCAACTGAATGGAAGCAGAACGCCTCTCCTTGGACAATGCAGATTAAATATTTGGTACTTGATATGGACAAAAGGTTAACTTTTATTTTCCACACTGATTGTGTGTGCAATAAAACTAACAGTGCTCTGTATACTATATATCCTTACTTTAATAGAAATTCTAAATTAAGCACGTTTAGATAATAAATTATTACTACATAAAGTCTGCTTACGACCTATACTAACATACGCATGCCCAATATTTAGTTACATATCTAAAACTAGTTACAAAAAATTACAAATATTCCAAAACAAATGCCTTAGAATTCCTGGAAATTGTGCATATTACACTAAAGTTAAAATTATGTATAAAGAATTAAGCATACTTTATATTAATGTATTTATTAACAAACTATGGAAACAATTTTTTTTAACTGTAAAAACCCACATATAAAAAATATTGGGAACTATACAAAAATAGTACAAAGTGGTATGTACATAAATGAACAAAACATTTATTATTATATAATACCAATTTCTTTTATTTCATTGTTATTGTTTATATATATGTAAATAAGCAAGGAGGACTCTCTAGACAGACCCCGAGAAGGAAGGATGCGGAAGGAGGAGAGCCGGCGAACGAAGAGGACGCACGAGAAGAAACCCGGAGGGGGCAAAGCGAAGACCGACCTGTTACCCAATCTACCCCTGTTCGCAGATAAGTTTAATTTATTTCCTGTAAGGTATTTTATAGTAATCTCTTTTATATAGCAAAATCTGAATAATTAATCTTGTTTAACATTGATAAATAAACGATCCTTATTGTAATACTCTTGGTCCTTACATACCCCAGATACACTATTTATTTATAAATAATATATTGAAGGTACAATAGATGAATAAATTGGTAAACACAAGAACTTTGGAAAGGAACCAAATTAAGATTAAGGCGTATAAATAATAATTTGAGTACTCATCCTAAATGAGACTCTGGCATCCCAAATATCAACCTACATATTCAAAATGTATTATCGAACACATGCATTTGTAAATAATAAACCATAAAAAGAATGCTTTTAGTAGTGAACTATGAAGTTACTTTATTATAGGGCCTTTAGATAAATAAGGTTAGGGCCTGGGTGAGAGGCTTAAGATGGGCTAGCAGGGCTGATAACTGTCTCGTACATTAAAGTAATTTATCGCCACTAGATATGGCTGCCCTAGTTGAACCAGGTCCTTGGTCCCTGCCGTCAACCGATGTCTCTCTGCCTCTTTAGTTCAATGGAACTTTATTAAAGAAATATTTTTAGTTTTGAAGTGAAAAGTATGCCAACGGCCGGGATTCGAACCCGGATCTCCCACATTTCCGTTGTGGTGCTCAACCAACTAAGCTATTCTGGTTTGTACCTCGGTCAGACATATCCATTCCATTCACTGATCTCATATCCCCGTGTTCTCGCAATTTTCGATGTATACAAGGAGAAGAATGTTCATTGAACATTAATTTAATTGGATATGTCTGACCGATGTACGAACCAGGATAGCTAAGTAGGTTGAGCACCACAACGGAAATGTGGGAGACCCGGGTTCGAATCCCAGCCCTGCGCATATCTTTTCTCTTCAAAAATAAAAATATTTAAAATTTTATAACAATTAATAAAAAAATAAAAAATAATAAATTCTAAAAAAAATAGTTTTACTGAAACAGGCCTCCAACACAGTCTATTTGGAAGTAATTCTCCTAGGATTTTGAACTTTACAAGAATCTACCAGTAAGGTAGTAAGTTAAATCAGTATCTACGGGTTTATTACTTATACAAGAAGTAACCTAACCATTAACTAGGTTTTTCTATTAAACATATATATTAAAGAAAAAATTAGATATATAATATTGGACGAGAAGGATAAATTACGTACGGAACCTGTACCACTACAACCCGTGAACGTGTCTGGGGTTCAGTACATGGTAAAGACTGTACTACATCTTGCCCGACGGTTGTGCAGGGAGGTGATTTGTTTGAATTCAAGCTCAAGCACCAGGTTTTCCCTCTTATTTTAAAAACCCACTTTATAGAGGCTGGGTGAGCCACAGGAGGGTCCCAAATCCAATATGATCCATTATGCCAGCAGCGGGATTTCAACCAGAATTTGCGGCATGGCAACTCAGTGCTCTAGCACTGAGCCACCCAGCTCCCCTGTTGTGAATCACGAAAACTGATAACAAATTGTGGCCTTGCGTTTTGTGCCGGTACACTATGGTAACACTATTGTCTTAAAAATTATGTTTCCGAAACCAAAATACCACAATTGAAGATAAGCTAGTGGGAGTAGGTTCTGTCCACAAATTTTGCATTTTCCGTGCTTTAACACAATGTAATTCAATACTTAATTAATTCATTCAAAATAATTCAATTTCGGGAAATATTCCTTTAGGACACCTGTGGTGTAGTGTTTGCATAACAATCTCTTATACCCAAGATCTGAGGTTCGCAACTAGAAAGGTGGGCCTAGGGTTTAAAAAAAAAACAGTAATAAATCCTTGGTGATTCCCCCACTCGGAGGAGACGTAAAGTGGGGCTCCCGAAAATATTAAAAAGGAAAATAATGAGATTATTGAATGAAAAACAAAACGATTATACCCGCCCGTCTAATTATAAATCGGCATATATGATAATCTAACTGTTATGAGTTCGTGTTATATTTTTAAGTGTAATTTTATATTCCACCAGCCGTTTCAAAAATACCAAACCAAATATATTGCATCATTTTATAAATGATTTTAATCATAAAATGATTTTATAAATCATTTTAATTGAGAAATTGTTAACCTGTAATTCAAATCCAGTGCTTTAAGTTCCAGGAATTTTCCATACGTCCACAGAATCGCTGGAAACTCGATATTTTACAGATTTTTAAATTTATTCTTAATAGAATATTAAAAAAATAAAAGCAATGGTTAGTAATTATTTTTAATGGGTGTACGGATGTTAAACATTGTTCGGTGACACGATCACCCTGGGATGGTAACACCTTAGTGGCAGGTGTTCCAATCTTGTCACACCTTGTAACCCCATTTAATATACTACAACTTAGAATAACACAGTGCTTGCACGCTGAGTCGCTAGACTGAGGATCTCCGGTTCGAATCCAGCTCTGACGGGTAAATTATTTAATCTCCTGACAGCCATACATGGACCCTTTGGGGATTTACAGACACTGTCGAGGCTCACTCAGCCACTATAAGTTACTCTTTAGTGAATTGAGGGAAAACCTGGTGGTTAAGCATGATTCCAGGCAAATCACCTCCCTGCACAGCCGTTGTCATAGAAACACAAATTACCCATTAACCCAAATACAATAAAGTATCAGTAATTTATTTATTTAGTATTACTAGATTAGCTATACTTATACACTATAGCTATGCATATTCACCTAATCTAACAACATTACAGCATAAAACTTATATCAAATGCTAATAATAAATGCTTTAAGATCAAACAGAATAATCATTGATAAAATAATTATATTTGGTTACATATTTCTATACCCAACAAAATTCTGATCCCTAATTCGAAAAAAATATATATATATATATATATAGAGAGAGAGAGAGAGAGAGAGAGAGATGATATAAAACCTTGATCATAAATTCTGGGAAATGAGGAAAAATACGTTAATGAGGTCATCGCCCTCCATCAAAAGAAGGGATCTGTTTTCTTTCTATAAATATACGTACATATATTTATGTTTGACTGTTTTGTAACTTCCAAATTCAAAACAGGTTCAAATAGCATTAAAATAATTATTTTATGTTTTTTTTTAGTTTTTGCTCATTTTTATTATATAAAGAAATATATTTTTATGTGGTTTTCATTAGAATTGTGGATAAATGAATAGTAACGACACAGTTAAATGAACTTTCACCTAAACTTAATAAAAAATAGCTTAATAATAATAGCTTGCAAATAAAATTCATAATGACCAATGTTTAAATACTGTATAAAGTTACGTATTAGCTTTATATAGTAACAATTTTATTTTATTTATATATATATATATATATATATATATATATATATAGGTATATAAAAACACGCAGTTATGTATATGCATGCATACATATATATGATAGCTATTATCGTACATCCTCAATAACACCAGGATACCCCAGGACTTATCCTTATCGTGAGCTCCTAAATGTTCATCCCTAGAGCTAGCGACCTCATTTGTGCCCTTGATAATGGCCCACTTTGCAACCGCTTCTACCTCAGAGTGTTTCAACTCCCGAATAGTTTGCCTATTGTTCTCTCAATAATTGCTTCATTTGTACTAGAAATAAAAAAATATCTATTAGTCAATAAAATAATAGTCAAAAATGGAATAAACTTTGAGTTTTTCAAAAAAGATGTATAGTTAAAATAACGCCAGTATCACATTATTAACACTGAATGACAGAGACCAAAGAGATCCTTCTCGTATGTTCCAGATTTTCCCCACTCCGCGTCGGCCTTGCTATTTAAATACCCTCTCGGTGCGAGTGGAGTCAGTTAAACCTTCGGATAATTTTCTGTACCTGAAATATGGACAATTTTATTTTTTTTCCAAGTTAAGTGACCTTCCAATACTTTTAAGTAGAATAAGGATTATACTAACACATAGATTTACTTTTAGT
The DNA here is from genome assembly GCA_037127475.1 of Arma custos. Taxonomy (NCBI): domain Eukaryota; kingdom Metazoa; phylum Arthropoda; class Insecta; order Hemiptera; family Pentatomidae; genus Arma; species Arma custos. Next base: position 16,041,551 of record CM073765.1, on the reverse strand, counting down.
ATATTTATTAATCACATTGTTTTACTTGTTTCATGTTTCCTGAGGGATCGGAAAAAAAAAGAAAAAAAAAAAAGTGGAGTCAGTGTATTAAACCAAGCGATGTGATGAACATCGGAACCCGTAATAAGTTAGTGTAATAAGTGTATCAAGAACTGTGACAGTTTGTGAGTGTAATTGTGTGTCAGTTTGTTATAATTGGAGAATCTTACGGTCGGTGGACTTTAATTAGTGAACTGTAAGTGTTAATTAGTAGTAGTTAATTAGTAGTAGTAATTGTATGGTATTTGTACAAGCTTATGTAAAAGGTTAAGTCATTTAGAATTAGTAATAACTTATAGTATTGTAATAATTAAATAGAGTTAGACCTAGATAATAAATACTTAGAATATTGTTATTGTATAGTTATATTACTTTAATAATTTAACTGTATTCTTATTATCATATTGTTAATAAATATTAGTATCTTTAATTAAGGAATTGTTTAATTCATTTTAATACCCAGTAGCCCGTAACATTATTAAATGATCGAATAGCCGTTTATTTATTTTTTTGTTTTTAATGTTGCAAATCAAGAGCAGGCTGAAATTATCGACATCAAATGTACATAAATGGATAAACAATATCAGTATCACCCTAGAGGGGTTATGGGTGTGTACGGTTCCTAGCCGACGGTTGTACAAGGAGATTTTACCCTTTAGATTTAAATTTTACGGTTGTATAAAGAGATTTTATTGTTTAAGGAGATTTTATGGTACCCAATTTTGTAGGCTAGGTAAGCCATATTGGGCTACTAATATTATAAATCATTTATCTGCAAGAGCCAGTATAGGACCAGTAGATAGCAACATAGCAAAAAAAATATTTAAAAACATGTAATAAATAAAAAACAACTTTTAATTTAAAAAGTAAAACAAATAAAAAGATTTTCCACAAGCTTAATACTGCATATGTAATGTTGTAGTATTTCCTTAAAAATAATTAATCAGTTTCAATGAAAATAACTAATTAATCCTGGATTTAACAACTACATAAGCCCGTGTTTTAAAAAAATTTTTAGAAGAAATTAATAACAATAACTTATTATAAAAATAACAATTTGCGTTTTCATTAAATAAAATATCATTTTTAACCAAAGTTTGTTTTTCGAACAAAAAGAAGAGGATGCCTAACATTACATCAGTAAAGTATCTCTCTCAAGACCAATGTCACGAACTTAAATTTAAAAGTTTCACTGTAGATAGCGTTTTAACAACTTCTTCCTGGGAACTGATAACAACTTCCAAAGGACACTATATCTTTGAATGTATACGTGATTTGTAATTTGTGGCTACTGAACTTGGCACGTCGCCATTTTAAGAGTACAACTGATATAGTTAAATTTTTTTTTATAGTTCCTTGGACGGCAACGGTACATAGATAACACCTACACATTTCTCTAAACTTGGTATCATCAGGAAAGATAGAAAATAATAATAAAATAAAAAAGTATAATATATAAAGCATATATCATCTTCAAGGCCTGAGAAAAATCCAACCACCACCAAGACCAAGATGCAAGTAGAGGCTTAAAGCATTATGTTTGAAATATTTCCACTCATGCACAGTAAATATTATAAATAATTTATAAATGTCAAACGAATTCATTTAACTTATTCGTACAGTCTAATTGTTACTAGAACTAACTAAACTGACAGAAAGTGGTAAGAACTGCAGAGTTTCTATGCCAAAGTTTGCGCAGAATGTTATTTCTATACCAGATATTACACATGTCTGCCTGGTTTCCCCTACCTAAGCGACTTAAAGAGCCTGGGTGTGCGCTTGGACGGTCTACAGATTCCACAGAATCGATTCATGGCTACAAACACAATAAATAATTTATTAATTTTTTTTTAAAGAAAAGATATGACCAGGACCGGGACTCGAACCCGAGTCTCCCACGTATCCGTCGTGGCACCTTAACCATCTCGGCCATCCTGGTTCTTATCTCGGTCAGACATATCCAATTAAAATAATGTTCATTAAACATTGCTTTTATTTTTGGATCTTGTTTACTTACGTCTTTATATATTATTATAATTTATTTCTTTTATTTTATTGTTAGATGTTATATTTTTTAAAATATTTTATTTGAAAAGAAAAGATATGACCAGGATCGGGTCTCGAAACCGGAGATATAGGATCAGTGAAAAGAAAGGATATATCTGACCGAGAAGCGAACCAGGATGGCTGAGGTGGCAAAGCACCACGACGGATACCTGGGGCCCCGAGTTCGAGTCCCGGTCCTGGTCATACCTTTTCTTTTCAAATAAAACATTTAAAAAAGTATAACATCTAACAATAAAATAAAATAAATAAATGATAAATAATTTAGATGCCATGATAAAATTTATAATTTATATGAACTTAGGAGGTATAGTTGTCATTCAGCATGTTTTTGTACTGTGGTACTTCGCTTCTACCTTAAAATAATAGTTGGTTAGGTTTTTATGAAACAGCTAATATATATGACTGTTGAAGCCTTTTAAATTTAAATAAGTTATACATTTTTGGAAAAAATAAAACAAGGAAAAAAAAATTGTTAGTGCATTATGTTTGAAAATATCCTTCTTATATTGAATAATTTAGTAGAAATTTCAAAGCCGATTGTAATATTTAGGTACAAACTATAAAATAATCGTAATATGATGGTTATTAAAATTGATACAATTGTTTGATTATCTTAAGGAAGGAATATGGAATACGTTTAGAGATTTTTTTACCGTCAAGTCTGTCTGTATTATGATTATCTGTTTTTAGAGTGGAATGAATTTAGTCGATATTTTTTTTAATGTTATATACGTCGCGTGTTACAATGGAAACTTTTTACTGTTTTATTTTTTATTTTTTAATAATAAGTTTTACGTGTCGAAAACTACACATGTATCAGAACATTTCACATAAAAAATACAATAAAAAAAATGTATTAATAGTAAAAAATCAAAACAACAATTATATTTTTCTTTCATCTCAAAGCTATAAAGAAAGTTCTGCGTTGTTTTTTCACGCATGGCATATAAACATTACTTATTTTTATATGTATATGTGCATGGTCGGATCCAGGATTTTTTTCTGGAGGACACAACGGACTGAGGGGCAGAAATATCAACAATAACTAAAAAAATAAACTTGTAGTATATATAGAAAGGTTTCAAAGGTTTATTAAAATATCAAAACAATGGTTTCACTCATGTTCATTCTGTTATTTTAATCATATATTCTAACAACTATGATCATGTCATTTACCTATAAGTATGTACTGTAATGGATTCTCCACTATACACAAAAACCGTCTGGGGAGGCACGTGCCCCCCTAAATCAACCCTTGTACATCCACGATATACATGTACACGTTTTTAAATTTAAGAAATTTCTATTATATATTTCTACTATATTTTTTAAACGAAATTAACTATCTTTAGTAGTTTAAATAATGTAAACAAATAAAATAAAATCACTTAAGAAGCATAATAACAAACAAATAAATAGAAAAATGAGCTGAGCAAAGCATTATTAAAAAAACCAATACTCTCTGGAATAATTAAAACCATTAGGGAATTATATTATCTATTTTAATTGCTGAACTAGGGAGTAGTCCAGTTGAAATGGCCAATTGGTTCGGCTGAGAGCCCTGTAAGTGCTTTGTTGACAGAGTTTTATAGACGATACTTCTTTATTGCGACTATAAGAAAATAACTCTAAAAATAGAGTTCTACTGCATAGATTGGGAATTTTTATATTACTATAACAATCCAACTCCATTTAATGGACGAGAAAATGGTCCACGTGGAGGTCAAAAATAATGTCTTTAACATTAAGCAACTGCTGGTTAGATTCCAGGAGGATGTAGTCTCCCCTGCATTAGAACATGGATCATATTGTTCGGGCGTCTTTCTTGACGTAGAACAGGCTTTTGACGGAGTCTGGCATCCTGGATTGCTCTACAAACTCCATAAATTCCTACCCCCTAGATAATTTCTCAACCTTCAATCCTATCTCACAAATAGAACTTTCCAAGTAAACCTTAATAATGTCTATTCATCCCTCTTTTCCCGATCTGCTGGTGTTCCTCAAGGTTATCCTTGGCCCAATTCTTTATATAATTTATACAGCTGACATCCCAACTCATCCTAATACTAGCCTTACCACGTATGCTGATGATACCTGTGTATTATCAAGCCAGTTATTATTACCCAAAGCCTCCAATCCCATATCACTGATCTTGAAGAATGGTGTCAAAACTAGAGAATTAAAGTAAATTCTCAAAAATCGCATCAAATCACTTTTACCTTACGTCGTAAATCAATGACTTCCTGCCCTTCAGTATCCTTTTATAATATTCCACTAGTGCCTGTAGAACAGATCCGATACTTAGGGTTGCACCTTGACAAACGATTAACCTGGAATCCTGTTATTATGATTAAAATAACAGAAAGAACATGAGTGAAACTATTGTTTTGAGATTTTAATAAACCTTTGAAACCATTCTATATATACAGGTTTATTTTTAAGTTATTGTTGATAAGCCCATATTAATCATTGCGACGCTATCACTTGAATAACATCAACCGGGTGCATCCTACACAATTCCACAATGAGGTTAAGTAAGCTTATAAATAATTAAAATGAATATACTTTATTAATAAAATTTCTTATTTGGACTTCAAGTTAAGATATACATTTTGACATGAGCAATAATGATTCAGAATTAGTAGAGCATTACTATAAAATAGGTACAACACAACTCACTCCCATCTAACATCGATGAGATGTAAGTAATGGAATTTATTGATTAGTTTATTCAATCGGAAATTGTTGAATATTATTTTATCATTTTTAATCGCTGTTAATTTGTTATTATATTATGTTTTTACTGTAATTCGTATTGTGGTTTTATTTACTTTTTTGTTTCTTAGGTAAACACCACCTGAATTGATTATCCAGCCTTTTCACCAGATATATATTTTTTCAGTTAAATATTTGGTATTCTAAAGGGGCCTAGTCCCAGAATAAAATTATTATTTTATTCTGTCAAGCCAATTCAAATTTTCATTTTAAAAACTTTATGATTTTTTAAACTAAAGCAACAACTTGGACTATTTTACAATTTAAAAAATCTTTTATTAATCTACAGACCGTGGAGAATTTAGGAGTTCTCCAGTGGTCTAATCTATTTTTGTTCCGAATATTCTTATTTTCGAATACTTTAAGACGTTGTTCATCTTCAGAGTCAGCGACTAGGTTTCACATCCGTAAAGAAGTGTTGGAAGAATCATATTTTTATAGATTCTCATTTTTAGATGTCGAGAAATAAAACGTGTTAGGAATATAATGTCGCTACCAAATATTAACAGGCATTCCCCGCCTTAAATATCGCTTTTTCTTCCTCTTGAACTCCGTATTTTCTATTTACCATAAACCCTGAGTACTTAAACTTCTCGGTTTAAGCACTCAAGCTACAACATTATTTTCAACATCACCGCCCTTTTCTGCTACTAATCAAATACTTAGTCTTATCCGAATTCAATTCAAGCCCTATTTCCTTACCCGCATTCATCATCGTTTCTGCACTTAGTTTTATGGTTATATAATTATTTTTAATAGTACTATGCATAAATATAAAATAACTAAAGAGGATACTACGATCTGAGTTCTAGAAGGAGACAAGAAGCAGATAATGTTCTAACTTCGGGACGGACGTGAAGCTGTTTTTCCGATTCCGTGAGTGCTCCTTCTTTCCGTTTTTGCTCTTCCTCTTCGGAGGAACCGTTTCCGCTTCGTTTAGCAAATGGCGCCCCGCCCCGGCAATTTGCAATTTGTCCAAATTATAAGTCCCCTCCTTCTATCTTCTATCCGCCTTTTCCTCTACCTCTCTTCCTATATTTACTTAAACTCTTAACCTCCTTTCATTTACAACACTTAAGTCACTTATTCCCCATTTATCTGATTATTTTTGAACCTTCTATTTCGTTTTATTCGTCCTTCTTGTTTGGATTATTTCTTTTTTTTTTTTTAATTCAATTTCACAATCCTGACCTATATCTAAGAACCAAAAACAAAGAAAGCATTGCGAAACATATAAATAAGGATGCAGAAAACAAAGTAATATTCTAAACGGTCTGTAGATTAATAAAAAGACTTTTTAAATTGTAAAATAGTCCAAGTTTTTATATGTTGCTTTAATTTAAAAAATCATAAAGTTTTTAAAATGAAAATTTGAATTGGCTTGACAGAATAAAATAATAATTTTATTCTAGGACTAGACCCCTTTAGGATACCAAATATTTAACAGAAAAAAATATATCTGGTGAAAAGGCTGGATATTCAATTCAGATGTTGTTTACCTAAGAAACAAAAAAGTGAATAAAACCATAATACGAATTATAGTAAAAACATTATATAATAACAAATTAACAGCGATTAAAAATGATTAAAGCGATTAAAAAAATAATATTCAATAAGTTCCGATTGAAGAAACTAATCAATATTGCTCTAATACTTCTGAATCATTATTGCTCATGTCAAAATGTATATCTTAATTTGAAGGCCAAATAAGAATTGGTATTAAAAAAGTATATTCATTATAATTATTTATACGCTTACTTAACCCAGAAGCTCTATATATTTATGAATTTATGAATTAAGTTGACTAATTAATAAAGTGATAAAAACACAACCACCCTCTGGAAAAGAATTTAAAAAAAATCCAATTGTGAATAACCTTAGGACGTTTAAAGAAATAATAATTAGAGTAATGATAAATTATCATAAATGATTACTCTGGCATCCCCTCCAAAAAGTAGTACTATTTAAGACATATTCAATACCCAAAAACATAGCTTTAGATATACAAAAAGAACCTGTACCGCTATAACCCATGACGGGTCTGGAGTTCAGTACATGGTAGAGACTGTACTGTTTTATGGACAACGGTTCTGCAAGGAGGTGACTTGTCCTAGGTCACGCTCAACCGCCAGATTTTTCACCTTAATTTGGGTACCCTATTTTTATAATATTTTATAGAGGCTGGGTAAGCCCCAGGAGGGTCCTAGATCCTATATGATCCATCTCCCGCTGCAAACAGACTAAATAAAAATCATGGCCTGCAGCGGGATTTGAACCAGGATTTCCGGCCTGGCAACTCAGTGCTCTACCACTGAGCCACTCCGCTCCCTCGCTTTAGATATAAGAAGAGTGGGATTTCATTAAGACGATATGTCCCTCTTATGTTATATTTACCGTCAAAATATATTTTAAAAAGAAAGAGGTCATAACAGTATGAGACCTGTGTAGATATTATGTTACACTATTGAGTTGAAGCTGGCTCTACAAGGTAGCATTAATCTTGGCCTATAGCGACGATTCGGATTGGCGGTGGTTGAGACATTATCCGAGGCAGTAGGTACAATTGATTGTTGCAGAACAATGGACTTCGCAGGATTCCTCCGCTGGAATCCGGCCATATCGGAAAGGGACCATCTACTTAACTGCTCATCCGTCCCACGGGATAGGGGCTACTCCTACTGGGGATTATTATCCCAAGTATAGTGGGCCCAACTTTTTGGAGCTCTTAGTCCATCCATATTTTTTTCTTATCACTGCAAATCGATTACAAGAAAAATAATTGGAAATGTACTTGACGCCATATAGTACAGGTGAAACAAAAATGTAAAATAGAATAATGAATAAACTTGGATCACTATAACCCACAAGTGGTTCAGTGTGCTGTTCCTAAGCCAACGGATGTGCAACCAAGTACTTCACTTGACTAACGGTGCCAACTTTTCAGGGTGACTGAAATGAGTATACTAAAAGAAAAAAATTAAAATTATTCTACAGATTGTCACTGTCCGAATTGAGGATTCGTTATGGATGACTTTATTCTTAACAAAATAAGGAGCATTGAGGATTGAAAAATAATTCAAAATTGAAAGTTGATTGTCAGAGCAATAACATAATTATTTCCAGTTATGCGTTGCAGAAATCTGTTCTCAATCTTTTTCACTCAATCGAAGAAATATGGAACAAATAAATTAGTTTTGTGGTTTAACATAACTCAGACGACAATTAATAACGTTTACGAATTTTATTAACTTAGTCATACCCCCCTCAAGTTTTAGAGGAATATTCATAAGAAAATCTATACATACTTTTTTTATTACAAACATAATTTCCAGTTTAAAATACTTAGACTAACTTCTCTACAAGCTAGCATTCACATCCTGACTGTGAGCGGATACATAAGAAATACAATCGATTTCATAACAAATACAATGGACATAACAACCCATTAAAAGTAAAAATGACCAAAAAAAAAACACATCAAAAAGAGGCTAAAAAAGTCTTGGGTTAGATATCTTCTGTATTTTTAATAATTCTTAAAAAAAAATATGAAAGACATATCGCGACGTATTTTCATTGTCTTTATTCCTATCATATAATTACTTTATGTAATACTGACTTAGACAGTCAACCTAATGATTATCCATGTTGAATTAGACTGGTTTGTATCTGCGTAAATAATAATAGTAAATAAAATTTTGTTTTGAATTCCTTTCCAAATTACTAAAAGGGACCTTTGTACGCCTCCGCCTCACCGGTATTGTTAATCAAATCAAAAGCGAAACATAATCAAACTCCTTTGATCCTATCTTCATTTATCAACGAGATACTGAAAAAATAATGTAAAAATTTATCCTTCCTAAAAATCAGTGTTCTAAAAATATCCTGCAGAAAATATTTGTTTATTTATTTATTTAATGTCGCTTTATGTTACAGTAGGAGCCCTAAATTTGTTATATCCAGATTTAATTAGGATAGGTATCTCTAACCGTCTCTTTAGAAGGACGGCATAACCAAGAATTTCTAACACATTTAAAAAAAAAAAATAATACAATCATTAAAGATATACACATAAAGTAATTTTCTTAGTAATAGTAATGAAAAATTACACTTCATTGAGATGGACAAACGGAATATCTTGGTTTGATAGGATACTCAATAAGAGTTTAAGAAATAATGGATGTACAAAATACCATCCTGGAAAAATTATAGTTTGGAAATCTAAAGGGAATGGAAATCTAAACTAAACCATACTGTTACGGTCAAAGAGAGAATGACGGGCGAACGGGGTTAACGTCTTAATCCCGTCGACTGGATTAAGAAGGTCCTAGAAGATCTGAGAACGGCCTCCCCCACTCCCGTGCGACTAGAACGTTCGATCTTGATATAATTACCACTCGCTGCCGGCTAGGAGATTGAGTAGTAAACCAGGCAGTGTGATGAACAAGTGAATCAGTAATAAGTGAGTTAGTAGTAAGTGTGATAAACTATACAGTAGTGAACCGGGAGTGTGATAAACTTGTGTGTCAGTGAACTCTGACAGTCTCGCGAGTGTAATAAACCGTTTCTGTTTATTACTTGACACTTAATTAGAGAACCTTACGGTCGGTGGACTTTAATTAGGGAACTGTAAGTGTTAATTAGTAGTTGTAAACTGTAGTGTAATTCTATTGTATTTATACAAATTTATGTAAATAGTTACTAATACTAAATAGCTTAATATCTTATAATATTTTAGTAATTAAATAGGAGTTAGGCCTAGGTTAAAATCTTTAGAATATTGTTATTGTAAATTTAAATTAGTCTAATAATGTAATTGTTAATAATTTCATTGTATTCTTTTATTCAATTTGTTAATAAATATTAGTATCTCGAATTTAGGAGTAGTTTATTCATTTTTACATCCAGTAGCCCGTAACAATACTTATACAAATGATAAATGTAATGACTCTTATATCAATGAAATTCTAGCCTTTAAGCTAAAGTTGATGATAAGAAATTGTATTACTCATCCAAAGTCCCTAGGCGTCCAGTCTAGAGCATGTTGCTGACGCAGACCTGGGTTTACCCCTACCAAAAGTTACTAAATACGGCTCTTTGAGTCTTTCGGCCAACCGCACTACACAATGAGTTATCCTATTCCCTATTTAATTAGCATTGCAAGTAGCAGTTTGTATTTATTAGGCCCTAAATGTACCTTTGATCATTTTCATCCCACGGAATATTTATCTGATAAGGGTATCTGTTCCGTAGGTTGCCGCTACGAGTTTTAACTATTTATTCGTTTCATTTTTAATATCTTAAAAAAATACAAGTTTGTTTGATTATGTAACGTCACTTTTATCCTGCTATTACTATTTGGACGATGCTACAGTTGGAGCTATAAATTTTGCCTATCCATGTTTAATTAGGATAGAGATTTCTAGCGAATACTTGACAACATACAGGCTCGGGACCCCCTTTTTTAACTTCCCTACTGAAGGCGGCATAACCAAGGATTTTTTACTCCATTTAAAAAACACTAGCCCAACCTGCCGGGCTACGAACCCGCGATATCGGGCTTAGTAAGTTGTAACGCTAACCACTAGACCAGAGATCGCCTCCCCTTCCCGATGTAATTAATATTACAAATCTATAAATGTACGTGATAACATTTATTATTGTACCTACGGTCAATTTTATTTTGGAATTATTTTCTGATAAGCAATAAATAACATAAATCCGAATATAACATAAATAAATGCCATTTGTAAGATAAAGGAATCTACTATATTCAGTTCTACCGGAATAAATATTTGGGGTATATATTTATCTAAAGCTTCATGATAATAAGAATGGAAAAAAGGGTTGATGGTTAGAGGCGTGACAAAAGGAAGACGAATTGAGTTGTCATGTCTGGATGAGCCGGAATGGGAGAGGGGATGGGCGAGGGGCGAGGGGGGTGAAATATGGAGCACTTGGAAATTCTACCCCCCCCCTTCCCCAGAGCCCTTTCCTTTTCTAATATGAGACAATGTCAGATGGAAATTGAATATCGACCTCTTTGGACAGGTGTGGCCCCCGGTTCTCTCAGCACAGCATTTATAACACCCTACACATTACTCAAGCTAACGGAGCATGGAGCGTTGTATTGCTTTTGGTTCGGGTAGATACTGCCCTGTGGTGTTGGCTGAATCTGATATAGTCCCGTCTGGAATCGTACGATAACTTGGGGAATGGTGGCTTGTTTGGTTAGGTTTATGTCTTCATCAGAAATACCCCATTCTCTTTCAATATAACTAACTTGAGGCAGTTATTTAAAATATCTGTTTCCTACGTATAGGTACAGTAACAATATTGATACAGAAATGGTATATTCAATAAATTATTACAAACAATAACCTGACCTTTACCACTACAACCCGTGAACGGGTCTGGGGTTCAGTACATGGTAGAGACTGTACTGTTTCATGGACAACGGTTTTGCAGGGAGGTGATTTGTGCCTAGATCACGCTCAACCGCCAGATTCCCTCCCCCCCCCTATTTTGGGTAACCTATTTTTATAACATTTTATAGAGACTGGGTGGGCCCCAGGAGGGTCCTAGATTCTGTATAATTCATCTCCGGCTTCAAAAAGACTAATTAAAAATCTTGCTTGCAACGGTATTTGAACTAGCATTTCCGGCACGGCAACTCAGTGGCTATGACAAAACCCTGAATCCATATCCCATAAATTACAATCCTATCATTATATCTTCAATCATGGTTAAATTATTATTATTATATGATTATAAATTAATAGTTGTTAATAAGTTTTTGAGAAAAGAGGCAATTTCGAAAGCTCGTTCGGAGAACGAAGGCTATACCACTGATACTAATTAAACCCCGGGCCACCCTAGCTCCAGATATTGGCTTCTGTGTCAGCTACCTCCGATCAAATATCACATCTCCTGTCTACCTCTAAGATGTCAGTCCGTTTAATTCTGTTAACAGAGCTACTACTTGGAAATTCCTCAATTAATTTAAATAGTTACCTGACAGAGACACTAAAGTTTGTTTGTAATACATCTTAACGTACTCTCTCTCTCTCTCTATATATATATATAGAGAGAGAGAGAGAGAGACTATATACTATATATATATATATATATATATATATATATATATATATAGTAACCACTAAGTGAACCAGGATTTCTTGATGGCAACTCAGTGCTCTACCAATGAGCCACTCCGCCCCCTACTTAAATAACTAGAAATACGTTAGTTAATCAAAGGCAGGTGAATTTATATAATATAAAGGATTATACAGGATGTTACCCTTTCAAATAATGGGAAGCGTAAAAGATCCTAAAGTTAAGGGACAGCCATTCAGCACAGGAAGCTACATCCCTATATGCTACATTATGTTCCCGCACGAACTTTCAGTGGCTTCTGAGTGGTCGTGGACTGAAATGTATTTGCAGTTGGAACGGGGCACATTTAAATAGACAGTAATGAGCTGAAATGACAGGCATACCGCTTCCAAAGTTTACATTACATTACCCATCTGTCCCTAAAATCTTCTTGTTTAATCTGCTCACGAGTGAGTTATGTGAAACCGTTTCAAATACCAACAAAATCATTATAAAATACACAGTAAAATTACTAATTATTTTACAGCGAGGTTGTTAAGGATCATTTTCATCAATATTTTTTCATGTAATGCATGAACAAATTTTTATTTTAATTTAACGTATTCGTTATATTTATTCAAAATTCATAACAGTATTATCAGTGATAGAGCACTGAGTTGCCATGCCGAAAATCGTAACGGAGAATATACATAAAATAATTGTTAGAATGCAATTTGAAAAAACACTAAAACAAAGCCTAGTCTGATTAATACTAGAAAATAACAAAGCAGCCATTTTAAAGACAGACTATTTAGTAATTTTCCAGTATTTTAAATTAATTTCCAATATATGAATTATTTTGCGATTTTAAATTGCATATTAATCATAATATTTTATTTGTTGTTTATTTAATTCATCTAATATTTTATTTAACACATATTGCACAACAAATTATAATGAATATGTATAAGCTTACATATTGATTATAATTATATATGTGATGTAAATGAATTTTACAAAAAATTTAGATAAATGCACAGTAACCCAACGTCCTACGTGTGCGACTAAAAGCGAACGCAAAAGCGAAGCGGTGGACGCGCGAATTCAACGCGATGCGGTCGCGCTGTCCTATGTGCGCGTGAAGCGTCTCGCTTTTCAGAAGACACTGTGCATTCGTCATGAACAGACGCGAACAAATATTATTGGAAAAGTCACTACTTAAATATCAAATACTCAAGAATTATTTACCGCAGAGAAGTAGAACTAATAGTGTATACTTAGAAAGGCATATTTATGGAGAATATAACAATTTGTTTGAGGCATTAAAGACCCAACCCTTGATATTCAAAGAATATTGTCGAATGTTCCCAACAACGTATGACTACCATAAATTGATTGACTAAATTAATAAATAAATGTGTTGTGCTTACTTGTAGTCACAGTCATTTTAGCCAAATCTTCCCATTCGATAATAATCGTTTGTGATAATTTGTATTCCTTTTACCCCATAATATAGGACGTCCCTGGATAGCATTAATTAATATTTCTGTTTTAGACATTTATAATAATATTTACTATATATTACAAAAGACTTTGTTAATTTCTTCTGGTTGACACCGTGTACAAACATTTTTTGCCGACGTTTCGCCAACCAAGCTGAAGACTTCCTCAGGGCTGAGATGAGAATGAGGATGACCCGAGCGCTCTCGGCCTATATACCCACTCGGGTCCGTTCGGGTCCACTCGTCAATTGTCGGATCGTTAGTCGATCAGGTCCCTTCGTCTTCTGGAACGGAGTCTACTTTTCCATGAACACGACTGGCTGTATTCTGATTCATCGGCAAAAAAAAAAAATTTTTGTACACGGTCTAAACCAGAAGAAATTAACAAAGTCTTTTGTAATAATAGTGCCCGTGGAAACCTAAAAGAATATTTATATTATTATAATAATATAAATATGTACACAATATTTATAATAATACATATAGAACAAGACGGCACCGCATCTAGTTCGCGCGAATATATCAAGCCAATTGATCGCGTTCGCTTCGCGCCTAACCACGGCTAAGTGAATTCGGTCACGTAGGCCACTCCTGTAAGTTTCGGCTGTTTTTTTTTTGGCGCGTGCTGCTTCGCTTCGCCTAATACGCCGCCTAATGATACTGTATTACCGCTTTTCAGAAACTTCAAAAGATTTTATATTGTAAAAAACATATATAAGTAATAAAAATAAAATGAATATTTCGTCTTTCAAGTATTTATTAGCATCATAAGGTGCTTTAGCCAGCGACCTGTCCTGCTTTATGAGAGGGAACGTATTGAGATTCCTTTTCATTACATCAGGACCCCGGGAAGAGATTGTCGTTTGAAGTAATGAAGTGGGGGGCAGTAAGGAAAATTAAGGGAGCTCTTAGGGCGAGCCGGGGGGAATGCTAATGTGCCCGTCTCTAAGATCGTCCTTTAATTAAAAAAGGTTCGGAGCAGTAAATCCCGAGTCCTGGGAGCCCTTCTCGCTGTTATCCCTCGGGAAGAAATGTTAATAAACGCCTCCCGACAAACAAGTGAAAAGAAAGTGGACAGGGATAAGGATAAAACTCGGAGCTTCCTGATTTATATTAAAAGAAAGATTAAATTGGGCCTGAGCAGTTTATCGCATTTCCTTAAGCTGGTTCTAGTATTCAACTGAAATGAAAGAGTTACGGTTCTTAGCTTGGTCAAGAGTTATATTTGGTCACGGTACAACTAGAAGTTGTCAACAACGTACCGTATTGAAGTATTAAGTAATCAAATGGTTCGAGGGGCATGGCTGCATTGTCTGGAGGCTCCTCGACGATAGCAATGGCAAAAGAGGAAGTCAAAGAGGCAGAAATTATATAATTTCTTCCTTGTTTCAGCAGTGTTTTGTTCCTAAAGCCTCCTCTTTTATTTGTATGTATGAGTCGTTCACTGCACAAATCGACTAACTTTCCATCCACTTTTTGAAAAATCTTAAATTTAAGTGTGAAAGCACTTGGTTTAGTCATAATTTTTTATATTAATAAATCTTTCCCAGCAGTAAAGGTTAGCACCATTAAATAATAAAACATTTTGTCCACTGAACAATAAATAATTTTTTTCAGAGGTCATTTTGATTAATTCCGTACTCTGGTGTAAATCATTACAATACCATTTTAACCGACTAGCAAGCGCTAAATGATTTTATCTAGTGAATAAGGTTCAAACCACACAATGGATAAGGGCAGAGTAGCGAGACCTTATCCAATTTAAATGTCTATAATGAATATTCAAAATTTAATATTTCGATTCAAAATTTAATTCGAAAGAAGGAAATCTGTGGTAGATAGACCACAAAGTTTGAAAAATATAGATCAGGATTTGTTATATCCTAAAGGTATATCTGTAGGAAGGGAAAAAAGGAGAGACCTGATAGATCTACTGAAATTCATCCCTCCTTTTAAACTTGATTACTTTAAAAACATGCGAAAAAATCGAAATAACGAGTCCTTACATAAAGCTGTTGAAAAATATATCATTTATTCTGCTGACGAACTAATCACAACTAATAATATAACATATCAAAACTGTTAATATTAATTTTTATGAAAACTTTGTAATAAAAATATCTAATAATTAACTTTTTCTGTGATAAGAAATTTAAAAATTTAAACAATGAATTTAAATTTATTACTTTTTTCACTTGCCAAACCGATTAACACCACCGGTCACATAAAAATTATAACATTTCTGACGATAGCTTTTTGCCTAGTCTTTTCTATTAATTTTATATACTTTTAGATGAAAGCTACATCTTTATTTATGCATTCTGTAATATTTATTTGAATTTATATTATGAAGGGAATTTTAAAAAACAATCCACACTATTTTTTCGCATTTCTCCACTTTTTGTTTTATTGATGTAATCAATTTGTGCGTTTATTGGCTTATATACCACCTCTGAAATATTTCCAGGTTTTTAGAAAATAGGAGCAGAGTAGAGAGATCACGTGATAGACAGAGATCAGAAAGGAAAATCAAAGCATAGATAAGAAAGTAGTCGCTATATTTGTTGATAAATTATAAGTTTTTCCATAATTAATAGTCAATCTAGTTAGTTTCATATCAGAATGTCTTTTTTATTATAATTTTATATCTTTCCATTTCACAATAACTTGAATTCTTTCTTAAAAGTCAAGTCTTCAATTTCCTAATTATTAGTAATGTGGATAGGTAGCTAAATACATTGAATACCTTAAACAAAAGGCAAAAATAACCAAGAAGCGCAAAGAAGATTGAACAAGGATAGAGAAATTCTATAAAAAAAAAAAACTTAAGGTTAATCCGAGGTAAACTTCATAGGCGGATCCAGGGGGTGCACGGGGACACGTGCCCCCCAGACGGTCTTTTGTGTACTGTGGAGAATCCATTACAGTACATAGTTATAGGCAAATCATGGGATATTATAACAGAAATAACGTGAGTGAAACTATTATTGAGATATTTTAATAAACCTTTGAAACCTTTCTATAAATTCTACAAGTTTATTTCTAAAATATTGTTGATTTTTTTGGCCGTCTGTTCGTTGTGCCCTCCCAGGAAAAAATCCTGGATCCGCCCTTGACTATATTCATGGTAAAAACGGTTTCAAATTAAAAAAAATGCGGATTAGTTACGATAAAATAATAATAAAATTTAAATTAGTTAATATGACTTCCGACAGTTAACTCATTCGTTTGTGTTTAATATTTACTTCAAGTCTATGGTAGAGCTTTGATACTATTCTCTTTTAAAGAAACTACCATAGTTTTATAAATATATATGACTTTAGTCATCCTTAATTATGTTATAGTATCATAGCTACAGGAATCATTAAGTAACAGACTACACCTTGAGTGCTCTCAGGCAAATAAATAATGAGATATCGAACAATAGGTTTGATATTGAACCGGACAGGTAGATGACCGGGCAGGTAACCTAAAGGGAATCGAGAGCCGTAGATTAAGGCTTCCTATTGAAGATGAGAGCACTAATATCCGGGGCCACCTCCTAGTCCAGCCAGCCTTACAGGGAGCCTCATTACGGGGCGATGCTAATGGAGGGATCAGCCTCTGAATATGCCTGCCTGTCTCTTCTGAATTCAGTAATGTGGGATAATGTACAATGTAATTGCACAATACTACAATTAAACTTAACAGACTAATCGGAGATAAAATTTAAAATAGAAAAGAAATAATAAAAATGAGCTTAAACTCGAAAAGATACCTAAAATATAAAGCAGTAGGAAAAATCCTTTTTTTTTTTTTTTATTTCGAATCCGACCAGGATCGAAAAATGAGAATGAAATACTAGAGTGGAAGGCAAGAGAGGGAGAGTGCCCAAGTCAGAACTGGGAAGACGGGGTGAAGTTGGCTTTCAAGAAAAGAGGAATGGATTAGAATAAAAGAAATGAGCTGGTACAGAAGAGAGACAACCGGGTCAAGCTCTCATAGAAAGGGTCTCCTCTCACTGCTTAGACAGTAAGCGAGGGCAAAAGATTATGATGATGGTTATTGAAATTAACAACTGTATTGAGAATGAGTGAAAGAAGATTAGTAAGAACACGTCACGAGAACAGAAGTGATGGTCTCTCCGAGCACTTAAATACTGCTCTGAGACGAGAAGAAGCCGTGGGAGACCTCGAAAGCAGTGGATTGAGGAGGTGAGGGAACAATTGGCAGCTAGAGTTCTGGCAGGAGATGATTGCATGGACGAAGCTTATGGAGGGAAGGTGTATTGGGGATCGGGATTTGATAAATATTGCAATACTCCCACGAATAAGACCAAATGTATTGTAACAGTGCAATAAGTAAATATAATAAATGATAAATTATGACATGGCTAAAGGGAAGTAGAGAAACTAATCAGTTGTACTAAAATAACAAACCCAACTTAGAAAGTCACGAGGCCATCTTTTTTTCAGAAGGCTCGGAAGATTATGGGGAATAGAAGAAGTACCTAGGTTTGAAACGAGTGGGTTTGAGTGGGAATAAAGTTTGTAATCAATAGACTGGTATCGGGTTCAGGCCGAATCATAACAAATTTGACATAAGGATGACTTCATTCGTAGCACACTAAGCAACATCAAGGATTTCCCAATGGATTTTGGATTGTAATGTTAGGATACGAGAGGAATTCGATGACTTATTGGAACCCCAAAGCTCTTTGCAAAATTCCAGAATTAAAGGCTTTAGTTAAGTCTCTAATGGAAAAATCAAATCAGTCAACGTTTTGCATAGTTGAGGCATCATAAGACGCACAATTTCTAAAATAATATCGACTCTACCTCTAGTAAAAAGTTAATAATCTACTGTAGTAAAATTAAATCAACAGTTGTAAAACTGTTCCTCTGTTTAATTGAGACTGGTTAATTGAGGGTATTCCCCTAGTTATAAAAAAAAAAGACTTTTTATTATTAGAAAAAGCTTGTATTTATAATTAAAAATACATCTATAGATAGATATATCATTATCGATACTAAAAAAACATATTAAAATCTGAGTATTCATATAGTATAAATATAAAGTATCACACTTTTTTTAGACGATATTCCTCTGAGCTACCCTCTCCATTTATCTATATCTAATATACGTATATAAAATTGTCGTATCACAGTTTTTGTAAAAAAACTCCTCCAAAACGACTTGACCGATTCTTATGAAATTTTGTTTTTATATTCAGTAGGTCTGAGAATAGGATGTAAGCAATTTTTCATACCCACAAGTGATGTGTGTCGGCCATTATTATTGATTATATCTAATTTGAATCCACCAATTATGAAATCTTACACGTTTGGTCATCAAAAATATCAACGGGAATGTTATTGAAGCAGCAATGTTGACTGGAATCTTTAAAGGAGAAGTCGTCCTGTAGCCATGTATTCCTATGATGCCATCGGAACCTATAAAACAGTTCAAAAGAATTAGATATAGGTTTGGATTTTGCTATGACCATCAACAAATCTCAAGGCCAGACAATGTCCATTTGCGGTTTGGACGTAGAACATCCATGTTTCTCCCATGGACACTTATATGTTGCATGCTCACGTGTTAGTAAACCATCTAATCTATTTGTATCAGCAAAAGACAGATTAAAAGAAAAATTGCGCATCGATTCGCGCCCAATTAAAGTGAAATAAATAGTTATAATTTAAAAAAATATTATTAGCCATAGTTAAAAATCAACCATGATATTCCTCATTCATTAGTTTATTAAAATTATTAATGTTTATATTTTATCAGTTAGGAATATTGAACATTATTTTTTATTATATACTGTACTTAGATATGAGATGAATAAAATGTAAAATAAAAAATCTATTTGATTCATTTTTCTATTCATTCATTGTTTCTTTAAAATACAAATTTTTACGTAATATATTTTTAAAACTATTACAACAGCCACTGCAACGCGTGGGCGGGTCAGATATTATTTATATAAATGAAACATAAATCACTGAAATGTTATATTTGCATCTGAAGCCATGGAGAAGAGAAAGTATTATACAATGGCAAAAACGACACGTGTCAGATTCCCCCCCTTTCCTCTACTTGTACCAGTACCGGTAGCATCGTATTCTGTACAGTATCTATTTAGGACATTATTACATTTTCAATGGCGTACACGTGAGTTCTCTACGTATCTTCATTGACCGATTTTACTCACCTTCCCGATATCCTTCGCACAGCGATTTCTACCTTAATTTTCTACAAGCGTTTTCCTCTCCAGGACCTTGCTCAATCATGAAGGAAAATAATGTCACGATTAACTAACGTAGAGTCCTCCTATTCTGTTGCCACTGCACAGTCTGTTATTAGCAGTATTAATATATCCTTTGTTAGCAGTTAGCGAATTGGTGAAGTGAAAACCAGCCACAGAACTCAGTTCAACAATATACATCGTTAATGAGAGCCGAAACAGGGCTCTGCGACACAATACTAATATGTGATAAATATTTCAGCTGAAAATGTTTAAATGTGAATTTTATATATTAAACTAACATGAGGGAGCAATCTGTTGAGTGCTAATTTGATATTAGGCCAGCGACCCGGCACCAAAAAAGGGCTTTAGGATGCAATAAATTGAAGAGAGCTGAATTTTTTATATCTTGTAAGGGCATGCCTGACTAGTGGAAATCCAAGTTCGCTACCGAAAAACGGATGGGAAAACGTCTAGTGGCGGTAAAACTTCGAGATTTTCTGAGTTATTTCAGTTTTTGGTCTATATCTCCTAATCTGTACGTTTTTCCATAAAAAATATTAGTAAGACATTTTTAGAGTACATTACATTTTCTATAATTTGAACTCAACCGCAGCTCTAATAGATTCTGTGTGAAATCAAAGAGACCCTTTGAAAATTGGTAATTTTTTCCAAAAAATCGAAGTTTTGGCCGACTTTCGTGAGGAACACCGGCCAAAGGAGTGATCCTACGATGAAAGTCATTGGAAAAAAAACTGTAGTAACTTTAATTAGCTTTAATATAAGCACATACAAAGGCCTTTAGTTGTAACAGATTCTGAGTTAGGCCCCTTTGAAAATTAGTCTTTTTTTCCAAAAAGACCAAATTTTAAGTTTTGGCCGACTTTCGTGAGGAACACCGGCCGAAGAAGTGATCCTGCGACGAAAGTCAAGTGAAATGGAGGTCTGGTGAATTTAATTAGCTTTGATTTAAGTACATAACGAGGCATTTAGTTGTTATACTTTTCTTGTTAATTAAAAGAAAGGAAAATAGGGTAAAGTGGGTAAGAAAAATTACCAATTTTCAAAGAGGCTTAACTCAGAATCCGTTACACCTACGGGCCTTATTCTGTGCTTAAATTAAAGCTAATGATGTTTACTACCTTGACTTTCATCGTAGAATCACTCTTTCGGACGGTGTTCCTCAAGAAAGTCGGCTAAAGCTTAAAATTTGGACTTTTTGGAAAAAAAGACCAATTTTCAAAGGAGCGTAACAGAATCTATTAGACCTACAGAACTTCGGTTGGATTCAAATTTTAGCAAATTTAATCTACTTTAAAATGGTTACCTATGTTTCAAAAATGCACCGATTATGAGTTACAGGCCAAAAAACTAAAATAACTCCGAAAATTTCGAGGTTTTTTGGCCACCATAAGTTTTGCCATCAGTTTTTTCGGTTGCAGAATTTTCAAATGCTTCTCCTGAAAAAATATATCAGTTGCATAAGTGACGTTATAGCACCTTATGTGCGATACAATATCAGTCCATGTTACAGACAATAAATGTTGGAATCTTCAATGGTGAATGAAACTTGAGCAAGCTATCCAGCAACTTAGTATTCAGAAGAGAAGAGTGAACTATAAAAGTGGAGGAATAAGACTGGCAAAGGTCTCTTAACTAATAACAAACAAGTAGATACGTATAACTGTTGGGCAACGCACAGCGACTAAGTTATGACATGAAAGAGAGACATATAGCTGGGATTTCGACTTTCGGAAAAAAACATCCTTTCATATGCAAAAGGCAAAAACTTCTCCGAACGAAAAGAAATAGTGAATGGCTCCGGACGAGTTTGTAAGAAAAAAAAAAGTTATTCAAAAGGAGTTCCTTTGCATGAATTCTCACGGAAAAAAGAACCGCACTCTCTTAGATCAAGCGAACGCAGTTAATTGCACCGAATGAAAGGCACCAAGCCATTAAGGACTCCATTTTGGTTCAAGAAAACCCGATCGTCATACAAGCCATAAGCTTCATGAAACATTCTCAGTTAACATGGAGTGATTATCATTTGTTAGGATCATTAAAAGAACAAGAAACCAGTGTATCAGCCAGTATGCAGAACTGGAGAGTGTTGTAATTAATTCTAGAATTGCCTTTGTTTACAGTTATGGAGAGGTAAAAGCTTCCTATTCGGCGAGATAAAACTGTCATTAATTAGAGTGATAATTTAGAATATTGTGGATTATTGATTTATAAACTTGTGGAGCTTAGTTTGTATCTGAGTTGCAATGCTGAAAGTGTGCACTTTCTCCAAATGATAAAGTGATTTTAACTCAATAGACAGTTCTTAGTATTTCCTAATTTTTTCGGCTCCGGTGTTCATTACGTTTGAATCACATGGTACTGCTATTTCTATGATTCTGTCAGTTTTTACCGCATTATGGATCAACAAAATATCCGGACGATAATTTATCACCCTGTGATCCGTGATTATTTGCTCATTCCCGTAAATTTTTATTTATTATTTTCTAAATGTTTTTCCGGCTGATATCGATATTATAGCACCCCATCTCCACCCAACAATCCTAATAGCTTGCAAATACATTGGTGACATATTTTTGCCACACTGTTATGCCTGTTCATGCAGTCCTTTCCTGCCAGTGCTTCGCACCCATTTGCCACATGCTGTATAGACTCATGAGGTTTCGAACAGAGTGGACATTTATCCGTCATCAGGTCCTCCTTAAGAGTATGATTTCTGTAAGCTCTAGTAGCAATTACCTAGACCTGTATGGCTACGGTAAACCCTTCAGTCTCTCCGAACAGTTACCCTATCTTCAACCATTCAACTGAGAGTTCACTGCCAATCTCAGGCTGATCCAGCTGATGGTAAAATCTAATATATTATTATTATTATTATTATTAAAAAGTAGGTTCTCGATCAGTTGCATGCCCACTCCGATATAATATTATACCACTAAAACTTTTTTATATAAAAGAGAAATACTTATTCGGTGTTTATTGATTACTGTGAAATAGATAATAGTAATTAAATGTTGATTAATATTTTATCGGAAATCAATAAATTATAAAATATAAATTGGTCTTTAATGGAATATTGTTTGTATGATTTTGATTTCATATTTATTTTGAGATGCATAATGATGCCGTTTTTTTATTTGTGGTGTTTTATTTATCATTGTAATGAACGCAAAAAATAAAAATTTCAATGCAACTCCCACAATATCTAAATTTAGCCAACGAAAAATGCCGGTGGAAGTATGCGTATCATAAAAAATAAAAAGATGCCGCAGCAATAACCGACAAGGAGGACAATTTATTCATGATATAGTGCCATACCATAAAAACCACTGGAGCGGAACATTATGGAAATCATTAACCAAACACCGAAAATATAAGCGGGATATTTCACAGGATACAGGGAAGGTCGCTTTCATCCCCGAAAATATAGGCCCGTTCGTGGTACCTCTCCATTACTGGATCCCGGGAATAACTTCGTGTAGTCGGGGGAAGAGGATTTTGTATTGGTAAAATATAAAAATATAAATTTAATATTAAGTAATACAGCCCTTCTGGACTTGTATGGAATAAAATGAAGAAATAATTTTATATATAAATATAATTCACGGTCTGAATACTCCCGAATATTATATAGTGAAAATTTTCGGAGTGAAAACTTCTTTAGCCGCGTTTAGCGACTTTATTGAAGAGTAAGGCTTCGCGTCAGCAACGTGCTCGAGACTGGCAACACCTAGCGGACTGTGCATGAGTTATATAATTTCTCTTAACCAACTTTAGTTTAAAGGTTATAATTCCATTCATATAACAATAATTGTATTTATTTAAAAAGTATCGTTTAATAGTTGTGGAAATGATACTAAGTTAAGAAAACCAAGCTACATATAATTCTATTATTTCGATTTTGGGACTGTAATTTCCAAGGAGATATTATTGAGACATTTTTCTAATAATAATAATATATATATTCTTTACCTATTTCACAAAGTGAAAATAAGAATTAAAAAGTATTTTTATATTTAATGCAAAATACTTAAAATCTCAAGTAGGTATTCATATTTTTATAGGTTCACTAAGGGGCTACAAATAAATAAACAAATACATTCTTAGATACCTACAGTAATTCAATTAAATGAACAGCTATATAATTTGTAAAAAGGGGGGTTGGTCCGTACTTCCGTATTCATAATATTAAATCATTATTAAAACAAATTAATATACGAGTACAATATTGTAATATTAATTTTTTAAAAATTAAACCAATCACTTCCTGCCCTGTTGTGTCTTTTAATAACATCCCACTAATTCCTGTAGAACACTTAACTTGGAATCCTCATACTAGACCAGGGGTCGAAGATTCGTTCCCAATCATTCCTAATCGATCTCATTCAAATATTTCGGAGCAGGAGCAATATTTTATAAGGAAAATCGTTCCGATCTGGACTGGAAGAATAATTTTGTTATATAACAACCGCTCCCGAACGGAACAGAATCCGCCAGGAGCGATATTTTTGGATCTCTTGAGGATTTGATCCTGTGGAGCAAAAAAATATCAATCCAACATGTTTCTTTCTGAACCTTGATTTTGGCCTCCTCATTTACCTATCTACACACGGAAATACCAAACCGGAATGAAAAAATTGTGCCTAGAGTGGCATAGTACTTTCTCATCCTTATAAAAAAAAAATTCTGTGAAATAAAATATTATTTTTTTTACTACCTTAAACTTAACCGATCCTTATCGGGTCTTCTTTAGGATCAACTAGATCATAAACCAAACATTTAGGAAAAGCCTGGTTGAAATCCGATTTGTAGTTTAAAAGCATTGGTTGGAACAAACTTTTCCGGACGGACGGACCGACACCACTGAGATTTTATGTTTTTTGGATTCTACACCCTATGAAACGTCAAGAAACATTAAAATATCGAAATCGAATTTTTTGGCGATTTCAATACTTTCTTCATCTGAAGGATAAGAAAGTAAAAACGAAGGATCGTTATTTATTGTTCCGGCCCAGATCGAATCCTCAAAGGATGGAAAAATTTCGCTCCGATCGGGATTGAATCAAATTTGGAGCAGAATAAAGCATCTTTTGCGGATAGGATTCGATATAGAGCATTTTCGGAAAGAACGTTATTTTTTCTACATTAAATAATGGTTTCATTCAGAGCAGCAAAAATATCGGTTTCATCCCCTGTACTAGACTGAAATGACAAGAAACAGCTCGCCGCTTTTACATTTACTAAACAAACGCTCTAAGCTCCTAATTAATTAAAACGAATCCCATATCAATCATTTCATGACAAACTTCATTTCCCTTCAAACCCACTAGTTTCAACCCCTAGATCTAGTTCAAATCACTAGTTTCCTGATAATCCTCCGATTCGTCTGAAAAGAAGGTGACCTCGCGACCTTTGAACTTTTTTTTGAACTACTACTGGGTAGTTTCTCTACATGCCTTTATCTCGGGGCATTATTAATCTTTCATTATATTTACTTGATGTATTAAATATACAGTTGTAAATTTCAATAAGTACATTAATTTTTTTTTCCCAGCAGGGACTAGTCTATGAGCCAGGCTAGAGGGGATTAACGAACCCCCGGACTCCCGAGTTCAGTACACGGCCGCACAACAGTAAACATGACAATTATTCTGACATAATGTCACGTACAGTTCACACCTCAGTGCCACCTTCCCTGGGACGACCCAAGTTTGGAGGGTACAACCAAACAACCAGTTGTCCCGAGGATACGGGGCCTTTCTTGCTGGGCTAATCACACGTAAGAGAGTACATTTGATTCCGAGAAACTCAGCGAATAGCTTCCAAATGGCTAAACGCTCCCCTACGCTAAGAGGCACAAAAGGCGAAAGAAAGAAACATTTTTTTTTAAAGATATGAGACTTTTTAACTAAGTTTATTTAAGTAACAAGCTAATGGTAAAATTGAACGACTAAAATTTTGGTATAAAACATTCGTACCTGATTTTGTTTTCAAAAAAGTCAAAATTATCAATGATTATTCTAAAGTTCCACTAATGATGCATAAATGCAGCTCGGAACAAAAAGACAATAATAATTTATTATTTTTAACTAAAGACGTATTAGTTTTCATTATTAACCAAATACGTATTTAACAAACCAAGAGAACGTTTGTTTTTATATCTCCATGTCCAATTAATAAGTGGTTAAGCCTATTTTGGTTTACAACTACATAATTGAACTAAGGGAAGCGAAATTATGTCATTATCGTAGCGCATAAGTGGTTAGACCAGCAATTGCCTTCGAATAGAGACATTGCCTATAACTCCACTTTAAGCTAAAGGCTACGAGAATGGCCCGATTTCGCTTCACTCAGTACATTTAACTTATTCTGGATAAAATTCGATTTAACAACTAATTCACCGGGGCTGCAAATATATTGTACGTATATTAAAACAACCTTATAATCTTGTGTCTCCTACACGTTTCGATTTGTATTAGAAGGGATAGATTAAAAAAAAAAAAAACCTGTACCACTAGAACGCGTGAACGGATCTGGGGTTGAGTACACGGTACAGACTGTACTGGTTCCTGGACAACGATTGTGCAGGAAGGTATCTCTTTGTTCTAGATCTCGCTCAATCGCCCGATTCTTCCCCATTATTTTAGGCACCCACTTTATAGAGGCTGCTTGAGCCAAAGGAAAGTCCTAGAACCCTTATGATCCATATCCGGCCGCTACCAGACTAAATAAAAGTCAAGCCAACAGAGGGATTTGAAGCAGGATTTTTATTGGGAACTATAAAAAAAATATTGTAAATAAAAAATATATACATTAAAGAACAAAACATTTATTATTGTAGGATATCAAATTCTTTTATTTTATTTTTATTGTTTATATATAAGTAGAGTTGCCATGCCGGAAATCCTGGTTCAAATCCCCCTGCAGGCCATGATTTTATTTTCTGTTTGCAGCGGGAGGTGGATCATATGGGATCTAGGACCCTCCTGGACCCACCCAGCCTCTATAAAATATTATAAAAATAGGGTACTCAAAAAAGATGGAAAAATCTGGCGGTTGAGTGTGACCTAGGACAAGTCACCTCCTTGCAGAACCGTTGTCCATGAAACAGTACAGTCTCTACCATGTACTGAACCCCAGACCCTTCATGGGTTGTAGTGGTACAGGTTGTTTTTTATATATATATATATATATATATATATATATATATATATATATATATATATATATATAAGTACGTAAGTTACTATGAATCTATAGTTACAATTTTTTTCTATTTTATTATTATTAATATTTTTTCTCTGTTGAAAGATTTTTTGTATATTTGTTTCTTTCATTGTACATTATGAGTATACATTATACACACAATTGTACTAAAATTGTTTATTTTTACTACCAAATGTTATTCTTATTTTTACTAAAATAGAACCAAAAACTCAAAAAGAAACACTATTATTTATTATAATGCAATTGGGAAAAACCACAATGCAAAGCCTTATGTTTCAAAAATACACCCGCTTACCAGTTGACGTTTCAGTTATTCAGACATTGTCAAGACGAATCACATCTGGAAGAAAAAGGTGCAATACATCCCAACGATCATCAGCCCATACAGGCGCCAAACATATAAATATATATATAGCTTTTATTTATAGCTTTATTTATTAGTTATTCAACTTGCAGTGTAAATTGTTTTACTTCAACATGTATCAAATAATTGTTACAAAATTGTAAATTGTCAAATTCAAGGAATAAAACTTTATATTATATTATGCACAGATAGATTTAAATTTGTCCAATTGTTTTTAATTTGAGAATGGTCTATTTGGAACAGCATATAATTTTTGTGAATTGTAGCAAATTATTTAAGAAATTAAAAAACAACAGGATTTTCGGCATGTGAACTCAGTGCTCTACCACTGAGCCACTCGACTTCCGGCTTGAAATAATATGAATAAAAAAATATATTAGTATAACCGGTGAAGGGTCTTGTGTTCAGTAATTATTTAGGTGAAAAGATTATTTTACTAGATCCCAATTCTAACTGGTTTGTATTGGTCGTCTCATACTAACGAATAACTTTTAACAACATCTAAGTAATATAAATAATCTTTTATACTTTTTTAGATGAGGGTTTATTATATAATGAAAATGTCTAAAGCAACTTTATTTCCTATTCTCTGACATATTCTCTAGCTCAAAGATGTTTTAAATCACTACTAGAAGATTAACACGTTCAGTTATTTACTAAAACCAATATGGACTTACACATTCCAAATTTATGAATCTGCTAACTTCGTAACCTACTCACATACCTACATATTAAAGGAAACGTTACAAACATGATTGCCTGTCCCAAATGTAAAAAATATTAAAAATAAAGTCTTTTCTTGATTAAATGGGTGGTTTGCAGTTTAGTAAGCAGGGTAACTTAAGGTTTCACGTTTGAGACTGGCTGTGGCATACGAATAATTTATTTCGTCAACAGCCGTGAATTGCCTATGTGGGATCGGTAGATCCTCTCTGGGCTCCCCCAGTTTCTTGTTGAATATTTAATTTTTGTGGGAAACCGGGCAGTTGAGCTTGATCTCGGCCAATCAGCCTCTTGCACAACCGTTCTCCAGAAACAGTTCGGTCGCTACTATCTACTAAACCCAATACCTGCATAGATCGTAGTAGTATTGTTTTTATTTTTATTTTTCTCATAAATTATTACATCTGTACAATAATTAACGGGAACACATTAGTTATAAGACATTTCATCAATGGAAACCCTCGGAATCACTTAGTGTAGGAAGAATAGAAGTTTGATAAGGATATAATACTAGAAAGATAAGAATATGTATGAGGTTTCTACATTAATTACCATTAAGGTCACCTGTTGTCTAGTAGTTAGAGTAACAAACTACTAACCTCAAGATCGCGGGTTCATAGCCCAGCAGGTGGCCCTAGGATTTTTTTAAGGGAGTAACCAATCCTTAGTTACGTCGTCCTTCGAAAGGGACGTTAAAAGGCGGTCACGAGCCTGTACATCAGGTACTCGTTAAAAATCCCTATCCTAATTAAAGCTGGATAGGCAAAATTTAGAGCTTCCACTGTAGCATCGTCCGATTAGCCTTAGCAGCATAAATCGACGTTAAATGAACTAACATTAATTACCATTTTTGTAATTTATATATTATAATATAATATATAAAAATTGTATAATGGGTAGTATAACAGTGCCGCAATGACTAATCACAA
The DNA here is from genome assembly GCA_037127475.1 of Arma custos. NCBI lineage: Eukaryota > Metazoa > Arthropoda > Insecta > Hemiptera > Pentatomidae > Arma > Arma custos. The sequence goes on along the minus strand of CM073765.1, from coordinate 16,012,583 downwards.
TGCTGGTACATATATTGCAGTAATATGTTACTATAAGCAATCCAAAAAATGTCATGATTTACTTGCTGTCACCCAAATTTACTTGTATTTGCATTACTGATGGACATTTTATCTCAGAACCCGACAGGAGACTGAAAATTTTACTACAGAGAGATCAAGCATTCTAGGAGTGTTTTTAATGTGAGGTTTCTTTTTCTAAGTTTCCACAAGAATCCCTTCCGAGAGTAATAGTACACGCACAATTCACGACAAACTGAATTTTTAAAATGTCCTATATAGTCAGTATATCTGAAATATATACTTAGTATCTAAAACGAATAGGAATTAGATGTTAAAATGAAAACACGTGATAAATAAACTGTTTGGATGCAGGGATATTAATTTATAATATTGTCTTTTCGTTTTTATAAAACAAAAAGAAAACGGCCACGAGAGACAAAAGACCAGCCTCAACGCTCCAGGAAGTCCGGTTCCGCTTCTTTATTCATCGGGCATTTCCTCCACCTTTGTAAACCAACATTCATCTCTATGCGAACAGTAGTAAACATAGTTATAATTTTTTAGGCTTCAGTTAATTCACATGCTGGTCATTAAAAATGATTCCTAGAAGGAGAAGGGGGTACTTGTGTCTTAACGCAGCCCTGGTTATATTTGCCTACTACTTCGCATGCGCGAGCAGTAGTATGTAACAGTTACATATCTAATAGTTACCTTCTATTTATCGGGGTTAAAAAATTATCAACAATTAGAAATCAAAATAATTTATTGAAAAATGGAATATAATAATAATAATGAATAGTTAATTAAACAACAATAAACTATTAAGCAATAAAAGTAATGAAAAATCGCAATAAAAAATTATTTTAAAACAAATTTTAAAATTTAATATATGATGAAAACTTAAACAAGAATGGACAATGAACAATCAAAAAATACAAATAATAAAAAAATCACTATAATTAAAAGAAAAAAGTTATGAAAAATAACAATAGTTTATTATTTTTCGCTATTATATTTTGGGATTCTTCTGTTCTCGAACTAGTTGTCTTTTCTGAGTTCCACTTTCTCACGACATTGATTTAAATTGAATTACCAAAAGAAAAGTTCACCTCAATACAATTTCATTTCATGGGAATTGCTACATTTTCTTTGTTTTGGTAAAATATTTCGCTCCTACAAAAAACAATAGTTTGTTCCTCGGTTGTCGGCAAATCTCAAATGTGCATTTTACACTAATTAAATAAATAACTAAAATAATAACAACGAAAAATCTATAACAAACTAGCAAACAAACAATAACAAACATAAACAACAAATAAGAAACAATATATCAGCAATAATCAAAACTCAGTAAGCAAGAAGAAACATAGAACAAATCAGCTGTTAGAAATATAACTGTTACAAAATGTAACTGCTCGCGCATGCGAAGCAGTAGGTAAAAATAACCAGGGCTGCGTTAACACACAAGTACCGAGAAGGTAATTACAATTCAATTTACAAGTCGGTGGCGCAAGGCTAAAATAAAAAACAAATTTACCATAATAGCTCATGAAGGGTAATGAGGATAGTACAGCTTAAGAACTGTTCTGCCTCTTAGAAGAGCATCCTTAAACGCCTGAAATTTCCTCAATTAATAGTAATAACATTATAGAATGGTTGTTGTTCTAAGGACACATGTTTAGAGTGTCCGATGGTCCTCTAACAAGGAAAATATGGAATTGTATAAAAACTAAGGCGAAAAAATTCGGATGGTCCTAGGAATGCCATAATAATCTTGAACAAATCGGTATTTGGAAGGAGAAAATTTCGACGAATGGTGAAAATTTATAAGGATTTTAAGTTGGGAGAGGAACTCAAAATACGAAGAGGAAGATCCAGACAAGGAAAACGGTACTGATTGCTATTTCACAGAACACAGCGGCTCAACAAGAATACTAACAAACGGGTGATATTAATACGATTACATTACTTTCAGTTAAAACTGAAAGGTTAAATATGAGGGAGCGGGGTAGGGAGGGGAGAGTAGAGCGTCTCTGATCTCAGTCAATCGCCTCCCATCACCACCGTTGTCCTAGAAATAGTAAATACAGTTTCTACTAGGTACTAAATCCAAAATCCTTAATGGGGCTGTAGTAGTAGTTTTTGTTTCATTATTTTAATTAATGAACCTTCGTTATCAACTAAAGGAAAACAAAATCTAATACCCCTCAACATTTGAGATGTTTTAATTTGTTAAGCCACTATCCTAAATAATAATACTATAAAACCATTTATATAATCAATTTATAAAATTAGACATATCTATTGTTATTGTTATTTTACCTTCAATAAACTGAATGGTTTCTGGGAAAATATAACCATGATTATTATGGCTATTTCAGGGAGCTGGGTTGCTCAGTAGTAGAGCACTGAGTTGCCATGTCGAAAATACTGGTTCGAATTCCGCTCCATGCAAGACTTTTATTTAGTTATCAGCCGGAGATGGATTATGTAGGATCTAGGACCCTCCTGGGGCTCACCTTGCATCTTTTAAGTGAGTACCCAAAATAAGAGGAAAAATCTGGTGGTTGGGGGTGATCTAGGACAAATCACCTACCTGCACAGCCGCTGTCCATGAATCAGAGTCTCTAACATGTACTGAACCCTATACCCTAGGTTGTATGGTTGTATGGTTGTAGAGGTACAGGTTTTTCGTTGTTTTTTTTTATGGTTACTTTAACTTCAGTTAAGATTGAAAGGTTAAATATAATTAAAAATTACCGTTTTATTGCAAGGAAATAGTATATCGAATGTTTGAAGAGATGAAATTTGTTATTGCCGACCTATAAACTCAAATCGTGACAACGACTAAATATTTTTTTAAACAGCTTAATGAGTCTTAACACATTGAAATTTCGTAAATTGAAAAATTGGAAACTGAAATCTTTAGTATAATTTGGAAAAGGTTCCAGTAGTAGAAAAAAACCTTTGGGAAATCGGATATTCTTAATGGAATAATTAACCTACAATTTTTTTATAACAAAACTATAACCGACTGAAATAACTGGTAGTTAGCAGTATCTATAATATTTGTACGAGGGAACAAACAAACAGCTCTACTATTGACCTACCTTCGACAGAAGGAAGACTTAGAAACTGCACGCGTCGGCAAAAAAAGTGCTTCGCTACTGACTAACAAAGCCTACAGCGGTCTATTCCTAAACTTCTTTTGAGGCAAAATAGTCCGATTAATAGTCTTAAAACTGACACAAACGTTTGTATCAGGACCCTTATTGTGGTTAAATATTTTTCTTTCTTACTTCTGTTTAATATTTATAACTAAATAAGTAATTGAAATGCATGAAATTTATGTTTTTTTATATAGTTTTATATTTAATATAAAATGAACTAGGCAGGCGATAATTGGGCAAAAAATAGAAATAAAAAATACAAGGAAAGAATGAAACGAAGACAAGAAATAATGAACAGTTAAAACAAATGTAGTCCTCAGTTGCTCAGTTAAAAAATATAATTAATAACAATAATAAAAGTAATTTTAAAAGAAATAGTATATAATAAAAAAAATACGCTCTATGCACTCTTTATTTTGCATTAATTAAGATATGTAAAAAGAAGTTCACCGATTCGGTAAACTATAACCGTCTTTAAATTTTTTGTTAATTAAAAATTATATCACTTTCTTAAAGTTATCTAACACTAATTATAATCAAGGAAGGAAAATACAAAAAATGTTGATAATTAAACGGGCAATGTTTTTAGTTGTTTATTTTTTCCCAGACTCTTCTCTGAATAAACCAAGTAAAAAATACAGAATAAACTTTTCTAAAGATTGCTATTTCCAATATTGAAATGCAATTATACTTAGAAGCGAACCGAACAGATCTAATGACTGCTATTTCATAAAAAAGGAAAAAACTCGAAAGGAAAATAAGAACCGGGAAAACTGGAACTTGGGAACCCATTCGAATTTTTTTTTTGCTTTTTCTAGAAATTGAAGCATAATTCTGCAATAATTCTAATTCTGCAAACGTTAGGTAATCACAGAATTTCTGTCTCAATGCCTGCACTCTTATTAGTGAGTTTTACGGTTTTATTAGAGAACTAGGAACAAAAATAAGTCGTTCTATAGAAGCAGTTCCTGAACTGATAGCTACGTATTATAGAAGCAATTCCGGAGCTGATAGCTCTTACTATAACCCTTCGAAGGGAAGGATGAGAGCTAAGGTCAGAACTTACTAAAAGGATTATGGCCTTCACGGCGACATCTGACGGTCCCATGGGTCGACTGAGATGTGGATGGTCGTCCCATGTCCCATGTCCACTCTCTCACTGATACTGCCCTTGATGGGACTTGATCGTAATGGACATGTCTTCCTGCTATTTGGAGGTAGAAAGCAACAGAGCGTCATGGCAGGTTGCTATGTAGTCTTATATATTTACAAAACTAAACAATTGTTTAAAAAAAAAATTTTAAATCTTTAAAAAAAATTAAGTGACTAAAAAAAATATATTTTAATACACTTCAAACCAAAAAAAGGTCATATAACACAAGAAGGCGAGAACACTAAGCTTCCACCGACCGACCCTATGGCACATCCTCTAGAGCTCACCCATCCACAAGTACCAAATATATATATTCAATGCAAAGAGATACTATGTCACTTTGTATGTATTAAAAAAATGTCATTGAAACAAATACCAAAATAAATTGTGATGCATCTTGTATATATATATATATATATATATATATATATATGACAACCTCTGGCACTCACCACGGAATTTCAGATTTGGCTATTTAACTATTAATTTCTATTAATAGTTTCTATTAATTTAACTATTAATAAACTTTACTATTAATTTCTATTTACTGGTATTTATTTTTATTTCTTAGGATCTTGAATTCAATGCTTTTAAGTTTGTTTGTGGTAAAAGAATGAGAGGGAGACCCAGGAACCGATGGATCGGTGATTTGGAGGAGGACTTGAGAATAATGGGGATCAGAAATTGGAAGAGCCTCGCAGTGGACCGGGAGGAGTGGAGTAGAGTGGTGGCAGAGGCCCAGGTCCTACAAGGACTGTAGCGCCCATTAGTAAGTAAGTAAGTAAGTAAGTTTGTTCATTTTTAAGCATCTATCGCATCTTCTTGTGGTATTCTATTACTTTGTTTTTCTCATTACTTTTTTATTATTTTCTCTTTTTAGGTATTTTAATACTATTATCATTTCTTTAATATTAATATTCTTATCCGTTTTTTGTTTTATCTTGCATTTCTTTAACTATGTCGAACATTTTATAGCTTTTCACTTAATTTATCCGCTAAAATTAACTGTTCACAGCATCTTCTCCTCTAATACTTTGATCTTTCCTATTTCACCATCATATCCAGTGTTCTGACCTCCTGTCTCGTCAGCAACCAATCCTTACCTGCCCATTTCGATGAATTCCTTCAATATTCTGCCCAAATCTTTTACCATTCTATTGGAATTTCTGAAACATGCTATAACCTCACATCCCCACCTCAGTAATATCCTAGAGTAGATCTTTATGTACATCACACCCTAAAATCACGGATGCATGATTCCTCACCTGCCACTGGTGACGCACAAGGCTAACTGATGACTAGCGTTCAGAGCTCTCCGCAATTTGATACAGTCTGCAACCAGGGAGGCAAAAACCAAACACTTCCACGAAGCCCTTTCATCTGCTCCCAATTCTAAATCTAAACGGCATCTCATTAGAAAGCTTTCTCTCCTTAATTCATCTTCTTCTAGATCCTTTCCAGCCTCTCCCGATGAAATAAAATTTGAGAATATTTTGTCCACCTCAGTTCATACACAAATTCATACTCTCCCGTATTTTCCCTAACGCCATCTTTCAAACCCGACATTTCACACAACGACATTATTTCCTCTGTTCTGAAATCCCACTCCAACTCCGCAACTTAAACTTCTAAAATCATGTCTTATCGATATTATACCTGTCCTGCTCTTCATATACATCAAAGATTACCGCTCAATCTCAATTCTCTTCAACCTTTCCAAGCCTCTAAAAAGAATATTCCAGTCACAAATGGCAAATTTCCTCGAACAGTCCAACCTCCTCGACCCACTTCAATCACGTTTCCGTCCCGGTTTCTCCACACAATCTGTACTTACCAACATCACCAACGACATACATACAGCTATGGACAACAAATAACTGACAGTGCTTATCCATTTTGACTATTCTAAAGCTTTTGATTCCTTGGACCATTCTATTCTTTTCAAAAAACTGAAATCATTGTCCTTTTCTAACAGTTATATTCGATGGTTCCAATCTTTTTTCAATGACAGATCTCAAGCAGTTTTCATAACCAGTGAACCCCTTTCCTTTTTCCTCAGCTCCTCTGTGAAAAACCTAGGCATTGCTATCGACTAAAACCTTTCTTGGAAATCCCACATCGCCCAGATATACCGACGGTCAATTAGTTCCCTGAAGTTATTCCATCGTTCTCGACATCTCCTTACACAATCTTCCCGTAAGCTACTCGTATCTTCCCTCATCTTTCCCCACTTTGACTATTGTAGCGTGGTATATGGAGGCCTTTCTAAAATGCCCGAAGACAGAAAATAATGAATTGCTCTCTAAGACTTGTGCCTGTTGCTACGAGGCGATGGCGCGTGCCCCACCTTTATGATGAGTTAAAGTGGCTCTTCCCTCCCTTCCGAAGACAATAATTCCTTTGTTCATTCTTATACCAATTCATTTACTCTCAACACCATTCATATGTGTTGTCACAGTCTCCTCCAATCCAAATCCTCAGTTCAACTCCATGCAACGAGATCCTACCTTTCCGATCTCTATATACGTTCCCACAGAACTAAAGCATTCGAACGTTCCTTTCTCGCCCGCTCCACCACAACGTGGAACTCATTCCCTTCTGACATCCGTCATAGTCCCTCACTTTCGTCATTTAAATCCTTGCTTTTCCAACATCTCCTAGCTTCCCAAAAATATTCTCTCTAAGCAAGTTAGTCATTTGCATAGAATCTAATGTATAGAATAATTCATTGTGTTATTTAGCTGTTGTAATTTTGTTTTTTAAGAAGATGTAAATCATGTAAAGAAATTATTGCATGCTAGTTGAAGAATTTTACAGAAGTTATGGATTTATCTATTCTCTTTAATTGCTTAATATCTTGTCAAGATTCGTACTGTTTACTTACTTATCATTATTTTTTGTATAGATGTTTATTTATAAATCGTTTTCTGTCACTTTTTACATTCTGCCTGATTTGTTTCATTTAGCCGTCTGGCCAGATAGATATTATGTTTCTTTTTCTGCTAATTTTGTTATTCTAAAGGGACTTTGTATATTTCATTTTAAATTATTTCACTCTAACAATATATGACGAAGTGATGAACAAATTTTAATATTAATATTTAAAAAATCAACTCAATTCTGTTTTATGTCTCAAAAAACGACGGTGCTTCCAAACAATAAATAACTTTGTGGAAGCAATCTTGCAGTCGATATGAAGTTTTTAACTACAGTTTCATGCTCCTGCAACCAAGCCAAACAGAAACCTCATCGAAACTTTGCCGACCAAAATACTTTAATAGACTTTACCTTCATGGGGTTAACGATATTCATAACTGAGGTTAATGTTCTAAACTACCATCATTTCCGATTTATTAAAACTTCTCCCCTATTGCCGAAGATTTACTTTTATAACGAGCTATTTAAAAGAGATATTATAATATCATTTGCTAAGATTAATGGAGGTCATTATATTTTATGATTGGAATTAACTTCCCCTGATCCTTAAAGCTAGCTGCTTAAAGTAGAAATTTTCACAACACAATAGAAGGAATAATTAGTTTCAAGAACTAGCTAAGATTATCCTTAGAGAAATAAATAGAACAATCAATAAACAATAAATAAATAGAAACATAATTTGTATGGTACAGACTGTACTCTTTCTTAAACAACGGTTGAGCATGGAGGTGATATGTCCGAAA